>WBMV01000303.1:173988-194075 GCA_013396655.1 Campylorhamphus procurvoides
GACATGGGGTGGGATGGGGTGCCGGCAGTGGGGGCAGGCCGGGCGCAGGGTGTCCGGGACAGCAGGAGGAGGAGGAGGAGGAGGAGAAGGGGCTCTGCACGGTGGGTCTACACGGTGGGTGCCCTGCGGGGCGCGGGGATGTCCCAGGCAGAGCCGGGAGGATTTGGGGTGCGGGTCTGGGGGAGCAGCGCCCACCGGGACAGCCCGGCGGGATGCGGGCAGCGCTGGCAGAGCCCGGGGCCGGGTCGGGGGTCCCGGGTGGGCTCGGCCGAGCCGCCCGGACCGCGGCAATGGCACCATTAACACATGTGCACGCACACGGGATGCCCGTGCCCCTGTGCCCCCTGCCCGCCGGGGGACGAGGAGCGGCTGCGATCCCAGCCCGGCCCCCCCAGCTCCCCCCTCGCCGCCGCTGCCTGCGAATGCCACGTAGCCTTGTAGTTGTTCCCCTTGGCTGCTCCCAGCTCCGATCCCAGACACCTCCCCCGGCTCCTCCTGGGGTCGGGGCAGGGGGAGGTCACTCCTGTCAGCCCCTCTTCGGGTGGTGACCGGCTCTTGGCGCTTTGTGCCCCCCGCCCCGGGGACACACAGCAGGACCCCGCTGTGACCGCTCTGAGCCCGGTCCTGTTCGCTGCTCTCACAAAACCCTGGGCACTCCAGCGGCGTGTGGCTCCCTTCTACGGGAGTTTGGGGAGCAGTCTCCAGGCATTCTCTGCCCCCAGCCCCAGCAGCCCCTCTTCCACCTCCAATTCGAGGTGTTTCACGTGATAATCGCCGAAAATAGGGCAATAATGAGTTGCTGGCAGGTGTATTTGTTCCCTTTAGCCGCTCACTCGGCTGGTTTCTGCTTTTGTTTCTGTGTAAAACTTGGTTGGAATGATGGAAATTTTCTGCAAAGCCGATTGTTATAATTGAGGTTTCAATTTCCATCCGTTCTGATATTTTATGTCTTCTCTGCTCTGTGGTAGTTAAATTTTTTAACCCTGGCAGCCCTTCCTTGCTTTCCCTGCTGCCTGGTTGGGAATGTTGACACACAGATAAGTTCCTCCACTGCCCGATCCACGTATGGCTGTGGCCTGTGATTCCTGATGTTTTCCCCATGTATTTATCTTTACAACACTTAGTTCAATAGGGAAATACTATCTCAGTCACAGATGGAAAGACTGAGGCACCGAAATATTTATGGCCCAAGGTCACACAGGAAGTATGTGGTGAGGCAGGGAATTGAATCTAGATTTCCTGAGCCTCAGATTAGCATTTGAACCAGGGAAGCATCATCCTCTCTGTATTTTAAGCCAATAAATTGGCCTTGGAGTTAAGATCCAGAGTAGAAGAAAGTACTGTGTGTTTGGGTCAGTATCCTTGTGAGTAAGAAGCAAAACCTGAGTTGCTTCCCACACTCACATTCCTTCTCTTGGTTTATGTAATTTGTGAAAAAGGATAAGGTGGTAAAATGGGAAAGATGTTGACTTTTTCAGGGCTCAGTGTGTGATCATGCATGTTGAAAAGCAGCCAGTTATTACACTCTCCTCTTTTAAGGCTTTTTACCTTCCTGTGTTCCAAATTTTGGAAAGTTTTGGAGAGCTGTTGTTGTCTGGGAATCATTTGTTCTCAGCTAGGATCAAATAAATCTTAATTTTCTGTGGAGCTGAAGCAGTTGGGTCTCAGCTCTCAGTTTGGGATCCCTCACACAGCAGCCTGTGGATAAACAGGGCTGGTGTTGATGTCTTACACATCTGCTGGAACAAGCTCTTACAAGTTGTTCCGTTGTAGCTCAGGATTGTTGCAGCAAGTTTCTGGAAAACTTGGCCTTAGCTGGAATCAAGCAGCACTTTGACAATGCAGGGGAATCATTTCTGCTCCTTGGGCTGTGTATGTGCACAGACACCCATTTCAGGCTGCTTTTATTGCTCCTCTCTTGGGACAGCTGATTTTTGGTGCTGATTAATAGCTCATTTTACTACAGTGGTTTTGAAGAATTGGATGTTAGAATAGCTTAAAACAATAACTCCTCGTGTGTTCACCTTTAGAGAGAATAAAGATAACTTTGTCTACACAAATCCATTTCCTGCCACAAGCCACGATCACAAACTGCATCTGGCTTTGATGTTGCACTGAACCCAAATCTGCAGCAAAGTTGGATATAAACGTTCTATAGAATTCTTTTACCACTCTTTTGTTTGGGCTTATTTTGGAGGGTGGCATTGGCATCCTGTTGCCTGTGGGGTTTTTCCCACTCACATCTTTTACAGTTATTTTTAAGAAAAGTTTGGTGAATCCTTGAAATTTCATAGGGACTGTGCAGACAGGAAAAAATCCAGAATTCTGCTCCCAGGAATGCTTGGCCTTGGATTAATTTCAAGCAAATTAAAATCCCTCTTTTGAGCTTGGAAGGGTGAACTGGCATTTTTATTTGGTGGCTTGCTGTTTCCACAACTTCAGAGACTTCTTGTCAAACTGTGGGGGAAAGTATGTGACTGGGAAGACATTCTTACAATATTCTGCCTCAGAGTCAGGAGGACTACTGTAGGAAATACTGGAAGAATGCCTTCCCTAGTTACATATTTTCTTAATTTCCTGTCATGATTTCATTTTAAATTTATCTCTGAAAGCAGATGAGAAAACCTCAATATTAGTAATACTGCAACTGTCAAGAGGCTTGAGTTAAAAAATAACATTTCTCACTTCTAATTTTGATCTGTCTCAAACCCATCAGGTCTGAACTCTCAGTACTTAAACCTGTGCTTGCTCTCCAGCCTGGTGGACTTGGGAGCAGTGACCTGTTCATTTTTTCACCTGTTTTTAGCACGTTGTCGTGAAGCTTCCCAAGGTCAAGATGGTTAGTTTTCAGCTGTTATCTTTGCTGCAAGGCAGACCTTCACTGAAAAGTTTTGGATTCCTGAGTGAGGAGCACACACTGAACTCTTTATTGCATTCTTGAAGAGCTTATTGTAAAAGCAGCGATAATTTATTCTCTCCGTGGTGCTAACACAATCCTTGCTGTGTATTGACCAGCACAGACACACCACTGGCTCCCAGCCCTTCGCTCCTTTCAATCCTAATGTCAATCTCCCCTTGTTCCCAGTGTCTTGATTGATGTGGAAAATGCCTCCTCTTGCCCAAGATTCACTTCTCCAGCTTTGGGGCCTGGGCATTTATATGACATATTTTTGCCCATGTCTTGTGAAAAGTCTTTCAACATGTGACTTCAGAAACATCTCCAAGTGATTTCAAGACAACATCACCTTTATGGTGACAATGACAATGGATTGGTGTGTGGGAGCCTCTCCTGGCTGGGCTCCCTGCACAGGGAGCCACAGGGACAGAGATTTCTTGGAGCATTCCAATCAAACTGCAGAACACACCTGCCTGGGCCTTACCTTTAGAGATTCAGGAGGGATTTCCTCATGGAAAGGGTGGTCAGGCCTTGGCAGGGGCTGCCCAGGGAGGGTTGGAGTGCCCAGCCCTGGAGGTGCCCAAGGCAGGACTGGCCGTGGCACTCAGAGCTCTGGGCTGGGGGACAAGGTGGGGACAGGGCACCCGGTGGGCTCCATGGGCTGGGAGTGCTTTTCCAACCTCAGTTATTCTGGGATTCTGTGAAAAAGTGTACTGGGAATTGACTGATAGCTGCAAAAGCTTCCTGTGTTTGGAGGGTCAGAACAGGGCTCAGTGTGCAAATGGTTTAGGAACTGGAGTTTGGTGCTGGATGCAGGAGCTTGAGAAAGGTGATAATTTTTCCATCATTAAATATAAGATGTTGAATGGCTTCAGCTTGCTATTCTCATGGAGATTTAACCATTGGTTGGCCCCTTGTGGCTCCTGCTCTTGTAGTGACTCTGCTCTGTGCTCTGCACCTTGCTTTTCTTCAGACCTGGAGGGGAGATCTCATTGCAGTTCTACCTTCCTTGGGAGGGGCAGGCACTGAGCTCTGCTCTGTGGGGACAGGGACAGCACCCAGGGAAGGGCTGGAGCTGTGTCAGGGCAGGGTCAGGTGGGATCTGAGGGAAAGGTCCTTCCCCCAGAAGGTGGTGGGCACAGCCCCAAGGCTGCCAGAGCTGCAGGAGGGTTTGGGGCACAGGGGGTGACTCTTGGGGCTGGGCCTGTTCGGGACTGAAGGTTGGACTCAGTGATCCTTGTGGGTCCTGTCCAACCCGGCCCATTTTGGGACTGTGTGACTTGCCAAGGCACTGAAATGCCTGTGCCTCTTTCCCTTGCCTGCAGAAGAAGCCTGAGGACAGCCCAGGTTGCTCTGTGGGCAGCACTGGCCGTGGGACACTCCCCAGCAGCAGCAATTCCCACTCCACGGAGACAGTGGCACCGGTAATTACACACCTCTTACAGCACTCTGCTCTTGTTAAGTCTCTTAGTAGCACTTTAGGTTGAAATAAATATACTTGACAGACTTTGACTCTTAGGACTCTCCTTTCTCTGGAAGGAATTTCTGGATGATTTGTTATCAAATGGAAAACTGAATTAGGGAAGGGAGAACTGGTTGGGTTCTTGAGGTAAGAAGAGTTTAAGTATTGTCACAGAAACACTATTGATTTTGTAAGGTGGCAGCCTTACCTCTACTTTCACACTTCTTACTCTTTCTCTCCCTCCCATCCCTTAGCTGGAGGTTTTGTCTTGGAGAGAGCTGGATAAAAGTTTTAGCAAAGTGCATTTCCTGTGTGGAGAGCAGCTGCCCTCTCAGATAGTTTGGGTTTAGTGAAGATCATGGAATAGAGTTCCTCCTCTGGACTCAATCAGTCATGGAACTGACCTGTGGGAAAAGCAGGAAGAAATCTGTCAGAAACTTGCCATGGTGGGAAACCTAGAATTTTCCAACTTCTTTTTTTTAATGGAGATTCTTGTGAGTTACCTTCTGGTGTACAATACTGTAAGACCCTTGTGAAACCATGGCAATTGCATTCCTAAGACTACAAGTAGCCAAAAGTCAAAGTGAGTTTTGGTAGCTGCTGGCTGAGCAGTGTATTTTCCATGGGAGAAGCAGGTGCTGTATAAAAAATCAGAATCAAAAATCACTTTGTTGTATCCAGAGGCATCCAGGCAGTTTGGTTTTGCTGTGAGAGGGGGATGTTTTTGCTGAGGTTCAGTCCTCTCTAGTGAAGAATCAACTTTCATGTTATGAATATGCACCAAAATCCAAGTGTAATCTGCAAGTTTCAGCTTGGTGAAACCAGTTTCCTGATCACAGTTGGTTCACAATTCTGTAAAGGAACAGAAGAAATTACATTTAAAAATGAGTGGTATGTAGTGGATGTACAATAGAATGTGATGTGAAACTACAGTAGTGCAAAACAAGGCTCTGGGGAGGAGTGTTGGAAAGCAAAATATAATCAAATGGATTATATAAAATATAAGCAGATGGATTTCTTACAAGATATAAAGAAAAGCAGTGGTAATCATGCTATATTCTTTGGAGCTGAATAGGTATTTTGGGAAGAAAACCATTTAACCAGATTAAATACAGGTGTATAAATTCAGATGGAGTTTTTTAATGTGCTGTTTAGTGCTCTTTATTAAATACCCTCAGCATTAATATCTCTTTAGTGGGGCTCAGTTGCTTTCATTTCTGAGGTACTGAAGTGTTCCAGCTCAGGGCAGTGATCAGTGCCCCTGATGTGCCACTTGGGCTTGTCATGCAGCAGCTCCTTGGAGGGGTAAAGGCAGAGTGCAGTGTTTGGGTGTGAGTTTCAGTGCCCTGAAGGACTTGCAGGATGGTACATGTTGGTTTGGAGCACTCTGTTTCCAGCAGCACCTTTAACCTGCTCACCCAGGGGTGTATTCTGTCCATTGCAATGTCAGGGGTGAGAGTTATTTAGGAGAATTACTCAGGGTTGGAAGATGTTGTGTAAACAACAGTTGGTGTATTGCAAACTGTCATTTTGCTTTTGAATGCCTAGATTTCTTAAAGCACAAACTTTATAAAAACTTACATATGAACTATCATTCTTAGGCTCTTCAAAAGTGGTAATTTCCTCTTCTGCTCTTATGTAAAATGTGACTGTATTCCCAAACTTGCAGCAGATTAACTGATTTACCAAGGCATATTTAAAGCTGATAAGCAGGAAATGATTTCAGTGTGTTGCCATCCATCAGCTGAGCTGTGTCAGAGGTTCTGGGCCCAGTCCTGGCCTGTCACTGAGGGAAGTGCTCCTGCTCCAACCTCCTGTGGGTGATCTCATTCTTGCATTTTCCCCTGCATTTTCCATGAACTCCAGAAATGCACATGGTCTGTTGCCACGGGACTGCTCAGCTGTGGTAATTAAAGTAATTTATTGGTGTGTTTTAGCCCTTGGTTTAAGTATAACCTGTTTGAACCAGACTAATTTCACTGCTCAGCTGAAATGTTACAGCCTGAACCTCTTCTCATGTTGCACGAGGAAAACAGTCTCCACTTGGCGTATCAAAATAATTCTTCCTTGCCTGGAGTTTGCATAATCTCTTCCAATTTGAAGGAATCCTTTGCTTTTGCTGGGGTTTTATGGTTGTTTTTGAAGTCATGGTTTGTCAGAGGTTCTGAAAATGGAAAAGGCTTGTTTGTGCTGCTGTGCTGACGGGCTGCACCAGCCACTTGCTGGAAGAAAGTGGTGGAAAATCAGCCTTTGCAGAAACCTAGAAGCAAACTGCTGCTTGTGTTCATCCTGGGGAGGGCTGGTTTTCCTCCTGCTCTCTTGGATGAGGCACTGCTGGGAGCAGTCCCATGGTAGGGAGCCTTTCCTGGAAATGGCCTTGTTGTGTTGGTTTTAATAATCTGCACGATTGGGCTCCCTGAGTCGAGCCTGGAGTAAATAAATCATTGGAGATACGGAATGCAAGCGTTTGGAAAACAGCTTTTGGATCACCTCTGGGCTGCATCACAGCAGCTGTGTGTGTGCCTGCCAGCCCATAATGCTCTCTAACTCCATTTAGGGATTACCCAGCCCTGGCACTCCAAAGGGCTGAGGTTTGGGACTTTCTGGCACCATCCCAGGAGGTTTCACCCCAGTCTGGAGTTGTGTAGGACACAGCAGAGCAGCCAAGCCCTGGGGGCACTGAAATTTGCCACTTTCTGCCTGCTCCTTGTGAAGATTCTAAAAAAAGGCTTTTAGAAATCCTTAAATCCTTATTCCCCTCCCATGAACTGGGTGTTCCCTGCCGTAGGGAGGGGACTGGGCTGAACAAGGTGCCATGGAATGATGTGTTCCTGTTGGAATGGATGTGTCTGCACACACAACCACCGTCCCTCTGGCTCCTTGCCAGCCTTTGAAATGGAACTTTCGCCCTTGGAATTCAAAAAGGTTGGGAAACGAGCAGAATTTTTTATTTGCAGGGGAAAAAATATCCTAGGACAAGTTGAATTTTACATTCCACTTGGAATTTGTCCCAGAGGGGAGGGTTGTGCTCAGTTTACCAGCTCCTTAACGTGGATTTCAGGGCCTTGGAGCACGGGCAGGTCCCTGTAGGAACTTGCAGTTCCCAGCTGGGAAAACCTTGGCACACTTTGAAACACTTTGCTTCACCTGCTCAGGTCTGTGTTACTCTGAGGTGTAAAATCCAGCTGCCTTCTTGCTCTTTGGAGTTTGGGTTGGCTGTCTTTGGCCAGAAATGTGTTTGGATTACTTCTCAGTGGACCACAGTGTGTGTTATTCCCATACTGTCCAAGTGATAGCCATTGGAATATAGAATTTCCATAAGTATGTTGTCAATGTGTAAATATCCTGGTTTCCTTCAAGACCTAAAAAAACAGAACAATGTCATTTTAAATTCACTTAAATTCAGTTAAAATTCAGTTTCACACTTGAAAAATTATATTTAAAATAAATATGTTGTTATGTTGCATTTATTTAGAGCTTTTTTATATAAGCTTGAAAAATTCTTGCCAGAACATGTAATTCTCCTAACAGGTGGAAAGAAGCAGTTTCACATTTTTACATATTCAACCCCATTATTTTTTAAGTTGAAATAAGAATGAAACACTTTAAGGGCTCAGTGCTTTGAGGTGCTCAGTTGTCTTCTAGAAGCAGGATTAGGATGTTTGGAACTCCAGGGTTTGGGTTTATGGAACTGGTCACTTAAGAAGCAACACACAAGTGCTTAGGATTGGACTCTGCTTTCCTGGCAATGAGAGAAAATACATAAAATTAAAACTAAAACAATGAAGGGAAATATTTATCTAAAACGTTATGTCATGTTTGCATTATCAAAACTGTTATTGCAAACTTTGCAGGCCTCATAAATGAGTAATTCTGAGGACAGCCATGGCCCTAATGTGAGCATATTGTTAAATAAGAGCTCAGATCAAATCTGGTGTACTCTGGGCAGTGACAGGTTCTTTATTCCCAGTTCTTTGCAGTGGAGCTTCCTTTGGGAAGAACTGCAGGAAGTTGTGAATCCCTGGAAAAATGTGTAACCCTGGAGGGTGGGCACTGAACCCCCTCTGCCTGGGCACTGGCCTCTGCAATCCCCTAAAATCCCAGTTTGGGGCTGGGAAACAATCCTGGAGTGCAGTGGGTGGTTCTGGGGGAGTTTCTGGGTGAGGCTGGAGAGGAGCAGTAGTTTTGTTGCCTTCCTGGCACGGTCCCAGCAGGAACCTGAGCCAGGTGGATAAGGAGGATGGAAGGGGATGCTGGCCCTGAGGTCACGGCTCCCACGTGTCTCCCTGTGTTTATCTGCTGGTTTGTGGTGGGTTAGGGATTGTGGTGGCTGATGGGAGGGCTTCCATCCCAATCCCACTCCTCCTCCAGGGAGAAGTTTGGGAGCAGTCAGGGCTCTCAGTATCCTGCAAGATGAGCTTTAATACTCAGTTAAAATCCTTCTGTGATTTGGGAGTTGCTGGAAGAAAACAGTGGGAGCAGAGTGTGGAAACCTGGTCCTGTGTGTGTGTGTGGAGCTGGGGTTCAGTTTTATGGGGTTCTCCCTGTTCCCGGGGGTCACAGACCTCACCTGGGTCAGCCATACATGGATCAGAATGCTTTGGGGCTCTCAGTGCTTCGTATTCCAAATATTTGAGCACATTTGTGGGGTAAATCATGAACATTTTCAGGCTCACACCGAGTTGTGCTGCCCTTCTGGCTGGGAGCCAAACTTCACACAAGATGCTGCTGACGAACTCACTGGGGTGTCGTTATAAATTATTGCCAGCCTTTGAATCCAAACATGTATTTAGTGGGGAACAGATGAGTTATGGAGTGGTGGTGGTCCCTCCAGAGCTCAGCTCTAACTGAGCTTCTGTTAAACCTCTCGGTGCCTTCATCTTGCTCAAAGTAAACCAGTCTACCCAGCAGGTCTCACGTGTGGTCCTGAGGCACAGGAGAACTATTTTAGGATGGGGATGATACCTTAAAAATGCTGTTTATTTGAAAAACTTGGGTGGCAGAGAGCAGCCTGTGTCCTTTCTCCAAGATTTTTGCCACCTCAGGATTGCACAGGGGGTACATTTCCAATCTGCTTTTTTAGGAGTCAGAAATAAGGCTGGATCTGTTTGACAAGGTTATTCCTTAGCCTGAGGTTGGGGATGACTTTTGTTTGGGTCTGTGGTTGTTCTTTTAACAGCCTTTGGAGGTGACTGATGGAAAATTGAGCTGACAGGGTACAATGTGTCTAAAATACTCAATTTGCAGGAGATTCAGATTTTAAGGCACGGCAATAATTCCTAATTTCTTTTATCAGAGAACATGAGTTTTCCCCCCACTTGGAGAAAATATATTGACTCTGTTTTTATATTGATAATGCTAATTAGTAATTTTATCAGTATAAAGAGGTGTCATTAAAGCCTTGGGGTTTTACCCAGCACTGCAATATTGTGGTAGTTTGTTTCCTGCAACAAATGCAAGCCCAGGCTGAGGCTGGCAGGTTGCACAGGGCACTGAACCTGGAAAGCACGAAGTCCCTGCTGAATTCCCAGCTCTCCCTCCTGGCCACACATTGTTCTTTCTAACTCAGGCATGCTGCATCTCAAGAAAAATTGGATCTCCATTTAAGTAATAAACTCCTTGGAGTAGGAACTTTCTCATCTTAAATCTAGCACTGACTATAATGAAAATTATGGTCACTTGGGACAGTTTCTGTCTGGAATTATAAACTTATTTTTTGCTAATTTTGAAATCCTCTCACTTTCTGTAAATTGTTGCTGTGTTGTGGTTTACTGGGGACTGCTCCAAAAACTCTGGATGAAGCAGGAACGGTGTGTTTAGACAGGAAAATTATTCTGGCCATAACTTTATTCAATATATTGCCATTATAATTCTGTAGCTTTTCTCTTGTGTCATTCAAGTGGAAGTGCCAGAACGTGGCCCCTCATCCCAAGCTATGGGATTGGAAATGGAAAGGGGGGGCTGTGAGTTCTTACAGGGAATTTACTGAGCATTTGTAGAGTCATTGAAGTTGGAAAGGACCTCGAGGATCATCAGCTCCCAACGTTTGTTTGTCAGGAACTGGAATCCCAAGTCCTGGAATTGGTCATTACTTCACTTTCGAAACTATTTGAGGTTTTAATTTCCAAATGTTTTGTGAATTCCACCAGCACAGTGGGCAGTTGCTCCAGAACACTTCTCAGGTCCCTTTTGGCAGTAGGAATTGCTTTTATTTACTTGAAACTATTTTTAATGTGAAATAAATGACAGCATTTCAGCTTTTTAGATGTGTATGTGTTGAATAACTACTCTGTGCAAACAGAAGTTCTTTAACTTGGAAATGTGATCTCCTAGAACTGCTGTCAGCTCAGCTGAAACTGCTTCAGGTTTGTTCCTGAGATGATGAATCCCAATGACTTTATTTTTTGTGGCTCTTGTGCTTTGTGGGCTGAATTCATCCCTCAGCTCAGAGCAGGTTTGGGAATGACCTTTAGCTGATGTGTAATAGAACCCACTGTAAAGAAATGAGTCAGGTCAGAAATGCCCTTGCAAAATGTAACCTTTCTAAAACTTAATCTGTTTAATTCCAGACTGCGTCAAAAATCTCCAGGTCAGGGTGACAAAGCTGGAGAGACCCCTCTACAAGTCCTGCTATTGATTCATATTTAATGATTCTCTAAGTTGCAGGAAATTCCTACAAATTACAAAATTTGCCTTGTCTTTGATGCTTCCAGATGGATTATTCTGCTTATTTTAGTCTAGAATTTAAAATTTGCCTTGGGCTCAGCCTTTTCCTGGGACTGAGGGCTGGATTCCCTGCTCCAAGCTGTTGGGAAATGGCTTTTCAAGATAGAGCCCTGTCTGTTTTGTTTGCAGGAAATTGTGCTGAGTATGCAATAACTTTTCAGGAATTCTTTGTATTTACCCAAATACCACCTACTTCCTCCAGTGAAATGGAGGCTTTGGGGAGGTGAATCTGCTTTTGTCTTGTTTTATTTCCCTGGAAAAGTTGTACCTGTTGAGGTGTGGAGGGGCTGAGTCCCCTCTTACACACTGGGCTCCCTCTGAGGGCAGTGCTGTCTCTTATCAGAGTTTTCAAGGGTTGAAGCAGTGCTGTAAAAGCAAAAGAACTTGTTTTTTTCCAATCTGTCAGGACATTCCTCTTTGTCCTCAGCGTTCTGCCACTTGCAGCCACCCCAGCCCAGCTGCACAGGGAAACAGCAACGTTCTGAGCCACGTGAAACTGCCCAGAAGTTCTTAAAAGATGGTTTCAATTATGTCAAGACTTCGATTTTCTCTGCCATATGGAGGTTCCTGCTAGGACATGAAATTTGCTGTTTTGGGGGCTTGTCATGAACTGTATAAAAACAATGCTCCAAGAATTAAGTTCCTCTTGAAAAATGCACTTACAGCACTAAGCAGGCAGAATGTGTGTGTGGGTGTCAGTGGAAATTAAACACTATTAATGGAAATTAAAAACTACTAGGCAGGACATTAAGGGGACTAAACCCCGCGTGGATGGTGGGGCTCTGCTCTACAATTTGTCCTGAAGACAAAGCCTCAGAAAATTCATTTCAGCCAGCACAGAAACTCTGACCCTTTATTTAGCACTGCAGGTGGCTTTGGGACCTGTTTCAGAACACATTTTTCTGCAGCTGCTTACTTTGGGTACTTGAACATTTGAATGCAGAAGGAGTTGTGTTTTGGTTAAGGGGCTTCCCCTTTGTTTTAAGGACTAATTTCTGTTGGCTTTGAGGTTCAGAGATGAAAGAAATTGGGATTATCGCATTTAGAAAATAAAAAATGTTCATTTTGCCTGTGTATAGTGAATTTCTGTTCTGGCTCTTAAGGCTTGAGTCCAACCTCTCTAAATGGGAGAGGTGTAGAGGAAGAAAAACTGCCTCATTTCACCATTCCATGCATGGATTTTTAAGTGGAATAATTAAATACAGCCAGCTGAGTTTGTGTCCTTGAAAGAGGCACTTCCAAACCTGACAAATAGGAGATTATTTTATTCAGGAAATAAATAGCAAGCTAATGCAGTGAAGTATGTTAAATATATATATTAAATATAACCTGATGGAAATTCAATCTTTGAGGTGGTGTCCAGCCCTTGCACCTTCATATTTGGCCTCTTAAAAGTGTGACAGGAGCAGACCTGGCAAATAATTTGTTTGTGAGGTGATCTGGGTTCTTGGGAAGCCACGAGGAGTTTGTTGTGCTGCATTTTGTGGCTGTGTGATTGTATCTCTTATTTTGAGACACTTTTGCAAACAAGAAGGAATGTGGGTTTTATCAGTGGATTCCACCAGCTCCTTTGCCTTGTCCTGGCAATAATAGAGGAGAAATCCTTGTCATCTCAGCTTGTATTATGGACCCTTTCTGAACAAAATGAGTTAAAACCAGCGAGAAATGCAATGTCAGGCTGTGATTTTTCTCCCACTGCTGCAAATCTGGAAATTCAGTCCCCCAGGTACAGAGTTAATGAGGAGTTTTCCTTTTTCTCCTTGCCCAAACACTCCCTTTCCATGCTGGTTGTGGAAAACTGAACAAGGACTTGGCACAGCCTGACTTGGTGCCTGCCCAGATTTAGGGGGGTGTTTTTAGTTTGGTTTTGCTTCTTGCTTTTAAGGAATTGAACTGTCCTACCCACACTTTGCCTTCTGGTTTATAGGAGGTAATGGGAAGGGAGAAGGAAGTGTCAGCATTTCCTGTATCCTGTTATCTTGTGCTTTTTATGGGTGTTGGATTAACTAAACACTGAAAATTCCCTGCCACTGGGATCGTGTTTTGCTCTACCATAATTACAGATTATTCCCTGGAAGGCCACAGCTATGCAGCACTTTCCCAGATGCATTTCTCCATGGTGCTCAGTTCAAGGTTTTGGGACAAAGTGCTTTTTTGGGCTGTTTGAAGCCTTGTTTTCACCATGTCAGGCTCTGTATTGAGGACATGTTGTAGCATTGCAGAAATTGCAGTTTGGGGGCTTTTTTGGTCATCACAGGGACTGAAATGTGTATGTGGCATGTGCATTACTGAGCCTCAATCTTGGGGTCTGGAGCAGCAGCAATTGAAGAATTACAGATGCAAATTTAGGAATAGAGTGCTGTGTAAATGTAAATTCCCCCACTGTGTAATTGCTGCACTGAGGTACCAATTGCAGCACTCGTGGGGCAAGTTGAATATTCGTGATAATTAAAGAAGATAATTTGGGGAGAAGGATATGTATTGCTTAAATGAAGTAGTTTAAAATGAAAAGTAGGATAATATTGGAGTACTTGGGTGCACTCAGAATATCCTGAGTTGGAAGGAACCCACAACAAAGAACTTGGATCTGTGACATGTCAAAAGCCAGTCAGTTTGCCCAAGTTTTACAAGTGCAGGGAAACCAAAACGATGTTTTGTAGTGAATTTTGTCCCCATTTATATGAAAATCTTAGTGGGAGAGCTGTGGAGTGATGAAACCTGATGATGCTTTGCTATTGAGTTTGGTACCACATTTGTCAAAGGAAACAGAGAATTATTTGGGGAAGGGAGATGTGGTGTAACCTTGTCCCTGTGCTCTTTTGGAGCAGGATGTGTCCATGAACAGCCCCAAGAAATGATGGCCGACCAGCCGCCTCCCTTGGAAGCCACACCTCTGCTGAATGAAGTGCCACTCCTACCTCACATGGTCAACGGGGACAGCATCCAGCAGGCAAGTAACCCCGTGCTGGAAGTGTGGGACACTGGGGCTGCAGGAGGAGGAGACTGCAGAACAGCCAGCCCTGATACTGGTTTGCAGAGTTAGGGAAGGATGTGGTTCCCAGCACTGATGTCATCACTTAAACAGAAGTGTGAATACAGAGAGGAAAAAATCACTCAGCGTTCATCTGGGTGAAAGGAGGGTTTGTTCTGTACATGGAAGTGCTTTAAAATGGCACTGCAAGCTCTGAGGATCAAAGGAAAAACACAATACATGGGTTTAATAAAGCACTAAGGTTCTGAAACTCGTGTGAAATAATGACCAAAGGATAGCAAGGGGCTGCAGTGCTCTGAAGCAAGAAGTCTGTTACAGGAAAATGAAAAGAAAGACCTTGGCTTCCTGCTGTTAAGTGTCTTCATTAATAATGACAGTGCAGTGGTGAAACCTGAGCATATTTAGTTGAAACTTTAGAGTTTTATTGGGGACAGCCCTTCAGCAGTGCCTGGGAGGATTAGAAATACAGGCAAAAGTGAAAGCAAAAGTGTGTTAAGTTGTGTAAATTGTCAGTAAACATGGAGTGAACTGACTGTTTGGCAGCAGGAGCTGAGTTCTTGTACTGTCAGTGCTGAGGGATCTTCCCAGCCCCTGGAGACAGCCTTGCAGGGCACTCAGAATTCCAACATCCATGCTGATACTTGAACACTAGGCTGCCTTTCCCACAAATGTTGAGCCAGATGATCTCGAGGTCCCTCCCAACCTGGGCTGTTCAAGGATTCTCCAGTAACAAGGTATAGATTGGAAGGATTTCTGTGCCTGGAGTTAAGTAATCATTTTGTTGAAGCAAGGGACAAGCTGCCTGTTGCTTTAATCTGACCAGTTCATCACCTCAAGTGTCTGACACCAACTGAAATGGGAATTAAGGGGTTAACCCACAAGGCAAAATTGCAGGGAGGTTCCCAGGGGATAATTCTTGGAATGATTATGGTGATAGTGAACCCTTGGCAGGTTTGAATGTGCAGTGACTGAACAGGATACAACAAAACAGTGCGAGTGTGTCTGGGAACAAGCAAAGCTGTTGCTGAAGGCCTGGCACTAGAAGGTGAAATTTCAGCCCCTGCCCAGCTGGGAGGTTACTCAGAACCTCGTGTTTCATGTTACACGAGTCAAAGAGATCAAGGGAAAGCAATCAAGGAGATCTGATTGGCCCTGTCCCCACGGACGTGTCTTGGTGTAGGTCAGTGTGTGCTGAGTGACCCATGAGGAGGGGACAGGCACTGACACTTTTGGAACATAGAGCAGGCTGTTTGTGACCAGGTGAGATGAAAAGGGGGAAAGAAAAAGGAGTTGGATCTTGGAAATGCATTTGAAGAGTAGGTTTGGAGTTTAGATAGAATCTTGACTTAGAATCTTTATTAATACAGGTGATTTTTAGTTATTTCACTGCCAGTGCTGTAGAGGAAACTCTCTATATAAATAAATAATTTATATAATATATAAATATATCTCTATAAATGCAGAACTTGTATTTAATTATAAGGTACAGTGATCTGTTTTCAGAAACCCAAGCTGTGTGTTTGCCCAGTCCCCTCAGTCAGTCAGAGGCAGCTCCTGGTTCATCATCAGTTTCATGTCACAGAAAGCAACAGTTGGAAGTTTTCTGGAGGGTTTTTTTGTTCTAAGAAAAATCTGAGCAGTGGAAATTGTGTGAATAAGGAATAAAAGCAGAGCCTGGTGCTTGGAAAGAGCTGTCCCACTGTGCTGGTGCCCCTGGCTCTGAGCTGGCTGCACAGGACACCTGGAGGCGTTGGCAGGTCTGGGCTCTGCACTGCCTGAGTCTCCCTTGGCTCACATCCACTCATTAGAGACACTCCAGCTTCCTGGAAATGTGCCTCCCTGGAAGGTGGATGGAACTGCCTTTGCTTCATTAATTGCAGTGAGTCATTGCTCCAAGACATTGCCTGTGCATTCCTGGAATTCCAGTCTGGAGCTGCTGCAGCCTGTGATTGCACTGCTGGCTTGGGAGCCTTTGCTCAGAGTTTCCTGAGCTGGTTCTGAGAGCTGGAGTTCACTGAAACCTCTTCTGAAGATCTGCCTCATTCTGAGGCTCTGAGTCCCTCTAAAGATGCCTTTCCTGCCTCTGGGTTTTGCCCTTGGAGATGAGCTTTGCTGAGAGGTTTGATCCCTGCCTGTGGAATCCCATCCTTAGCAAACCTCTTCCCATGTAATGCAGTTCTTACCTGGCCAGACCTTCCTTTTACCAAAGAATCAGACCTGTGGTGGGAAAAGCTTGGAAAATTCACTGCAGGAGTTGCCACGTTGCAATAGAATTGCAATAATGCTGCAGCTGCCAGTATTTCAGTGAGACTGAGATGTGTTGGGGGGAGGTGATGGTTTGTGGCACCCAGCACAGGGACTGGTGCTGCCTGAGGGCAAATTCCAGCACATTCCCACATGGATTGGTGTGCAGGGGGTGTGGTTGTGCCTGAACTGACCCCCAGAATCTCACTGGGAGTTGTGTTCCTTCAGCTACCCAGTTAGACCAAAACCACACCTGACCTTTTAGGAGATGCAGAGCAGAGGGGGTGGGAAAAGCTTGGAAAGCAAAGTGAAGCTCAGGGAGGGCATGTATTGTTTCAGGAGGAGGAAAAGTAGTGTGAAAGTATTGAAATGTAAAGCTTAATTAATTATTTCATGTGCATCAAGGGAAGCACTTCTGGTGGTAATCAGGGGAAAATATAATTATGTCAAAATATGAAGAAATCTCATTCTAACATCAGTGTCTTACCTTGCTTTTCTACTCCAGGGTTGCCAAAGCTTTGTTGTTCTAATTTAACATGTGGTAGGAGGAAGAGATGGGATTTTGCCCCCCAAATAATATTTTAAAATGTGAACAATCCCAACACCTCTTTTGTGTTTTGTTTCCTCCAGGTTATTCTTGTCCAGGTAAACCCAGGTGAAACATTTACAATTACAACTGAAGATGGGCACATGCAGTGTATTCAAGGTAAAGGGAAGCTGAAGTTCTCAATCCAAAATATTTTGGCCCTGAAGTTACTGCCCCCGTTTGTTTCTGTGCTGTCAAATGTGGTTTATGTGTTTTACAGTGTAATAGATCAGATTTTCCTTAAAGCACCAGTGAGGCAGTGCTGGGAAGTGGCCAGGATTCCCTGGATCCTGCAGACTTTAATCTAGAAAAGCTGGGTTTGCAGTGATCCTCAAATAAGTGTCTTCCCAGAATCCCAACTCCTGAATTTACATGGGATTTAACCCACAATAATCTAACCAACTTTAGCAGCCACCTTGACCTCCCTGTGCTGTCAGGAACAGCCTTGGCAGGGGCTGGGGCAGTTATTGTTCCCAAATGTGCCTGCAAATCCCTTTTTACCTCCTGGGTAAGTGACACAAAACCTGAGTCAGGGCCAAATATCTCCTGTAAGTCAAGTTGAATTTATCAGTATTTCTATTTGTGACATATTTTTTCACCATTTCAAATGTTATCATGTAAATGTGTCCATTCTGCTTTCATCAGGTCTCACACAGGAATACTTCCTTTCAGCTCCACGTGAAAAATAATATATTCTTATTTAAAATTAAAAAACAAACCAAAGAAGTTTACTAGACCAGCTGTCTGCCCTGGTACAGACTTGTGGCTGCCACAAAATAAGAGCAGAAATGCTCTCTCCTGATTTTTGTGCAATCAAAAGGCACTGTTGCTGCCTGGGGGTGGTGGTTGGGATAGAGCCAATAATCCATGCAGTTGTTGGTGTTTCAGGCACCAAGGTGAGCTCCCCCCTTTGGGAAAAGGTGTTTCCAGATGGGAAAAACTGGGTTTGTTAAAAAGGGGCCCCTTGTTCCTCCCCAGGTCCTGCCCATGTCCCTCTGATGTCACCAAATGGTTCCATGCCACCAATATTTGTGCCTCCCGGTTACGTATCTCAGGTAAACTCGATTTATTCTCCTATTTCCTGTTTTTATATGATGTATTTTTATATCATTCGTAGATTTTAATTTCTGTTCTATATGGGTGGGGCTCTTTGATACTGTTTTTCTTATTTATTGACTATTTTAGCTGGTTAAAAAAAGCATTTCTCCAATTTTTCCACTGAACTTACCTGGTATTTCATTGTGTTGTGGGCTGTGTCACCTTGTGTTCACTGAATAAAATTTCATCACGTTTTCAGGGTTTTTTTAATGTACTTTTAGTCAGTAAAAGGTACTTTTAGTAAGAAAGATGGTTCTGAATTGGCTGTCTCAGCTCCATTAACAGGATCCACGTGTTTATTTTCCATCAGTCCTGTTTGCAAGGTAAAGGTGGGTGCCTGGGTCATGCAAACAGTCCCAGCTGGCTGCAGGGTTTTGTACTTTAATATAACCAAATAGTCATAAATAATCAGAGTTTTCAGTGCCCCTGATCTCATGAACATCCAGCAAACCCTCCCTGCTGGAGCAGAATGTGAAGGGAGTGTTAGTGGAGCAAACACTGATTCCAGTGCCATGTGCCTGTGAAATGAGCAGGGCTTTGGGCTCTCCCAGCTTTACTTTTCCATTCTCATGGATTTTCCACTCCTGGCTGTTGGTGAGTCCCAGCAGATCAGACCTGCATGTGGTATTTGAGCTGTGACCACAGATACTCAAATTACCAGTTGGATTTACTTCTGAATTAATACATTTGAAGGGGAAATAATGAAAACAAGTATTTTAATCTGGTTTTGCAGACATTATTGAATAATGTTTAAAACCAGGGGTTTTCTGAGTAGGTTTGAAACCTTGTCACTGTGCTCTTGGGCTGTGTTTTTGCACAGAGCTGCATTTTGGGCTGCTCTGACTCTCAGTAGGTGCTTTCATGCAGGCCTTGAAGAAAGCTCCCCCAGTTATATAATTTATCACTCTGAAATGGAGCCATCAGTGCAAACAGAGTGCAAAGCCCTGGCAGTGCTGAGCTGTGCAGCCTGAAAAATGCATTTATTTATTCTGTGTTTGCTGTCACCTGAAACCAGGAGGGTTGGGTTTGTTTTCCCTCCGTTGTTGTGACAGGGATTGACAAGTTTGAGATGAACTTGAAATCAGACCTTGAGTCACTCAGGCTGTTCTTGTCAGTAGATGAGACTTTACCTTTGTGTTCCCAATGTGTGGAGAGCCCAGGGATTGTTTTGGACTCTGCCAAAGTGGACTGAAGCGATTCAGTTGTGATTGGGGTCCCAGGGATAGTGTGTGTCCCTCCCCTGGAGGTGGCCCAGGCCAGGTTNCCCGTGTTCCCCCCCGTGCCAGGCACCCCAGAGCTGCCCCCGCAGTTCCTGCACCAGCACCCACCCCCACACGTGTTCCAGGAGCAAGGTGAGTGTGCTGGGCTGTGCCCGGGGCTCCTCACACCCCCTGGGGCTTGGGAAGGGTGGAGATGTGGCATCTGAGAGCAGCCCTGTCCTGGAGCCTGGTCTGGGGGCACTCACTGTGTGCAGAGAGGGGTGGGAAGCTCAGATCTTCTGCTGGGTTGTTTTGATGGGTTTAATGCAAAAGCACTACCTGGGAAGGGTTCTAGTCCTGTGTGTTTTCCAGAGATCCTTGTTTTTGGCACTGTGAATCCCACACTGGGGGCTTCTACCTTTCCAGTCCTGTGTGTTTTCCAGAGATCCCTGCTTTTAGCACTGTAAATCCCACACTGGGGGCTTATACCTTTCCCTCAAACTGTGCTCTCCAAAACTGTTGTGTTTTGTCACAGCCTTGGCATGAAGTTTATTGAAAATGTGTTTCATTTGGTACGTGAATGTATTTTTTTGAGTCTGAGTATGACTGAAAAGAGAGCAAAAGGAACACATGTAAACCAAAAACCAGTTCTCCCTGCAGTTGGAGGGTGAATTGCAAATCCACTCTGTATTTAAAAACTAAATGAATCAATAATTCAGTGAAGGACTGGGGTCATGCTGAATTAAACCAAGCTTTTACATATTCAAGAGTTATTATATAAAACAGCAAGAAATTAGGCTATATAAGACCATTCACTATCTCAAGCTGAAGTTGGTAATTAAGATGTTTTGACTCATGTTTAGGGTAAAATATTGAGAAAGCTG
>WBMV01000303.1:194137-215135 GCA_013396655.1 Campylorhamphus procurvoides
TGAGGTTCCTTTCCTACCCAAACTGGCCTGGAATTCCAGGATTGTGAGCACTTTGGTGTGTGAGACTCAGCCTCTCCCAGCGGGCTGCCTGCAGCTCCACGCCCTGCTGGGAACACACTCCTGCTTCCCTTGGCATTCAGTCTGGGGTGCAAAGCCCTGCCTGGCCGGTTGGGGTATGAGCTCCAGCACAGAAACTCCTTATTAAATGTACATCTTAATTAAGATTGTGTCCTTGTCCCTCTGTGTGGCAGGTGGTGGAAGAGAACGGTGTCCGGAAGGTGGTGGTGCTGCCACACTCAGAGTTCCACCCATCGCTGCACCCCGCGCCGCCCCCGCCGCCCCCCGNGGGAAGGGTTCTAGTCCTGTGTGTTTTCCAGAGATCCTTGTTTTTGGCACTGTGAATCCCACACTGGGGGCTTCTACCTTTCCAGTCCTGTGTGTTTTCCAGAGATCCCTGCTTTTAGCACTGTAAATCCCACACTGGGGGCTTATACCTTTCCCTCAAACTGTGCTCTCCAAAACTGTTGTGTTTTGTCACAGCCTTGGCATGAAGTTTATTGAAAATGTGTTTCATTTGGTACGTGAATGTATTTTTTTGAGTCTGAGTATGACTGAAAAGAGAGCAAAAGGAACACATGTAAACCAAAAACCAGTTCTCCCTGCAGTTGGAGGGTGAATTGCAAATCCACTCTGTATTTAAAAACTAAATGAATCAATAATTCAGTGAAGGACTGGGGTCATGCTGAATTAAACCAAGCTTTTACATATTCAAGAGTTATTATATAAAACAGCAAGAAATTAGGCTATATAAGACCATTCACTATCTCAAGCTGAAGTTGGTAATTAAGATGTTTTGACTCATGTTTAGGGTAAAATATTGAGAAAGCTGTGTTTTGAAAAAATTAGTTTGGGTCCTTACTTTGTGTTTCTTTTTGCAAATGTGGGTGTAGCAGGGAAGAAAAGGAATTGTAAGGCAGGACAGGAGAAAGGCCTGAAGAATTCCATTTTAAAAGACCCCAAAGTCCCTGCACCTCCAGACTGACAGAACACAGGGAGGTTCCAGGGGGGTTCAGCTCCTGATTTTCCTGTAGTGATTTTTCCAGAGTTGTTTCTCAGATGTCAGATAAATTGCATAATGAATCATGAGCTAATTTCTCTTTCCATGACAGAGCCTCGTTCCCATGGAAGGACAAACTTCATCCAGCGAGATGAGAGGAGTCTCAAAATGCAGGAACACCTGAAGAAGAGACTAAAAGACAGACAAGCCAGTGGCCACACCAACAATAAACTGAACAGTCCTCCCTCCTCACCACACAAAGCTGTTAATTCTTCCAGTGCCACAATTCCCAATGGGAACGGGAAGGGACAGCAAGGGGCAGGAGGAGCACTAAAGCAGAAGCAGATAGGAAAAACAAAGGGCAGTCCAGATGCAGAGATGGCAGGTAGGTGGCCTTGAAAGGAGGAAGGAAATCTAAATTCTTTTCTAACAGGTCTGTAAGTTCATTGCAAAATAGGTTCTGAATTTATAAATTTCTTTGGCTGTTCAGGATTAGAGAAAGCCAAAAATCCTTTTTGTTATGTTTAGTTTTTTTTTCTCTAGAAATAACAGTAATATCAAGTTTGTTCATTTGAAATTTATCAAGTAAGTCCTGAGGAGGATTTAATTTTAAACCTTTTGACTTCCCTGCCACTTCTGGCCAGGACTGCTTGATAGTCCAAGTGAGGATGACCTGTAGGGACTTAAGACTCATGGTGTCATCCTTTGGGGTACTTTCTGGCTGGCTGGGTGCTGTTTTAATACTTCAGGAAATGAGATTTGGGCAGGATCTGCGCAGGCTGCTGATTGATCAGTTGTAATTGCAGCTTTTTAATACCTTCTGGCTACTGAAATACCTTGTGCAAGTATCACTGTCTTTGCTGTTGGATTGAGACAGTGTCAGGCTTCTTCCAAATTACAATTGTTTGGCCATAGGAATTCCAGGAAAGCACACAAAGCAGAGATAAGATCTTACTGTCATTTTTTAAACACCTTTCATTTTCAGAGGAATGTTTTTCTGTTGTCAGAGAAAGCCCATTTATGCTCGGATTAGGAAAAGATCCCCTTTGTGCAGGATGTACTAAAAGGGTTTTTGTAACACTGTTAGTTTTGGATAGTTCGTGTTTCTGCCCCTCACGCAGCCAAAACAAACAGGGGAAATGAACTTTGCACAATAAGTACCATTGTTAAAGTCCTAATGAGGCCAACTCCATCTCGTGGTGGCCTTTTGGTAACAGCCTGGCTTGCTCTCAGGGTTTGGGATTAATCTGGTTTGTATTTAAATTTCAGAATCTGACACAGAATCCAAGAAATGTGATACTCACTTGAGCATTGGCAAACCAGTCGTAAGTATTATCCTTAAATCCCATTATTTTCTGTGGATGTGTTTTGTATAAAATAACTTGTGTCCTATTGATCCCTTTTTCTTTGTTCTTAATGGTTTGTTTTTTTAATGGAGAAAATAAGTACAGTTTAGTTGTCAGAGTTTATAGCTGGGAAAGGGCAACCATGCTGTGGAAATTCACTGTTTCTCAGCTCTCTGAAAGTGTCTGACTCAGTTTCCCAGTCTGTAATCCCAGAATATTCCACTGTTGAAGTTTTCTGTTGTATTTGAGGCTTCAGTGCCTTGAAAACCAAGGGCCTGCTAAACTATTGCAGCTCTGTCCACACTTGAAACCATCCTTTGCTCAGCATAGAGGATTTAAGAGTATTTGGAATAAAATTGACAAAAGTAGATCCTCTTTTTATATTATATTGTGAAATTGGAGCAAATATTTGAGTATTTACAGACGTCCTTAGGAAGTTGGAGTCTGGTGAGGTTAATTTGAATGTCTGGTTTTGGTCTTGAGCATGTTCAGTGAGCTCTTCTCTGCATTACCTACACAGCAAACATGGGTTGTGTTCCTTCACACCAGCTTTTGAGGGGTTTTTTTGTTACACTATTATTTTCTCATTGCTGCTCCTGCCATCTGTATTTAATGGTACCAGAGGGCTGTGTTGCCTTGGTCAGAGGGAGTTTGGATTGTGGGAATTCAGCAGCAAAAAAACTCAGACAAGAAATTTTAGTCTTGAAAGCAGAGGCTCTTGCTGTCCTTTGGCTTAGTGGTTAAACATTCCACGAGGGCATTGTCAGAAATTGAGGTGTCTGTGCCTGAGCACTGCTCTGGTGGCAGCATCCAAGACTCCACAGCTGAACATTTGCTCCAAATGAGTGATGCAAATGGTGCCACAGGAATTTTCCTCTCCCTGCCCTGAGCCAGTGTGATGTGTCTGGTTGTTTGGTGATGGAAGGGGAAACCTTTACTGTGCTGGTTTAGAACTGAAAAGAGGAAATAATTGAAATTCAAACAATGCCTCGGTATTTCCACTACAAAGGTAAAGAATTCCTCCAGTGAGGAGCTTCGTAGGCAAACTAGCCACACCATGTTGTTGACTAACAAACCTTTTCTTGCAGAAAGCAAACTTACTTGCATTATTTATGCTTTTAATAGGTTTCTGATATACAAGCAAGATCAGCCGTTCTGTCCTGGAATCTCCCAGTTAGTTCACAGAATGGAGAGAGCCATAGTCATAGTCCAGCAGCATTTACATTTGAAGTAGCAATATCCAACAGTGGTAAAAATGGAAAATTTAAATCTGTCTATGTGTAAGTTTAGTTTCTTCCTTTAAGCACAATTGCCATGTTTAAACCATTAACCAATCAGCAATCTCTCTATCAGGAGCTGTTTGTTGACTTGCAGACCTTCCTACTTCACATGAAATAAATTTTAAGTAATATCACTAAAGAGTTACGTGGACAGTGGGAAAATTAAATGTGCTCTACATGGTTTTGCTTTTCAATGAGCTTTGAGCCGTGAGGGTTTAAGGAGGAGCTGTAACTCTGCTTTTTGTTTGTTTTTGCCTTTTCACAGTGGGGAGGAATTAACAATTACACTTCCTGATCTCAGACCAGCAACTGATTATCATGCCAGGTATGCTGCTGGGAAGGAAATACTTAATGCTGTGGGAATTACAGAATTGCTTCATGGAAAAGGTGTGATCCAAACAGTTCGAGGAATGCTCTGAGAAAACACCATGACTATGGACACTATTTTTGCTTTCCAAATTCCCCCTTACCTTCTAATTTCATTACAATGTCACTTCATTTTCCTCCCTACCATTTACTCTGTCTCTCTATGTTTCTCACGTACAAACTTTCAGTTCTTCTGGGTTATTCTCTGTCTTTAGAAGAAGATTGGACTGAGTGTTGTAGGCTGAAGGCTGCAGTAAATGAAATGATTTAGCCTTGAAATGGGATCTGCCAGCCTGGCAGGGCAGGGGAAGGGGCTGAGAGGGAGGGCAGATGTGAGCAGGGAACGAGACGTGGCGTTCCAGAGCTGCCACGCAGTAAATAATGTGGAGGAGTGTTGGGCTGCTGGGGGAGAGCCCAGCTGGTTAAACAACCAGGGCAGGCTGGGCAGAGTCAGCCCCACTGCTGGGCACGGGAGAAGAGGAGACTTAAGGTTTATTGAGCAGAGTTCTGTTCTGGAGCTGCAAAAGTGTTGTGAGTGTGTGAAAGACTCAGCACAGCTTGTGTGGGGTTTGGGGGTTTGTTTGCCATACAGGCCAGCTAAACACAGAGAAACCAGCAGGGCTGTTGTAAACAATTACCCTAAAGAACATGATTTTATGGCCTGAGCAGCTGATTCAGCCTGTTTTGGTGTCTGAACTCCTGCACAAGTGCTGGCTGTATTTGAATCTTGAGGTCTTTTTGGCAAAAGGCTCATTTCCAGTCGGGGATCCTGTTACCACTGGGGAGTACCT
Source organism: Campylorhamphus procurvoides (assembly GCA_013396655.1). Taxonomy (NCBI): domain Eukaryota; kingdom Metazoa; phylum Chordata; class Aves; order Passeriformes; family Dendrocolaptidae; genus Campylorhamphus; species Campylorhamphus procurvoides. Next base: position 198,978 of record WBMV01000303.1, read on the forward strand.
GCCTTAGCTTTTATCCTGCCTCCCACGTGGATTTATCATAAAGTGTCTCCACAGTGACAGAGGGGAATTGTGAAGTGAAGGATGACAACTGGGGTGACAGCAGGTGTGATCCCTGTGTGATCCCATCCCTCTCTCTGTGTGGGATCAGCAGGGATGATCACATCCCTCTCTATATGGGATCAGCAGGGGTGATCCCTGTGTAATCCCATCCTTCTCTGTGTGGGATCAGCAGGGGTGATCCCTGTGTGATCCCATCCCTCTCTCTGTGTGGGATCAGCAGGGATGATCCCATCCCTCTCTCTCTGTGTGGGATCAGCAGGGATGATCCCATCCCTCTCTGTGTGAGATCAGCAGGGATGATCCCATCCCTCTCTGTGTGGGATCAGCAGGGGTGATCACATCCCTCTCTATATGGGATCAGCAGGGGTGATCCCTGTGTAATCCCATCCTTCTCTGTGTGGGATCAGCAGGGGTGATCCCTGTGTGATCCCATCCCTTTCTGTGTGGGATCAGCAGGGGTGATCCCATCCCTCTCTGTGTCCCTGCAGCCACTGCTTGGGATGAAATGCACTTGTGAAGCCAACAGCTCTTTGCTGCAGTTTCCAGGTGCTCGTGCAGCAGCACCATCATTAACTGTCCTTTGTTCAGAGTTTCAGCAACCAGCAGTTCCACCAAGGAAGCCATTTCAGAACTGGTGAGCTTCACCACAGAGAGCTGTGAGCCAGACTGTCCTGCTGCCCCCAAGCTGGTGAACAGAACCAAAAACAGCCTGAGCTTGCAGTGGAAGGTGAGACCAGAGCTGGGGGTGCAGGGGAACCTGCTGCATTCATGTCCAATGTGTTTGAGTTGGCTTGGTCAGTAATTTAATGTGTACTGTAGGTGTTGCCTCTTCAAGTGCTCAGTTCAGACTGATTATGACATGATTATTTGCTTCCTCTTGCAGTGTTTGCTGAGTTTCTTGCCTGCAGCTTTAGTGTGGCAGAGTTGGTAGTGGGTCTCTTATGAACTGTTCTGTAGGAAAGTTCTCTCCTGAACTGACAGAGGGGAAAGAATGGAGCATTTATGTTTTTGCTTGGGTTTGTTCATGATAAATAGATATATCTTAATATTCCTGTAGTTATTCTGGTCCATTCAAAGTAAATTTCTTTAGCTGGTTTTGTGGATTTATGTTTTTTAATCTGACTTTTGAGTATATCTAGTATCTGAAGGTTTGTTGGTAGCTCTGTTTTCTTGTCTCTTGATGCTTTTCTTAGAGCTCTGCTGAAAATGGTTACAGCTAAAGGGCTTGAGTTAAATTATCTGTATAATCTGTACTTAGAAAATGAAGAAGCTCTCAGTTTATATGTCATAACAAGCACAAATGCTCATCTGGATACTAATGGTGCTCAGACACTTGGTGAGCACACAGTGCAAGGCACAGGAAAAGAACCTCTAAGAATGTAATTTGCTTTATTCATAGAATGAAACTATTCATATGTTAATATTCCAAACTGTCAGAATTAATAGAAGTAGCACAGCAGCCCAGAGCCTTGTTTTAAAAGGCAGTTGGATTATATTATATTAAATTGTTAAAATGTTGGTTTAATGTGTAAAAATATTTGTAAAAGTACAACCACTTGATTTTAACTCTTTTTTCATTGTTTCTTTATTTTCAGTCCTCAAATGACAATGGTTCCAAAATAACTAATTTTCTTTTAGAATGGGATGAGGTAAGACCTTTTCTAGTACCCAGAAAAAATCATAATGACATCTGTAGAGCAATTATACTTAAAAATACTCTTTGCTTATGTCCAGCAGCTATTTTGAGTGCAACTGCCCAGGCAGTTTAAAGGGACAAATGATGGGTGTGAGGGGACAGTGTAAAACTGCCTCAGTTGTCCTTCAGAGCCCCATTAATTCCTGTGCTCTCTTTAAATGGATGAGCCTTTGTATCCTGGGGAACTGTCAAAATATCCCTCAGCTTTTCACTTTCTTACTGAGATGTATCCAGAGGGGTAGAAAATGTCAAAAATACGTTTTGTTTTCCACTGCAGTTGTTTATTACCATTTTGTCAAATCTACATCATTAAAAATAAGCTGATAATCCAAATACACCTCACCAAGTATACTCAGGGTGACTGTCAGCACATTCAGTATGACCATGATGACATCAGATTTTGCATTCATTAAGCTTACTCATTTCTTTTTTAATTATGACTAAATGATGAAATGATATTTCTGGTGGAAGGTGTCCCATGGCAGGGTGTGGAACGAGATGGGCTTTAAGGTCCCTTCCCACCCAAACCAGTGTGGAATTCTATGATTTAGGAAGATGTAGAGGGAAGAAGGTGACCTTGGCAAGGATCCTACAGCCCCCTGGGCAGGGATCCTACAGCCCCTGGGCAGGGATCCTACAGCCCCCTGGGCAGGGATCCTACAGCCCCTGTGCAGGGATCCTACAGCCCCTATGCAGGGATCCTACAGCCCCTGGGCCAGGATCCTACAGTTCCTGGGCAGGGATCCTACAGTTCCTGGGCAGGGATCCTACAGCCCCTGGGCAAGGGCCATACAGCCCCTGTGCAGGGATCCTACAGCCCCTGTGCAGGGATCCTACAGACCCTGTACAAGGACCATAAAGACCTTGTGCAAGGACCATGCAGATCCTGGGCAGGGATCCTACAGACCCTGTACAAGGACCATACAGACCTTGTACAGGGATCCTACAGACCCTGGGCAGGGATCCTACAGATCCTGCACAAGGACCATACAGACCTTGTACAGGGATCCTACAGACCCTGGGCAGGGATCCTACAGATCCTGCACAAGGACCATACAGACCTTGTGCAGGGATCCTACAGTCCCTGGGCCGGGATCCTACAGCCCCTGTACAAGGACCATAAAGACCTTGTGCAAGGACCATACAGCCCTTGGGCAGGGATCCTACAGCCCCTGCGCAGGGATCCTACAGCCACTGTACAAGGACCATAAAGACCTTGTGCAAGGACCATACAGCCCTTGGGCAGGGATCCTACAGCCCCTGCGCAGGGATCCTACAGACCCTGTACAAGGACCATAAAGACCTTGTGCAAGGACCATACAGACCTTGTGCAGGGATCCTACAGTCCCTGGGCCGGGATCCTACAGACCCTGTACAAGGACCATAAAGACCTTGTGCAAGGACCATACAGCCCTTGGGCAGGGATCCTACAGATCCTGTACAAGGACCATAAAGACCTTGTGCAGGGATCCTACAGCCCCTGGGCCGGGATCCTGCAGCCCCTGGGCAAGAAGTGACTCTGGTTCTCCTTTGCCCAGGGGAAGAATGGGCCCTTCAAGGAGTGTTACTACGGGCACCTGAAGCAGTACAAGCTGACGAGGCTGTGCCCCTCCACGCGGTACCAGCTGAGGCTGGCGGCCAAGAACGACATTGGCATGAGGTAAGGAGGGGTGGGGGTGCCACGGGTGGGGTGGATCCTGTGCCCGTGCTCCGTGGTGACCTGTGCCATCCCCACAGCGGGTTCAGCGAGGCCGTGTCGTTCTGCACGGCCGGGGTGGTGCCCCCCGCGCCAGCCCCGCCCGTGCTGGGTGACACCGGTGTCACCTGGATGGCCCTGAGCTGGAGCCCGCCCGCCGGCACCGCCAGCGACGACTCCCTCGCCTACATCCTGGACATGGAGGAGCAGGGATCTGTAAGTGCTGCCCCCTCCCTGCTGCTCAGGGGAAAGTCACTGGCTCACCCTTGAATTGCCAAGTGTTTCGTGCCACTCGTTTTTTTTTTAAGCTAAAAAAATCATCACTGACCTGCTCCTTTTTTGTGTTTTACCTTCTAAATCAGTGACTCTGTTTGACCTTGTCTTCCCTCCATCCCAGGGTTATGGCTTCCAGCCCCAGTACAATGGAGATGAGCTCTCATGCACTTTAAGAAACCTTAGGAGGAGCACATCCTATAAGTTCAGGGTTTGTATTGTGTCTTGTTTCTAATTTAATGATGATGGTGCTTTTCTGGGTTTGGCATTTTTGTACAGCTCAGATAGGGTATTGACACAGCAGGAAATTACTTCTTGTCTCAACAATTGCATGTTGTTGGAACAGGTTCTGGTGAAATCCCAAAACAAATCAGATTTTTTCCACTAATTCTGTTTTCTCTTAAATTGGTGTCTTTTTCTAATAGAAGAATTTTTGTAAATCAACAACGATATCACTGTCTTTTTATATTGTCAATAGATATTGTCATTAAACAAAGCATTCATTATCTATTCTTTTCACTCCTGAAACAGCTCTTTGCCTACAACAGTGAAGGAAAAAGCAGTCCCAGTGAGGTGGTGGAACACAGCACCAATCCTGACAAACCTGGACCCCCAAGTAAACCTGTTGTAAAGGGCAAGATCCACTCCCACAGTGTGAAAGTTACATGGGGTAAGTGCCCTTTGGTGTGCATGTGCAGTCACTCAGGGCTGCACATTAATTCAGAGGGGAACCCAGGCTGAGAATTTGTCTCTGAAGGTATTGCCACTGCAGTACAAAACAGTGCCTGGTTTTATGGTCTCCCATGATTGGAGATGTCGATCTCTTGCAGAACCCCCCAAAGATAACGGAGGAGCAGACATCTCGAAATACTTCCTGGAAATCTCAGAAGCATCAGCGGGTAAGAAGTCACCTTTGGGTGCTCAGGGTACTGAGCCTCCACCCCTGGAGGTGGTTAAATCACATGGAGATGTGGAACCTGGGGACATGGCTTAGACTTGGTGGTCTTGGAGGTCTTTTCCAGTGTGAGTGAATCTTTACTCACTGCTTGAGCCACTGCTGTTTTCACATGTGTTGTGCATGTTCTCTGTGTAATTAATCATTTCAGATTGGTTCTGTGGCTTGACTCTCTTAATAATTGTGTGAGGGAATTTTCAAGGTGGGTTCTTGCAGAGGTTCTGAAGTGTGAAGTGTTTGATTTCTTTGCTCAGGAGGGAGATGGGACACGATCTACAGCGGGGCCCAGAGGGAGCACGTGTGTGACCACCTCAGGCCTGGCACCTCCTACAGGCTCCGAGTTTCTTGTGTCAGTAAAGGGGGGGAAAGCCAGGTGAGGAAAATGGCAATGCATGTGCTTCTGGCAGCCATTTCTGTGTGTGCTTTAGGGAAATGCTCAGTGTTTCTGCTCTGAAATGACGTGTCCCTCTCTAGGCCTCTGATGTCACGACGGTCACGACGTCAGCGGTTCCCCCCGGCCCGTGTCATGCCCCAGCCCTGGCAGGCAAAGCCAAGCCCAAGGAGATCCCTCTGCAGTGGGGTGAGCACCAGTGTGGGAGCAAAAGACTGCTCTGGTGTTAAATGCCCAAATAAAAACCAATCTAGAACTCACCAGGGCAAAAAAGCTAAAATAAAAATAAGGGGATGCAGTCGGTGCCCTCAGGTGTTTTGGGGCTTGGGGTGGGTTTTTTGGGTTGGTTTTGTGGGGTTTTTTTAAGAATACCAAAGGTTCTGATCACTTCTGATTGGGTGATGTGCAACAATGCAGTGAGACTTAAGCAGACAAATATATTCCAGTGAGAAATCTTCCTGCCTGCCCTTGACTGACACCTCTTTGGCAATTTAAAAATCAACTCTTCTTATTGTTAATGAATAAGTAGTGAAGATAGACTGCTTTGTGAAGAAAACAGGGAAAATAACTGAAAAAAACACCCTGATGAAGGCCATCTTAATCTCTTAGTATCTGTGGGGGAAAGTGAGCTTCATAAAGTGTTTCTGCTCAGCTGCGTGATAAAAACTTACTCTTAACTTCTAGAATTTAGAAATTAATAGAGGAAAAACCAACCTGTTTTTGTGTCCTAGGCCCCCCAGCCACAGATGGAGGCTCTGACATTACAGAGTACATTCTGGAGATGGCAAACTCTGAGCAGGAGGAACGCAGGGCTGTGTATCAGGGCCCAGCAGCTGAGTTTGTGGTGCCCAACCTGCTCCCAGGGAGAACCTACTGCTTCTGGATCCGGGCAGGGAACAAAGTCGGGGTAACCTCTGCCAAACCACACCTCATTGTGCTGCACCACAGTGGGCAGTGATGGTGCTGCTGTGGAAGTCTGAGGAAACTTTACAGCTCGTGTTCTGTGAAGACACAACTTAATAATGCCTTAGGAAAGTGGTTGATGTGTTCCAGTGAGCTCAGGCTGCAGCTGGTGGTGTGGGAGCAGCACTGTGTGGGGAGGGGTGGGTGCAGGTCATGCCACATTGGACAAAAGGGTGGGATAAATGTTGGTTGCATGGAAGTCTTTGTGAAACAGGCCCCAGCTGCTTCTGGAAGGTCCTGGCTGGGGGAGGGAGGACTTACACAGCCTGGAGTGGGAGGATCTCAGAGACCCTGTGGGAGTGGGACCAGCTTAGAGTGAACTACCTGCAAGGGATCTTCAGCAGTGCTGTGGAACTGAGCGCTGGGCTCTGCTATTTATGGCTCTGCCAAGTTAAAAATAGTTTGTTTTCTTCAGTTGCACATCAGTTTTTGCCCTGGTGCTGTTGCTGTGCTCATGCAGTTGTGTTTTCTTACAGTTTGGCCCCCACTCTGAGAAGGCAGAGCTTTCCACTGCCCCAGGCCCCCCTGAGCAGTGCTGCAAACCCCTGATAACCTGTAAAAGTGCAACCTGTGCTGTGGTTTCCTGGGAGGTAGGTGTTGGTGGCTCTCAGCAACCCCCAAATGGGTGCTTGGCTCTTAGAATTGTAGTGACACCTGTATGATACACAGAAATAATAAATGTAGAGATGGAATATTTTAAGCTCATGTCTTTATAGATGTATATGTTGAGTTTGTACACTTCATTTGAGTTACTGATATCAATCTTGACAAGTCGGGTGACATTTAATCCTCCTCTTATTATGGTGACTAATATGTAATAGGTTAGTTCATCTAATTGGGAAGAGACTGGGAGTGAATGAAAATCATGGTCTGAACTGTGGTGGTGTTACAGCCACGTGTCACCTTTTAACAAGCTGGACTTAAAATCCCGTGGAAAAGGCCTCAGGTTTCAACCCCAGCTCTTCTAAAGGTTGAACTTGATGATCTCAGAGGTGTTTTCCAACCTTACCAATTGTGTGATTGTCCCCCAGTGTCTCTGCTCAGTGAACAAGAGATCCCACCAGTGTGATGAGTGTGTAAGTGCAAGAGCTGCACTGAATTTCTCCTCTGTCCCTGCAGAGCCCGGCGTGCAACGGTGCAGAAATCATGGAATACAGGCTGGACTGGGGCCAGGTGGAGGGATCCATGCACATCATCTACACTGGCCCTTGCCAGAGCTATGAAGTCAAAGGGCTCACACCTGCAACCACCTATTACTGCAGAGTACAGGTAGGAAGAGCCTTTTGGTGTCACAGAGCACACAGTTGAGGTCTTACAGTGTGAAGAAAAACTTCAGCTAGGGAGAAATGCAGTCAGGTGCTGTCACCTACAAGGTAACTGGGAAAAATAGCTGCCCTTCTCCCCCAGTCCCTCCTAATTCCCTGTGTCAAGAAGAGAGTTTAGACCCAGCATGCCATGAAATACCAGACACTTTGCTCTGGTCACGTTTTACTCGTGGGATTTTCCATTCTCTTCCATGTTACTTTAAGAACACACAGAAAGGTGTGATAGATGTCACTGCCTGGGTAGAAAACAGCTTTGGTGACCCATCCCTGGTGTGTTTTTCAGGCTGTGAACGTGGCTGGAGTGGGGCTGTTTGGGGAGACCAGCGTGGTGACAACCCCACCGTCAGTGCCCGCAGCCGTGGCCGTGCTGCACCTACTGGAGGAAGAGCAGATGGAAATCTCTGCCCCTTTCTCCACGTGCCTTGCAATCCAGTGGGAAGAGCCCTGCTGCCACGGGGCAGAGATCACAGGCTACAACATAGAGTATGGGGAAAAGCAGCTGGTCACTGTGGGCAGGAACACAACCCACGTCCTGGAGAACCTGCTGCCTGACACTCTGTACAGGTAATAACTGCTTTATCCTGAAACCACGTTTGTGAATTTCAGATCAATGGCTTGGAGGGTAGTGGTGTAAATTTTAGAGCAGTTTTTCATTCAGCTGACAGACTATTTGCCTAATTCACTCTGCAACTCCAAAAAACACCCCAAAATTGTCCTATCCAGACTTGAAGCTTGATGTTGGCAGGCCCTGGGTCATGGTGTTAAATTCACATTCTGTCTCAAAGCCAGCAAGGGTTAGTGCTAAGGTCTCTGGGTTCAGAATGTTTCATTCTTTCAGACAAAGGGATGATCAGATGTGGCCAAAAGAGGGTGGATGGATGGACAGGTAAAAGTGTTCCTGTGTCACGTGCTCAGTCTTGGTCAAAGCTGAGTTCAGATTTAATTGCTGACTGCATTTTAATTGCTTTATTGTTTGCAGTTACATTCTGTACATTTTAACTCTTGCTTTATTAGCCAGCATTTTTCCTGACCATGTAGCTGCTCTCTTCCATTCCCAGAATCAGGATACAGGCCATAAACAGCCTTGGAGTTGGTCCTTTCAGCCATTCCATGAAAGCCAAAACGAAGCCACTACCTCCTGACCCTCCTCATCTGGAATGTGTGGTCTTCAGCTACCAGAGCCTTAAACTGAAATGGGGAGAAGGGCCCAGCAAAGCTTTAATTACCAACCCTACACAGTTCAACTTGCAGATGGAGGACAGGTTTGGCAGGTAAGATCTTGTTGATTGACTGTTGTTTTTAACATATTTTAGGTACTCTCCCTTCTGTTTGCACCAGTGACTCATTTGGGCACCCTGAAGTTTGCCACTTGCTTTGCAGCTTTGCAGCCCATCTTTCAACCAGAAATGCTGTCAATAACTTGCACTTTTATGAACTTATAAACAGTAAATACTATTTACTATTTAAATAATAAATACCTTGCATTGTCCTGTGATGGCAGGGGTTTTATTTTTTGGAAATTCTAAACCAAAGTTCAGTTGACATAAAAGAAACACAGGATGGCCAGCTGTTCTTTAACTGGGAATTTCAATTTATTTGGGATATTCCAGGGTTATTCTCTTGATTCAGAGCAGGAGTTGGGTCCTGCAGCCTCAGTTTATTTGGGATATTCCAGGGTTATTCTCTTGATTTAGAGCAGCAGTTGGTCCTGCAGCCTCAGTGGGACGCCCAGTGTCCGCTGTGCACATGAAGGAGACCCAGGACACCCGGAGTGTGCTGTCACCTCTTTGTCCTTACATGGGATATGAGTGTTCCACCTGTGTGTGATTCCTGAGGAGCTGACTGGGGTGTGTTGTGTGTGTTTGCAGGTTTGTCACAGTTTATAATGGTCCCTGTCACACCTACAAGGTACAGAGGCTCAGCGAATCCACTACGTACTATTTCCGCATCCAGGCCTGCAATGACGCTGGAGAGGGAGACTTTTCCCAAGTTTACGCTTTCACTACAACTAAATCTCCACCTGCATCTCTTAAAGGTGAGCTGGCACTGCCCCAGGAACCTCTGCCAGCCACTTCTGGGCAAGGTTCCTGCAGCCTGGCTCTGCCCAGCCCAGCATCTTGCCAGGGCCATGTGGGACAGAGAACAGGAACTGGCTGTGAGGGATTTGTGGCTATGGGAGGGGCTCTGCTGGTGTGGCACCTCCTGCACTGCAGCTCTGCCACTCCTGAACTGAGCATTCGGACCTTTTTTCAATTGAAAAGGCAGTTTTCAGGGTTATTCATCACTTGGTGTGAGTTACAACAACGTGTGGCAGAGGAGAGCACAAATAATTCCTCTGATCTTCACTTTCTAAGGTGGGCATCAAAGGTGTTGTTACAGTCACCCTGAGGATCAGAGTGCTGAGTGCCTGCAGGAAAATGAATTGACTGAACCCTGTTAATAACATGTGATTTCAGCTCTGGACATGGACAGAATTGCTGGTTTCTGTGATGCTCCTCTTTACAAGCATCACAGGCTCACCCTGTCAGCTTGAAAAGACAGACGAGTGTAACCTCCAAATACTGTAGTGACCATGTTTTAAGCTTATGCCATGAAATGTAGAGAAGAAAAAGAATTAAACAAAAAACCTTAATTGCTTAAAATTATTGGAATGACTTACCTCTAAGCATGACAGTTCTACATTTGTCATGCCCACCATTCTCTTTCTAAACCACCAACAAATCCCTTTCTTTTCCCCCAGCACCCAAAGCGAATCAGCTGGAAGAAAACACGTATGAAATCACATGGGAACCTCTCCAGCCCATGAAAGGAGATTCCATTGTTTACATCCTTCAGGTTGCTGCTGGCAGAGAGTTTGATCAGGTACCTTGTGGGCAGCATCAGGACCCTCAGGGGTTCTTACCTGGAAAAATCACTGCAAACAAAAAGGTGGGGGGATTTCTAAGGGAAGGTGTCCCTGCCTATGGCAGGGGTGGAATGAGATGACCTGTAAGGTCCCTTCCCACCCAAACCAGTCTGTGATTCCATCACTGGAAGGTTGAAATCCTGTTTGGTGGTACTGGTGGCAGGGAGGCTTTTCATTTCAGAAAGGGTGAAGTAGGTCAGCACTGGTTCTTTGGCTCTTGGTTCTTAAATCTCATGGTCTGAGGCATCACTGCCTTGTTAGTCACAGGCTCCACGTTTGTGGAGGAGCTTTAAGGAAGAATAGTTGTGCAGGGTGATTTTATTTGCTCATTTTTCTGAGGAAAACCAAAACAATGTCAGCGTGGGGCATGGCAGGAAGCTTTGGACTAATCACAGATCAATGAGTCATGAATTGCCCAGAAATTTAAGCTGAGATTTTATTAAGTTTTCCGAAGAGAGCAACTCTTGTGTGCAGTTTTGGGCACTGCAATATAAAGAGGACATTAAGCTCTTAGAGAATGTCCAAAGGAGGCAGTGGAGATGGGGAAGGGCCTGGAGGGGAAGTGTGTGAGGGTCCAAAGGAGGCAGTGGAGATGGGGAAGGGTCTGGAGGGGAAGTGTGTGAGGGCACTGAGGGCACGGGGTGTGTTCATCTGGAGGAGATGATGGAGGGGACACCTCGGGAGGGGTGGGGGCTGAGGGTTGGACTGGATGTTCCTCGTGTGTCCCTCCAGCCCAGCATCCTCTGTGCCCCCATGAGTGCAGGAGGTGCCCAGCCTTGTGCCCCCCTGTGGGGCGGGGCAGGCAGTGTGGGGTGCCACGTGTGGGGTGTCTCCTGTGCCAAGTGTCCCCCGTGTCCCCACCAGGTGTACAAGGGCCCCGAGACGTCGTTCCGGCTGTTGGGGCTGCAGTGGAACTGCGAGTACCGGGCACGGGTGTGTGCGGGGCGGCAGAGCCAGGACCCGGCGGGCCCCGCCGAGCTCCTGGGGCCCTTCAGCCCCAGCACGGTGTTCTGGGCGCAGCGGCAGGAGCGGGGCCCGCCTGGCAGCGAGGAGGGCACAGAGCTGGCACGCAGCACCCCGGCCCTGCGCGAGGAGCGCCTCATCGCCCTCGTGCTGCTCTGCGGCTTCGCCGTCGTCGCCATCCTCTTCGCCGTCGTCATCCAGTACTTCGTCATCAAGTAGGGCCGGGCCCGCCGCTGCTCAGCCCCCTGCACAGAAGCTCTTTCGGGTATTTATGGTTAGTCCTGGTGAACGTCCGAGCTGGGAGTGTCCCCCCTGTCCCTGCTCCTCTGCTGGCTGCCCCCGAGGCTGCGCTGGCAGAGCCTTTCCAATGCTGAGCACACGTTTCTCGTAGAAGGGGTGATTCTGGGTCCTCTGCAATCAGGGTGAGCTGTCAGAGAACAGCAACAAACTGCCTTACGGTGCGTGCTGGGGGTGTGTGCCCTCCTGCTCTCCCCCCATTCCAGCCCCTGGAGAGGGAAGGCAATGCTAGAACAGTCCCTTTGCAGCACCACCAGAGCAGCGGGAGGCGCCTGCTGTGCCCGTGTCAGGTCTCCTTGGAGCTGATATCCATGAAATCCAGCAGCACAAGTGCTTGAGCTTAGAGCAGAACTGCAGAGCCTACTAGAGCATACCACATTTACTAGACTGTAGAAGGAAAGCAGAATATTGACTTAGTGATATTACTACTTTACAGTTATTTTAATATTTGGGGTTCAGTAATAATCATTTCAAGTGTTGGAGTAGAGGGTGCCAGTTTTTTATTAGAGTTTTAATCCAAATCAATGCCAGCCGGAGCACGAGCAGGACATGGAGGAAAGGCCCCTGTCGTGACCAGAATGTTCCTGCTGTCCTGAGCAGCTTTGGCCCAATCCACATTTCACTCTCAGTGCCTGAGAGAAAAGTAATTCCCTGTGCAGCGTGCCCCAAAAAGCACAGGAGTTGTTGTCTTCAAGGAGAAAGAGTGCATTTATGATAAATGTTACACTATTTGGCTCAAACTGAGCAATTTTTGTACTATTATTAACCTGAAAAATAAAAAGTTCAGCCTGCTTTTGGGTGCCCTTCTAACTTAATCCCAATGATGAAATTGTACGTGAGAGAGCTCTTTTTAGATAACGTTTATACAATGTTTTAAACGACTTGCTACCCAGAGGTAGCAGCTTCACATTCCATGGTTTTCCTATTGGGAATGTTCAGCCTGCTGTGAACTTGTCTGAAACTCGTCCTGGTTGGCTGGGGGATATTTTTGTGGACACTGTGCACTACATTTGACTGTTGTGTTCCATCTGCTTGTGGATCCCTGAGGAGGAGCCTCACAGCTCCTGGCTCCGTTAGGGAAAGGTTTTGAAAGCTGGAACTCAGGAATTCCCGATGTTTCAGGATGGGTCTTGGGATACGCCCCAGAAAGGTGGATTTAGGGTGTTGGGCAGGGTCTGTGGCCACACTTGGTCCATCAGAGCGATGCACTTGGACGTGGGAGGGGGGAGGTGACAGAGCTCCAGGCGCCGTGTTCCCAGCCACCAATTCATCACTTTAAGGGTCTTTCTCCTACGGCAGTTGAGGAATAAACTGTGTCAGTTGTGTCAGTTTGAGGCATTGTGTTGTATTTTAGATGTGGAAAACCTAAATTATGGCCTAGTAATGCTTAATCCTCTTCACAGTAGATTTATGGTGCAATCTGAAATTAATCTTTTCAAAACGTACTCTTCATTTTGTACTCTATTTATTTTGATTAAGAGTCCTGGAAAAAAAAATGTATTTTGAATGTATTGTTCTACTTGTAGCAGAACTTTAAGTTAATCATTTATTATATCATAGAAATCTCTCCCTCCGGTGTCGGAAAGAGTTTTATACAGATATTAGTCTTTAGTTTGCAGAAGAGTTTACAATCTGTCTTTATTTTCCTCATAGTGTCCCTTTAGCAGATAAACTGATAAAAAACCCCAGATAAACTGCCTTCAGAAATCTCCATTGCCAAAGGGTTATTTCTTAACTCCTTGAACCAACTCAGAGAGGGTTATTTGGCAGTAATACTCCTGATCATTTAAAAGAGAAATTAGGATTGCAGAGTAAATACTAACAAGTCCTGACTGCTAAAAACAAAATCCTTTTATCATTGCCACAAAATACTCAGAAATATCTGGGATTTATACTGCAATACAGATTTTCCATCAGCTGTTGTCCATTCCAGAAGGATGTACCCTCGTGGCATTAATGTATTTTAGGTATCTTCAGTTTTCTTGTATTGTCATTTTCGAGGTATCTCAAACGTATGTTAAAGCTGCCATGCATTGTATTACTAAATTGTAACTATCAAATAGATAATATATTTAATACAGTCAATAAATAATACAAATGTATTCAAATTTGACTCTGGGCTCGTGTGGTTGTGTCGGTTTAGTCTCATTTATGTCATGTGGAATTTAAGGTGGAAGAACATGGGAGAGCAAAGAGCTGGCCTGGCTTCACTGCCCCTCTTGGCTCCTGGGACAGGAAAGGGACTTGAGTTCTGTTTCCCAGGTTTGTGGGGAACAAAAAAGTGCTGAGAACCAGAGAAAGGAATCCTCTCACAGGAGTTTAGTGAGGAGGAGAGGATGGGAAAGGCTTTACTTGACCTTCAGCCTTCCAGGCGTGACAGTCGGGCACTGCCTGCATTTCCTGTGCACTGGGAAAGGATCAGGATGAGGAGCTGGGAGGTGAGTGGGGTGGGGACCAGTGTGAGGGAACACCCAGGGGAAGGCTCTGGGAAGCACAGCCAGAGGGACAGGGACAGCCAGCAGCAGGATGTGTCAGCCACAGCCCTCTGAAATTCCTGCCTAACCCCTGGGAATGTGGCACTGGAGCGGGGCAGGGGGGATCAGGTACAAAACCTCCTCCCAGCTCAGCTGTGTCAGAGCCAGAGCTGTGTGGGATGAGGCTGGAAAGGTCAGGGCTGAGCACAGGCACGGCATTGTCCGGCACAGCCCAGCTCTGACAGCACAGAGATCCCTGCTGCCCTTTTCCACAGGCAGAAACACCAGTGGGGGGGTTGTTCAGGGAATTTGGACCCTTCTAAACAAGAAAAAGCTCTGTGTGTGCCACGGCCTGTCTTGGCTGCACCTCAGACACCTCAAGAGATCCCGCCTGGGAAGGAATTCCCAGTTAAATGTCACGGAGTCACAGGCTGGTTTGGGTTGGAAGGGACCTTAAAGCCCATCTTGTTCCATGCCAGCCCTGCCATGGGCAGGGTCACTCAGAGCCCTGTCCAGCCTGGCCTGGGACACTCGCAGGGATTTAAAATCTGGGGGATTGAAATGGTGCTCCCTGACAGAGCCATGGCCAGAGCAGACAATTCTCAGCTGGCAGACACTGCCTGGGACATGCCATGACCCTGTTTTCTGTTTTCCATGTCTGGAAACAACCCTGGTGTCTGAGCGAAGAGGAAGGGTGGGTGTTCTGCCATCAGAGCCGCATGGGGTGCCCACAGAATGTGGAATTCAGCCATTTATCCTGGAGAAAAGGAGGCTCAGGGGGGACCTTCTGGCTCTGGAAGTCCCTGATGGATCCAGGGGAAGATTGGGGTTTATTTGTTCTCTGAGGTCGGGGTCTTCATCCCTGGTTCTGCTTTGCCTCAGAGGCTTTGAGGAGCCTCGCACGGGACTGCTCTAAATGTCTTCCAAACCCATTGTGCTGCCGCGGAAACGCTCTGGGAAAGGCTTTTAAATTTGCTTCCTCAGCGGAGCCGGTTATTTTCAGAACACGCTGTCATTTTTATTTATTCCTGGGAACGCTAGCAGTTAAAAGAGTGGCCTTCACAGCCATTAATGAAATAACGCCCTGCTGCCTGTGGCGGGGACGGCACGGGGCCCCGAGCGCAGCCCCTTCGGCCTGGCTGTCACTTGGGGCCACCAATATTTATAGTAAAAGAATGGCCGCCCCGCCAGGCCGCGTCTCCATGGCAACCGCGCCAGGCCTCGTCTCCANGCCTCGCCTCCACGGCAACCGCGCCAGGCCTCGTCTCCATGGCAACCGCGCCAGGCCTCGTCTCCACGGCAACCGCGCCAGGCCACGTCTCCATGGCAACCGCGCCCTCCCGGCCGCCGTAGCGGCGCGCGCACCCCGCGGTCACGTGAGCGGCGGCGATGGAGGCGGCCAAGATGGCGTCGCCCAAGAGCGCGCCCAAAGACGCGCAGGTAGCGGGGGGGACAAAAGGGGGGACACGGGGACGGGGGGGACACGGAGGGGCTGAGCGGCCCCCGTGCCCCCGCAGGTGATGGCGCAGATCCTCAAGGACATGGGAATCACCGAGTACGAGCCGCGCGTCATCAACCAGATGCTGGAGTTCGCCTACCGTGAGCGGGGCCGGGCCGGGAGGGGCGCGGGGAAGGGCCGGGGGAGCTGAAGGGGCTGCGAGGGCTTTGTGTGTCCCCGCTTTGTGCGTCCCCGCTTTGTGTTCCCTTGCCAACTCCCCCTGGGGGGCTTTAACCCCTGTGCTCGGTGGTCGTGGAGAACTTTTCATGCCTGAATTCTGTGGTCCATTAAAAGCAATCCCGGAGCCGCAGCCCGGGGCGGTTTGGGTGGGAAGGGACATTAAAGAACACCCAGTGCCACCCCTGCCATGGGCAGGGANGGGCTGAGGGGGTTGAATTGGGCTGGGAGGGGAGGGTTGAATTGGGCTGGGGTGAGGTTGCTGCACTGGGCTGGGGAGGGTTGTACTGGGCTTGAGGTGGGGTTTGTACTGGGCCTGAGGGGGTGGAGTTGAGCTGGGCTGTGGAGGGGAGTTGAACTGGGCTGTGGCGTGGGGTTGAACTGGGCTGAGGGTTTTGGACTGGGCTGTGTGGAAGGTTTAACTGGGCTGGGGTGGGTTGAATTGGGCTTGAGGTAGGGTTTATACTGGGCCTGAGGGGGAAGTG
>WBMV01000303.1:215544-235817 GCA_013396655.1 Campylorhamphus procurvoides
AATCCCTTCCCAATATCCCATCTATCCCTGCCCTGGCAGTGGGAGCGATAACCCTGCAGGGAGAGCCGTGTTTGCAGAGCCAGGGCTGGGAGGGGAGGGTGGAAGTGGGCTGGGATGGGGTTCAGCTGGGCTGTAGGGGATTGAACTGGGCTGTGGGGTGGTTTGCACTGGGCTGAGTGGGTTGAACTGGGCTGTGGGGGGCGGNGGGTGGATTGTAACTGTGCTGGGCTGGGATGGGGTTGAGCTGGGCTGGCCTCCCAGGGTACGTGACCACGATCCTGGAGGACGCCAAGATCTACTCGAGCCACGCCAAGAAGTCGAGCGTGGACGCCGACGACGTGCGCTTGGCCATCCAGTGCAGGACTGACCAGTCCTTCACGTCCCCCCCGCCCCGAGACGTGAGTAGAGCCCCCCCTGGTGCCCCCCGGGCCGGGCAGGGCCAGCGGGGACCTGTGCCCTGTGCTGTGCCCGCAGTTCCTGCTCGACATCGCCCGCCAGAAGAACCAGACGCCGCTGCCGCTCATCAAACCCTACTCGGGGCCGCGGCTGCCGCCTGACAGGTACTGCCTCACCGCCCCCAACTACAGGCTCAAGGCCCTGCAGAAGAAGGTGAGGCTCTGGGGATGGCCTTGTGCCTTCTGGGGTGGGCAGGGGGGGTTGGCACACCCCGGGAAGGCACCTGTGGGCAGGGGTTGCCCTGGGTGTGGCAGGGAGTGTTTGGAGCCATCGGTGCTCTCTGTCTGCAGGATATGTTTGCAAATATTCTTGTGGCCAGTTAATTTCAAGTGGGAAATGTGGTATAAAATCCATGTGGGAATGTTATAGCATTGAAGCTGTGTCACAGGAGCACTGAGGTGGAAAAGCCCCCCCAGCCCACGGAGCCCACCCTGTGCCCTTTCCCCACCTTGTCCCCAGCCCAGAGCTCTGAGTGCCACGGCCAGTCCTGCCTTGGGCACCTCCAGGGCTGGGCACTCCAACCCTCCCTGGGCAGCCCCTGCCAAGGCCTGACCACCCTTTCCAGGCACAAATCCCGGGCAGGGACCCCTAGGAGCTGTTGGATTGAACATGAGGCTGTCAAAGGCACAAGCCAGGCTTTGATGTAGATATTAAAGGGTATTTTGTGTTTCCATCTCAGTTGTTTCTGACTCAGAGGGAAAAGGGTGACTTTGCTGGCAAAGCCTGGATGTCTCAGTGTGGGGGATTCCCTGTGTGTTCCCTGATTCCCTGGTTGTGTCCCCACAGGTCTCCTCCACAGCAGGCAGGATCACAGTCCCCCGCCTGAGCGTGGGCGCCGTGAGCAGCAGGCCCAGCACCCCCACCTTGGGTAGGAAGCAGCTCCAGGGGCTTCTGACCTTCCTTTTATGAAGGGGAAAGAAAGGGGAATCATTTAAGGCACTTCTCAATAACTAAGGGACTGTTGGGGGTCACCTGACCTCATATTGCTTGAGTTTCAGAAAAGTTAATTTAATAATTTAATCTTTATTATTGCAGTAATCTTTTATATGTATTTACATTACAAATGTTCTGTACTTGGGATAATTTTTTATTCAGGACATTATTCAAAAAATTTACTGAAGTTGAAGGGTTTTTCCTCAGTGTCAGCACCACGCTGAACTGAATAGAATTGAGAAAGAGCTTTTTATAAAAGGTGCACAGAGTTTAGGGCTGAGCACATGCCCTTAGAAATTAATGTGTGTTTATGGGCTGGAACTGTGTAGGGCTGGAGTAAATGTGGGAAGATGAGTCAGTGTGTGGTTCTGGCTGGCAGTGGGACTCCTCCTACCCAGTGTGGGTGTGTCCCTGTGTGTCCCCACTGTGGCAGCAGATTTAGGGGGGTGTGTTGATGCATTTGGGTTTGTCCTGAGGGGCTCTGTTGGGTTGCAGGTACCCCCTCAGCCCAGACCGTGTCTGTGTCAGCCAAGGTGGGGGCGCCGGTGTCTCTGGCCGGGCAGCGTTTCACGGTCCAGATCCCGTCCTCTCAGCCCCCTGGGAAGTCAGGTATGTCTGGCATTATTGCCCTGGCAGTGCCCTGGCATTGGGCACAGGGGTAACCACAGCCACACGGGGCTTTGGGCTCACCCAGTCCCACCCCCAGCCATGGGCAGGGACCCCTTCACGAGACCAGGACACTTGGACACTTCCAGGAGGGGCAGCCACAGCTTCCCTGGGTAGCCTGAAGTGGGAAACGACCTCCCCTGTCCCCCATTAACTTCCAGTGGTCATTCCCATTCCCAGCAGTGTCAGCTGGAGCATCAGTGTCCCTCCCTTTGGCTCCACCTCTCTCTCTTCTGTCCTCACCCCAAAAGCATTTCCCCTTCTCCCTTCCACCTCAGGATCATTCCAGGGTTTTCAGCCTGGGCTGTTATGCCAGGACACTGCTTTATTGCTTTGCAACTTATTTCAGTGGGGGAAAACCCAGTCATTTTTCCAGGCTCTCACTAAGTTATTCCTGTTGCTGCCACAGCCACCCCGACCACCCCGACCGTGCAGAACGTGCTGATCAACCCGTCCCTCATCAGCCCCAAGAACATCCTGATCACCACCAACATGGTGGCCCAGGGCACAGCCAGCGACCCCAACCCCCTCAAGAGGAAACACGAGGATGAGGATGACTATGACACCTTGTGATGGGATTGCAGCCCTTGCTGGGACCCACGGGGGGTGGGAATGGGGAAATACAGAGGAGTGTTTGTAACCTGCCCTTTGTGTCATGCACAGCCCCTGCTGGGAGCTGGGGCAGGTGTTTTTTTATCTATGTCAAAGTCAAAGGTGTTTTTTTTTAATTAATTCCTTTATTGTAACTAAAAAAGAGAGTTAAAATTCCTAAATTATTCACATACAGCAAGTTTCTAACTTCACTGAATAAGGACAGACCAGTGCCCAAAGGGGCTAGAAACACTAACCAGTTCTTAGCTGCTGGTTTAAGACTACAGCCAGTGTCTCCTCACTCCCTGGAGCTGCCAGGGCAGCTGGAACAGTGCCTCAGGCTCTCGAGGAAGGGACAGGATCAGATCTCAGGATTATGGAGTAAACTGTTCCTAGTGTTCACAGCTCAGGAAAGAACCTGGGAAATCACCTCTCCTCCCTCCAGGATTTNCAGTGTTCACAGCTCAGGAGGAGGGAGGGAGCTGGGAAGAACCTGGTAAGTCACCTCTCCTCCCTCCAGGATTTCCAGAGGAATGTTTGTCACCCTCCCTCCAGGCCCCACACACAAATATTTACAGAGACACAAGTACAAGCCCCACTCTTTGACCCCCTTGCTGAGGTCAGGAGCCATCAGGCAGCAGGAGAGCCCAACTCCTTCCCAGGTCACCAGGAATGTCGCCTAAAGGGTGAGAACCTCTGTGGGGCAGGTCAGTGGAACTCCTCCTTGATGGGGGTGCAGCCTGAGAAGAAGCTGATGTTGCTCAGCATCCTCTTCTTCCTCTTGATGAAGGAGTTCTGGTTCTCCTGGGCCTCTTCATCCCTGAAGAGCAGGGAGGAGGCAGAGCTGGGGGACCTTGGGAGCACATCCTTGTCTGTGATGTCCTGCAGGACCTGCTGGGAAAGGGAGGGAGAGAGAAGCCTTGGCTTGGTCCCTGCTGGAGCAGCCCAGGGTGTGGAGGCAGCACAGACAGACTGCCAGGGCAGCCTCAAGAGATGCTGCGTATTTTGCTTAAGTCAGGAAAAAGAAATTTTTTGGCAAAAGACCAAGGCTGAGCAGGAAGAGGCAACAGTTGGAGTACTGGGAACCCATGGGATTAGGGAGTTTAGCTGAGGCAAAAGGAGATGAGGCAAGTCAGAGCTTAAGAACAGTAAATTTGAGCATGGACAGATATGATTTTATCCTACAAGCTCCTCAGTTCCCATCTCTCCTTGCTGGGGAGGCCTGTGTGGCAACATTTCAGTGTGAAAACAGGAATTCAGCACCCTCAGAGCTCCAGCACAAGCTGCCCTGCCAGCTGGAGGCTGCAGTTTTCCAGCAGCAGCTTTTCCTCTGGGTTATTCCCTGGAAACCCACCCTGTCCCACTCAGCAGCTCCCTCCTCTCCCCTCCCCAGCCCTGGGTACCTTGCTGGTTGGAGTGACACAGGGGGGCTGGAAGAAGCTCTCTCCTGCTTTCACCAGCGTGGGATCCTCCAGCTTCAAGGAGCCCTCTGAGTCCCTCTGGGGGTCCTGAGGGGCAGCACAGTGAGAGCAGTGGGGTCACACCCAGCCCTCCCTTCCCCAAATGATCCATAAGCACCCTTTTCTATAGTATGGATGTCTATATCCACTTGTATTATACACACATTCATGGCTTATTCTTTTCTATTTATACAGGCTCAGACACCCTTTTTATTCCAGTAACAGATACAGCCTATACCATTTGACAACATATTTAACATATATAACCTAACATGTAATATTTTTAAATTATGAACATCTACATGTTCACAGACACTATTCTTAGGTATACACTATTTATATATGTATAATTAGCACTAAAACTTTTTGATGCTCTCACACATCCACAATTTAAAAAAAAGCACTTGATATACACATGGATTTAGATACACATTCTAATTTATCTATATATATAAAATTATATATGGCTAATTTATTTATCTATATAAAATTATGTATGCCTGATTTATATATACACATATTCATGCTCTCTAAAGGCTTGAGCTCAGTGCCAGAGCCTGAAAATTGCCCTGAATTAGCAGAGGGACACTGGCTTGGTGACACCCCCAGTGTTTCAGGAGGGTGCCCATGTGCTGCCCTGCCCTCCCCCTGCCCCTGCCCATGCCCTCCCCATCCCCATGCCCATTCCATGCCCTCCCCATGCCCAGGACTCACATGTTCCCTGTTCCTGCAGGCAGTGGCCGTGCAGCTGCAGCGTTCGGTGCAGCCCAGGCGGTTCCTGCGACAGCCGCACTGTCTGTTCCCGCAGCGCCCCCGGCACGAGCACTGGGGGGAGAGGCAGGGCTTGAGGGGGGCACTGCTTGAGATGGGCACTGCTTGAGATGGGCACTGCTTGAGGGGGGCATTGCCAGGACAGGGAATGACCCCTGGCACCTCCAGACCCGGTTCTTGCTGTGGGACCCCCAGAATAACCACCCTGAGCAGGTTATGCCAAAGGATCCCTGGGGTTGGGGCTCCTGAAACAGGCCAGGCACAGGCAGGACAGGACACGTTTCATGGGAAGGGGAATTATACAGGGAAAAACTGCCAGGCACGTGTTGCTGAGTCCAGACAATTTGGGAAGATCCCAAATCCCCAAGCCACCAATCCTGTCACTCCAAGGCTTTCCAGAACAGCTCCCTACACCTCACCACCCCCTGTACACACAGATCCTTGGGCACAGACAAGATTCCCCTGTAGGACGTGGATCAGGGGTGACAGGACCTTACCCCTGGGGGGCTTTTCTTTGCCCCTTTGGCTGCTTTGGCAGGCACCCAGTCAGCATCCTCCAGGTCCCCTGAGTCAGAGAGCAGCTCCTCCACGTGCACCTCGGGGCTGGGGGCGCGGGGCTTGGCTGTCGTCTGCCGGCGGGCCCGGGGCTGCAGCACAGACACCACGGTCAGGGGTGGCACCAGGGGCACCACTGGGGTCAGGGGTGGCACCACCCACAGGCACCGGGGTCAGGGATGGCACCAGGGGCAAGGGGCTTGCATTTCACCAGGAGTTATTTAACATTTACTTAAGATTTCACCAAGATGGGCAGAGTGCCCCTCCTCAGTCAGTACAGAGGGGTGAGGAAGGAGGAAAACCACCGAATTGCCCAGGATTAAAAATTCAGTCAGTTTAAACTATAGGTGACAAATCCTTGGAAGTGTGAGTCATGTTATGTCGTAGCACACAGCAAAAAACATTTGTGTCAGTCTTGCTCAAATAGTTTGAAATGATTTCTTTCTCCCAGCACTAAAATTTGGCTCTTTGCAAGGCAATGGTTTTATCTGCTGTGACACATTTCTTGCTCTGTAATTTAGAGATTGGAAATGCTACAGAAAAAACACTTGGATTGTGAAGGAGGATACAGAGTCAGACAAAATTAGAATGAGGAAACAGGTTTGGGGTTTGTTTGCTTTTCTTTTAAAATCAAAAAACTAGTACAAGGTAATTTTGAGTGTTCTGAAGGGGCCACCTTCAATAGGCAGAATAAGCTGCCTGGTAAAATTCAGCTTAGGAGAAAGAATCCAAATTATTAACAGCCAAGACTAACTGTGGAGAAGACTCCAGGGACAAGACAAGCATGAAAACTGGGTGCAGGATCTTACCTTGGGTGGGATATATTCAAAAGAGGAATCTGGAGACTCAGGTGACCTTTGCTGGATGTGCCGGAGCTTCTGGCCACTCACAACTTGGAGGAGCAGCAGTTTCTGGTCAAAGGGACAAGAATGAGCTTTGCAAAATACATTAATCAATGCATTAATTAATCTCTCAAGGCCCTACCTGTTTCAGAGACTCATTTTCCTGCAGAAGTTCCTGGTTCTCCTCCCTGATTTTCTCCAGCTCTTCCCCCTGTTTGCAAGACAAGAGGAAATTTAATTGAAGGTAAAGAAAAACTACAGAGTTATTTAGACCTGCACAAGAACCATGCCCTGCCAAGGGAACACTCACAATCCTGCACCTTCCCCACTCCAAAGCTCCTGTTCCAAGTGCCAGGAATCCCAAAGGATCACACCCTCCCTGCAAGGCACAGCCAGACCCTGTACCTGGAACCTGAGTCGCTCCTGCAGCTGCTTCTCCTGCTCATTCAGGGAATCTTCCCATTTCTTCTCTGCTGCTTCTTTTTGCTGGAGTTGGCTGAGCAGGTACAGAACCTGAAAGCAAGTTAGAATGACCAGGTATGAGTTCCTGAAGGAACACCTGTCTGACAGAGTCCAGGCATCAAAAGCCTTGGCAATTTCAGGAAGATTCTGTCACTTCCAGCATTATTCCACCCTGATCTACTGGAAAAGTGATCTTGGAAAAGTGATCTTGTGCTCAGGTGGAACATCTTTAAAGCACAAAAGAAAGTTATTGGATAAAGCAAGACGCCCAGGGCACAGGATGAATAGGCAGACTTGCCTTTTGATCAATCATCTGCAGAAGTCTAAATCTGATTTCTTGTACAGCACCTGCTTGATTTCAGCCAGCCCCTTTGAGCAGACCTGGCAAACCAGTCCCAGAGTTCAAGACTTCCATGACTTGTGTTTTACCTTTTCCTGGTGTTGCTGTTCCTGCACCACAAGCTGGTTTTGGAACTCGGCCTCCATCTCTGTGACGTGGTTCCTCTCCTCAATCAGCATCTTGTGCACGTCGGAGCAGGTGGCTTTGCCCTGCTCCAGGCTGCTCTGGAGCTTGCTCTCCTGAACTTTGGAGGAGACCAGCTGGAAGGCAAGAGCAATGTGATGGTGTTTCCATGGTGGGAAAGGTGCTGCAGGCTGGAGGTGAAGCGTTTCTGTTCTTTCCAGCCACACCAAGAACTGGACTGGCCCCCAGCAATAAGGAGAGCAGAGGAAATGCAGGGCCAGACACTTGATAATCAGTTTGGAAGTGCAAAACAGGGAGCAGGAGGTTTTGTTAACAGTTCTGAACTCATCTTCCTTCCTCCAGCACTGGGAGTATTCTCCTTTTTGCTCTTTTCCTTTATTTTCAAGCCCCAGAGAGTGACATGATTCTGTCCTTCACTTGCTCTTTCCTTGATGCCACATTAACCCAATTCCTACTCCTCCAGCCCCAGTCTTGTCCAAACTTTCCCCATCTCAACACCCATTCCTGGGCTTCCCCTGACCTCAGCCAGCACTCCCACCTTGTTTCCCTGCTTGGTCAGGAGTATTTTTAGGTACTTTTTTCTCTTCCACTTCCAGAATTTGTCTTCTCCCTTTCCCTATTCCCATAAAGCCCTCCCTAAGCACAGCTTTAGGTGGGATCTCCACACCCTCATCTATTCCATTCCCCTCTGCCCTGTTTTTTTGGATTTCACTGCCCAGTGCAGAATATTTTAATCCAAAATTGTGAGGGAAATAAACCTCTTCCAGTACAAGAAAGTGTTCCATTTCAACTCCTTTAGGCATTTCTGGTCATTCCTGGCTAGGAGGCTGACTTAGAGCCTTTGCTTTTAGGGATAAAAGAGGCAAATCCAGGTTTTACCTCTCCCAGGAGGTACTTGAGAGCACATTTGGCCTCCAGGATGGTGGCAATGCTGTCCCAGCGCTGCTTGGCACGGTCTCCATTGTCTGCATCCAGGAGTTTCTGCTGCAGATCTGCAATCTGGGCACTCCTGGGGAAGAAGCCATGGATTTGGGGTTACAACACAGGAGAAACCAGGGCTGGAGTTACTGTCCCCAGAATAACAGGGAAAAGGGTTCCAGTTACAGTTTTCATGCCTTAACTGGGCAGCTGGAGCCTGCATTGCTGCACTGGGGAGTTTTGCCTTCCCTTCACATTCCCTAAGGGAAGTGGAAGGTTTTCCTCATGCAGAGGTGCTCACAAACAGCTAAGAAAAATCCAGTCTTGGCAACTGAATAATGCCTACATTTTGGAACAATCAAACCAGGAAAACCCCATGCCTTCATCTCATTGTTCCCAGTGTCAGTGCAGACATATTTGACATTCTCCATTTCACAGAAGGGTTGGGAAGGAAATGAGGGAAAAACCAGAGGCAAAGGTGCAGATCAGGTTGGTGGGGCTGCCTTACCTGAGCTCCATCTCAGTTTCCAGGCTTTCTATCTGCTTGGTTATGGAGAGATCCTCCTCTGGGGACTGCAGCTCTGCCAGGCAGTAGGTCCTTCTCTGAGGAATTGCAGCCAAGGGCCCCAGGGAGGAACAGGGGAGGAAATCACACCTTTACAGACAGCCCAGCAAAGAGGAGCCAGCTCTGCAGAGCTGCCATTCCCTTGCTCCTTCCCAGCAGCACAAAACCCTCCTGAGCAGGGCTGTGACCCACTCACACCCCTCAGGGTCACTGAGGCTGGAAAAGACCTCAAAGGTCCAGCACTCACAGGGCCACCACTGACCCGTGTCCCCAAGTGCCACGGCCACCCTCTTTTGGGACACTTGCAGGGATGGTGGTTCCAGCACTTGGCCTGCCCATTCAGGGAAGAAACGGTCCCTAATTGCATTAATTAACAAGTTCCTTCAGCACCTCTTGTCCCTGCCATGCCAGAGGACAGTAACATGAACCCTTTCCCCCAGAAAGGCCAAGGGTGCAGCCCCTTCCCCTCTTCCTCAGGGGACAGGGACATTCCCCCTCACCCGCAGCTTTGGAGGGGGGTTTTCTCCAGCCTCTTTCTTCTCCTTGAGCTGCTGCAGCTCCTGGGCCAGGATCTTCCTGTCCTCCAGCAGGTCAGCGAGGTGTCTCCGTGCCTCCTCCGTGCTCACCAGCACCTCCACCTCGTTGGCCAGCCAGCTCTGCAGCAAGGAAACCACCACGAGAGGGGCTTAGTGAAGCTCCAGCTGCAGCACCAGCTCCTGCTCTGGGAGGGGGTTTCAGACCCACTCAATCATGCCACTGCAGCTCCCTGTTGCTGCCCCCTGTGCCAGAGACCCCTGCTGGGATGGCAGGACAGTGACACCCACCTTCACCCGGGCAGCCATTCCCTCCAGGCCCCGGCTCTGGCTCTCCTTGCGTTTGTCAGCAGCCTCTCTCTGCCTCTGCAGGGCATCCTTCAGCCTCTTGTTGGCAGCTGCTGCCTGGAAAACACCCCATGGCAGCTCAGCAGGAGCTGAGGGACCCTCAACACCTCAGTCCTTGACTTACTTCCTCTGCTGGTTTAAAGAGAATCTGCTTCTAGGCCTAAGAAGTAGAAGAAAACATCCCAACTGATGGGTTTGAGATGCCTTTTTTTGACACGGTCATCCTGAAAGGGTTTTGAACTGCAATCTAAGATATTCACACCCAAATTCATTTCACACCTCTGAGCTCAGCCATCCCTAATGGATTTCCACAGCACCTGATGCCCAGAGTGGAATTTCACCTTTAAGGAGCAGATTTAACCAGAGGCCCTCAAAGGCTACAAGACAGAAGTGTGGATTCCTCTACAGAGAGAAAAGCTCTTATTTCCACCCTGTAAAGTGCCCTTAGGAGGTCTGTGCATGTCCCATCATACCCTCCAGCCCCACTCTGCAGCCCTGAGGGCTTGCCCAGGACCTCCCAGAGCCATGGGCTCCTCACCTCCTCTGTTTTGCGCCGCAGGACATTGGCCTGTTTCTGGAAATCCCTCTCCAGCTTGAGGAGCTCGTATTGTCTCTTACGATCCTGCAAGGACACAACAGGAGAACACATGGAAAAGCCCCCAGGCTCCTCCACATTTTCCAGGACAAAGGTTCAGGAGCCTAAAGGCTGGAGGAGACTGAAGCCCAGAATTTTAAGAGTGAGCATCCCAAGGGGATAAGAATTGCTGTGGGCCCAGGACTCCAGATGTTTGCTGTCCATTACACTGGATGCCACAAACAGCTGCATTTCATGAACCTGCAGTTCCAATGTTCCTTTGAAAGTTTAAACACCTCCCATTCTGGGGCCAAATGCTACAACTTTAAATATTTCAAATATTGAATATTTTTGCTTCTGCCCCAGAGCTGAGTCACAACTGCATCAAGATCTTTTAAGATCTCCAGCCACAAGTCCATTTACAACAACTGCTGAAAGGTGGCAGATATATGAGCCAACCCTCTCCTCAAAGCATTCCCAGCCGGGTTTCAGTTGCTTCCCAGTTAAACAAACCTTGCAGCAAACACTTGACTGATTTGTCTCACTCTTGGGAGGGAGGTGCAGGCTTGGGGGACTGTTTGCTCACCCTTTCCTTCAGCTGGATCACTTCCTTGTCCTTCTTTTGCTTCCACTGCCTGAATTTCTCAGTGTCCTCTTTCATCTGCCGCATCAGCTGGACCCTTTGGTGCTTCATTTCCTGAAAAACACAACAGGCTGGAAGAACTGTCCAGGTTTTACATCCTGGGGGGCTTCAACCATCACTGCCCTCATGTCTGGCAGGTGGGGGAAGTGGGAAACCTTAGTGTGCTCCCCCTCAGGACACTCTCCAAGTGCTCAAACCCAGGGATTTATTTTTAAGGCATAAAGGGAAGAACAAAACCCGCACAGTTGAGGGAAATCAAAGTGAAGCCAAGTGATTAGAAGAGCCAGAAGACCCTTGGGATGTATGTTACTCCTCCAAATCTCAGCAGTCCCCTGCCTGTGGTGCTACAGCAGCACCTGTGGGCACAGGAGCTGTGCCCAGACCTGCTGCTCTCAGTCTGGCAGAGCAGCCAGTGAGGGATTCCTGCTTTGCCTGTGCTGGGACAGTGAGAAGGGGGCTCAGATGGGTTACCCTGATCTCCTGGTTCAGTTTGGAGACCGTGCGTTCCGTGGACTCCTTCAGCTTCAGCAGCTTGGACTGCTCATTCAGCTTCTTCTTCAGCTCATTGATTTGTCCTTCCAGCTCCTGGAGCCTTTTGCGCCGCCGCTCGCTCAGTCTGGAAAGAAACCACCCTTTCAAACCAAGCAAGACTCTCCAACTGCAGAGACACCTCATGAGAAGTTAAAATAAATTGTGTGCTATCACCCTTCCTGCTGCTGAAAGCCCACAGGAGGCTGCTCTGCAGCTCATGCAACTCTCCTGGCATGTTAAAGGGACACATTTACATCAAATAAGATTTTATAGACAGGAGAAGTGCAAGACAAAGGATTTTCAGACAAATTAACACAGTCACACTCACTTGGCCTGGTTGATATCCTTCTTTGCCATCTGCAGAGCAAGGACCAATTCCTCCTTTTCTTTTTGCAAATTGCTGACCTCCAATTCCAGATCCTTGATATTAGTCTAGGAAGGACAAGCTTAGTCAGCCCCCAAAGAAAAGCCTTGAAAATACATTCTGAGGCAAAGCTTTAAGACAGAGAAACCACATTGCTGTCAGCAGACTGATACACCTTATCTAAAAGCAGTGTGAGGGTCACAAGGGCTGGGTCAGACCCTGAAACTTTGGTGAGCCACAGAACTGCTGTGCCAAAGGGATTATGGACTAACAGACCCAAATCAGAACGTGCCCAGGAGAGGATGGGTCTCCTCCCTTCCCTCCCCAGCATGGAGGGTCTGCAGCAACTGGGAAAAAGAAGCTGAGCAGAGGATTCCAAGTTTACCTGGTACTGGGACTGAATGGGCTCCAGCTGATTGTCATTCTGAGCCATTTTTTTGGCCAGTGCCTCTTTCAGAGTCAGGGCTTTGTTGAGCTCCAGCAGCTCCTTGGACAGCTGGGCCTGGCGAAGGGCGTGTTGGGTGGTGAAGTCGTTGGAGGCCCTCTTGCAGTCCTGGCCCAGTTCTGCTTCCTGGGGGAGACACAAATGAGCAGGAGAGGCCAAGGCAAAGCCCTTCAGTGATGGGATCTGAGTTCCTGCAGAGCACTTTGAATTCATTGTCTACTTTAGATAATTCAGATATTCAGAAACAGGAACAGGTTATTGATCTGGAACACACTGAGCAATTAAGGGCTTAAAAACCAGCTCATACACAAGGGATACCTTATTTATCAAGCATGTGGATTAGAAAATTATCATTATAAAAACATGCTCAAGGCAGGGCCTGCACTGGTGAGCCCCCTCACTTACACCTGCAGCCTCCTGTTCAGGGCTTGCCATCTCTGCAGCAGCTTCTGCTGTGGCAGTAGTTTCACTCTAAAGGGGACAAAGAGAAGAAGATTTTGATGAAAAGAAGAATTAAAAAGAAGCTGAAAATTCTGTTGGCACCTTATGACAAAATAGAATGTGATTCTGCTCTGGTCAGAAAGCTCTGGAGAGAGGAGACCACTATCTTCCTCTTTTAATAAAGTGACCAAACTCCTCCTGGACTAGTTGGACAAGCCATTCCTTGTAGCCTTCCCTGAATTCCAGCCTTGGAGGAAGGAGCCTGGGAATGTGCCTACCTCCCCCACAAGTGTCTGAGTTCCTCAATAAGACAAAAGATCTGGCAACTTCTATTTAACAATTTCAGATTCCTGCAATTTGTGTGCTCATTAAAATTACCAAGTTCAAAACATTCCATCCAACTTGTGGATTGTAAAACCATGCTAATCCCCCACTGTTAGAATCTTTTATGGAGACTCTTGCTTTTCTCCCACAAGTGGCCTCTCTGCAGCATTAAAAGCACACCAGGACAGTTTTCAAGTGGATATCAAGAGTCACTTTGTGCTTTGAATTCCTGGACTCCTTGAGCAAAGTCACTGCAGAGTGGAATCCACTGCTGAGCAGCAGAACTGCAGGTTTCATCAGCCTCACAGAACCCTCCCTCCCTCCCCCCTGGGTCCAGCCTCACCTGGAACTCAGCCAGCACCTGCTGCAGGCTGCGAATCACCTCCACATTTTCCTTCAGCTCCTCATCTTCCACTGTCTCCACCAACTTCTGCAGGTCCAACTTGCACCTGCAATGCATACATGGCAGCAAACCCATGGCATGTTTGTTCTGACAGGGAACAACCTTCCCCATGGAACAAAGAAATGGATTCTGGAGGAACAAACACCACTTGTTTGCATCCAGTCTATCCCATTTCATTCCCCAGGCCCCCTCCCCAGCACGAGGAGGGGGTGCAGACACTTACACAGCATGTTGCTGGAGCTGCTCGAGCTTGGCATTCATCTTCTCATTTTCTTGCTCTGTCTAAGGGAAGGCAGGATTGCACTGAATTACAAAGCAAGGTAAGGAGCCAGAAATCTACTAATTAATTTGGACCAAATCTTGGCAGTGTGTGACAAATCAATGCACTGGAAGGTCCTGCATGACCATGGCCACCAGTCTGCTTAGATGTAACATCATTTTTTCAGGAATATTACAAGGCAGTTGAAGCAAAACAGGGTGGGAAAGAGAGAGCACAAGTGTGCAAGTGCTGGTATTTAAAATATTAAAGCAACAGGAGAGCTGAAAGCTTCAATGGCTACTTTCCCCTACTGAAGTCCCAGATTTATAGGCAGCCAGATTCTGGCAGACCTCTGGTTCTCACAGATTTGAAATCAACATGAAAGGAACATTAAAGGGAGATTCTCCACTTGCCACTAGTGCAGGACCTGCTACTGATTCATCTGCAACTTCAAGCTCTCCTTGGTAGCTGGGCCTTACCAGGATCATCCTCTCCAACATCTGTGCTGTCTGTCCAGCAGCCTCGCTCAGCCCCTGGCTCAGCTTCTGGTTCTCCTCCATCAGGCACTGGTTCTTCTCCATCAGGGACTGAAGGTTCTCTGAGGGTGCCAGGCTACTGAAACAGCAAGGACCACTTTGTTTGTGATCAGGACTTTGCCAGGGGTTTGTAACACCACTGAAATCAAGTTTCCTAAATAATTTACAATAAATATCCCAGATCGGTTTGGGTTGGAAGGACCTTAAAGATCTTGTATTCACAACCCCCTGCCATGGGCAGGGACACCTTCCACTAG
Source organism: Campylorhamphus procurvoides (assembly GCA_013396655.1). NCBI lineage: Eukaryota > Metazoa > Chordata > Aves > Passeriformes > Dendrocolaptidae > Campylorhamphus > Campylorhamphus procurvoides. The sequence goes on from WBMV01000303.1 coordinate 229,906, forward strand.
AGCCCTGTCCAGCCTGGCTCTGGACACCTCTATAACATAGGCTGAACCTCCAAAAACAGGTTAAACTGCATGTACCAGGGGTTTGAGGCATCCTCAGAAGACAACAACTACACAATCCCACTCCTTCCTGCATTTGGTGCTTATAGGAACAATGGAGATGAAAGTGCCTCACATTTAGGGGCAGAGGGGTGAAGAAAAGAGGCATGGATGGGCTTGAGAAACAGGTATTTATTTAGGAGATACTGCCTGGTTCCTCTCCTATTTCCTGCAAGGGATGGTTGCAATCTTAAGGGGTTTACTACAAAATTTTCATGACCTGTGGAATTTCAGTAAGCACGACAAACAGAACAAAGAGGGAAGAAAGGCAACCAGTTTGCTCTCCCCTCCCTCTACAGCAGTGCCTGGGGCAGAGGAGATCAGAGCCTTGGCTGGTGTGTGCCAGACACATCAAACAACAAATCTTACTTGATGGACACGGGGAGGGTCCCTCCATGGGCCTGCAGCAGCAACACCTGCAGCTCTTGGACCTAGAAAGACAAATAAGTCCTGCTTGGAAACCTCTCCCAAGTATTAACTTGATAGCTGAAGGAACATCATTCAGATCCTTGGCCTTTCTGAGTCACCTGCCCCATAATTCTCCTTTTACAAAGCAGTCATGGTGCTCCAGAATTTCCAGTAATTCATTCCTCAAGTAAAAGCTGCCTTCTCTCCCCTCTGGAGTGACCAGAGGAACACTCTTCACTTCCCTCTCTGTACTGGGCATGGGCAGCAGATACCAAACCATCACTGTGTTTCTAACTTTGCCTTCAGCCCAGACTAAACCATGATTTGTTGGGTGGAAGGGGAGTATAAATCACACCAACCCCACCTTTTTTCTCTGGCATTGAATGGCTGCTGTAAAATTACAGAAACATTCAAGTATTCCCTCCACAGCACTTGGAGAAATGCACATTAAATACGTCCTGCACTCTCTGGGCAGCCTGTGCCTCTCCCTGCTGGTTCCTGAGCTCAGAACTCAGAGCACAAACCCTGCCCAGGAGGGGATGGGCAGCACCTGCTGCTTCAGCTGGTGCAGCTCAGCTGCCTGGGGATCCACGTTGACAATGGGCTTGTTTTTGATCTTCCTGGCCCTGTCAGCGTAACGCAGAGTGTTCAGGGTCTCCTCCAGGTTGGAGTCTGCTGGGCTCACACAGGCAATCATCAGAGTGTGGCTGTTCCCTCCCAGAGAGTCTGAGAAGCAAAACAAGGGATGAGCAAAGCTTTCAGAGAGCAAGAATGACCAGGAACTCACCATCATTAGGATATTAAACCCCCATAAGTGCATGCCCAAAATACAGCTAAAATATCCAGCTGGGTTTGGGTCACAGTTATTACTGTCTCCTCTGCCCAGTCAGCTCTGTATTAAAGAGGGTTTGGGGAAGCCAAGGTCAAGTCTCAGCTCTAAACACCACAGATTTCACCTCAGAAGCCCCAGTAACATCATTGCCCTGTTAAGTAATTCCTTTATGCCTTTTCTGGCCTAGTTCTTTCAGGTTTTCCCCTCCCTTCTCCCACCTAATAATAACCAAGACATCCATGAATATCCAGACATCAGAATTCTCTTCAATTTAAAGAATTATTGGCTAAGAACTGCATGGCATTCCATCCTTTGGTTTTACACTAGCACACATTGGCTACTTCAAACTGATCAGAAGAAAGGGCCCCACACCCAGCAATAATCCAGTTTATAAGGTACTTTCAGATATGGAAAACATGAGAGAGTTTTTGTACCAAATTATTTAACTACCATAAACATCCCAGTAAGTTCATTACTAAAGCTGTGCCCATGTTAAAGGTTAATTTAGGTAAATGCATTAAAACACCATCACAACTATTAAAAATGAGTACCACAAAGACCAGATATTCAGACTAAGAAGCAAATCAACCATGAGGCTCCCAGGGAAGGCACAGACAGCTTGAGCTTCATTCTGGCTGTGATATCATCCAGTAAGTTGCTATAATTAAGGCACAATAATAGATCTCTGCTCCCAGACTTAACTTCTCATCTTCCCCACCAAAAATATGCTCTGCATTTGTCTCGTTTCCTCCTGTCACACAGAAACTGCAGGAGAGCAGGACCCATTTAGGAGTTCATCTCACTGTATCTGCAGCCTAAAAATAAAGAGTGCAGGGAAGGTCTGGCTTCAGGGAGGAGGGGAACTAAATAAATGGATCCCTTTGCCAACAGCAGCTCCTGCTCTGAGCTGTGCTTTGATGGCTGTTGAGTTCTCTGCTGCTTTGTTTAAAGTGCATCATGTTATTTAAAATATATATATAAAATATTTAGGCTTTGTCATTACCTTGCAGCAGCCTTGTCAGCTTGGAGTCTCTGTAGGGGACAAACCCACCCTTTTTGTTTTCATCTCCAAGAGCACTGATGACATTCCCCAGGGCGAGGAGGCCTTTGTTGATGTTGATCCCTGCAAACAGATCCCAGTAAGCAGAGCCACCTCACCAGCTAAAAACTTCTTGTCTCCTGCCCTTATTAAAAGTGTAAGGTTCAAAAAGCATTTTACAGGGGTTAAAGAACTGCTTTGCTCTTTTATGATCTCCAAAGGGACTGGAAACCCAAGCTCTACCAGTCCTTTGCCTACAGACCTTCTTTTAGTCTGTCTCCCTCAGCCTTGGTCTTCTTCTGTCTCTCTGAGCCAGCAAGGTCCACCAGGTGTAGTTTGGAGTGAAAACTGCAGTTCCTGTGGCAGAAATGAACTGTTTGACTCTCTCAGTAAATGCAGTTTGGAAAGGAGCAGCCCAGGAGCTGAGATAGCAGAGTCAGCCAGACAACAACTGCCCCGAGCCAAGGACCAAGAAAGGAGGACAGGATTATGGAATTCTGGGGGGGGAACTCCCAACAGCTGCTGGGAATGGCTGCACCATCCCACTCACTTGTCATTTTTCTTCCTCTGGTCAATGCAGATGGTGAAGATGGCATGGGACCGTGAGGACTGGGAGTTCATGGCTGTGGATCCCACTGTCCTGGCACTGTTCCCTTGCTCCAGGCAGGTCACAGTCTCTTGGGCACAGGTGACATTCCTTTCAGTTAACCCTACAATCTGCAGCCAGGAAAAAGGCATTATTTCCCATCTCCTTTTCCCTCATCCCCACTTACACCAGAGGAATCCTCCTCCACCTCAGGCTCTACCAGACCAGGAGAGCTCCACTCTCAAGAATCAAAGGCCTGGAGTGGATCCTCTCAGGAAAAATCTGTCCTGAATTTCACATCAGTGACATGAAGTCACATCACCTCTCCTTCCTCCTGCTCCTACACCCCCCCTACATGTTCCTGTGCCTGCCTGAGGGCCAGCTGGGCTCTGGGATCCATGGGAACATCCAGAGCTGCCCTCAGGTGACCCAGAGCAAGCTGGGAGCTGAAATGCCAGTCACAGGCAGAGGAAGGAGGAAACTGGCTGTTGAGGGGGGGATTTGTGTGGATCAGGTGGTGGGGAGGCAGCTCTCAGGGACACAGAACCCAGAGGGGATGAGCAGGAGGGGCTGGATGTGCTCCTTGGCAAGTTGTGCTTTCCCTGAGGGCCCATTTCCCTGGATCCCAGTGCTGCTCCTGACACATGGATGAGTCACATCCCACTGCTTTAGACACAAAGCCCCTGAATAGATCCAAGTTTAGAGTTCTAAGCCATGCATATGACACCCAACATCCCCACTGCAAACTGAGACTGGGTAAATGAAGGACAAAGGATGATGGAAGTTCAACTAAAACTGTCTGAACAAAGGCAAAGGACAGAAGTTTAACCACAGAATAGGGACATAATGGAAGCAGCAGCACAAGGCTTCTCTGCACTCTGCTATAAACACACAGCTGGACAAAACTGCTGAGAAAATCTCTTGGGCACTGGAAGTTTCCCCCTCAGGATCCCCTTTTTGCACGTTACAGCTGCCAGCTGAGGAGCAAATGGCAGCAGGATTGGAGTGAAGGGACCCAAAGGACAACAGCCTGGTATTCACATCAATCACCCTTCAAAAAGAGGCAGAGCAGGACTTGCAGGTGGTTTTGTCATGAACACCAAACCCTCTTGGTGTTACCCCAAGAAAATTTGAGGCTCAGGAGCCCAGTTTTGAGAGGAGGGAGTGGCTGTGCTGCTTTCCTGGGCAATGCTCAAGGGAAACCACCAGAACACTCGTGCCCAGCCCTGCCACCCCCTCCTGCCCACATCCCCAGGGCAGCAGACCTTGATGCCCTCCTTGGGATCCTCCCGGATGCTGATCTGGGAGGAACGTTCCCTCGAGGGGCACAGCAGGTCCAGGATGTCCTCATTGTAGATCTAGAACAGCACAAGAGCAGCTCAGAGTTACCAGCCTTGCAGGAGAGCAACCCACTCAGGAAAGGTGGAGTGATGCTGAAATCATGGCTAGCTTGGCATCACATTCTGCTCATTCCACCTCTGGAGAAAAATCCCTTGGATCAGAATCCAGTTTCTGGAGTCTGAGGTGTTGGTTTAATCAGTACTTATCCCTTGGATGAGGTGGCCTCAAAGCTCACTTTATTTATAACTTGATAACAATTTGAAACCCAAAACTTTTACCTCAAGATAAGAAACTTTGAGGACAAATTCCCAATCCTGCCTTTGCTGCTTCTCCTCAAAGAGCAGCCTGATGACCCTTGGGATGACCCCCACGCTGGGCTCGTGCTCCTGGTTGGCCGTGTAGGTGCCTCCCATGGAGTAGGTTTTCCCAGATCCCGTCTGTCCATAGGCCAAGACAGTGGCATTGTATCCTGGGGGAACAAAGGGCACTGCATCAGTCACGTGGGGACCAGAGGAGGCTTTGAATGAGATGGAAAAACAATCCCTCCAGAAAACTGTCACTTCACGCCAGCTCCAAGCACAGGTCACAGCCAGCAACGGTGAGGAAACAAAATGTCAGTGAAAAGCCCCCCAAAACACAGAAAAAATGATTATTTGAGCTCTTTTAAAGACTGGCAGTTGCTCTGTTAGAGCTGGTCAGGAACACAGCACAAGTGGTGCCATCCCAGCCCCACTGCAGCACCAAAAGCTCCTGGCATGGGCTGGTCACCAACTCACTGGGTTACTCTGAAAGGGGGAGAGGGACTTTTAACAAGGGCCTGGAGGGGCAGGACAAGGGGAAATGGCTTCCCACTGCCAGAGGGCAGGGTTAGGTGGGATACTGGGGAGGAACCCTTCCCTGGGAGGGTGGGGAGGCCCTGGAATGGAATTCCCAGAGAAGCTGTGGCTGCCCCATCCCTGGGAGTGCCCAAGGCCAGGTGGGACAGGGCTTGGAGCACCCTGGGCTGGTGGGAGGTGTCCCTGCCCATGGCAGGGGGTGGCACTGGGTGATCTTTAAGGTTCCTCCCACCCCAAACTGTCCCGAGATGCTCTGAAACCCCTCCTGCCTCACAAACAAACCCCCTCAGGGCCGGGAGGCCGCAGGGCCCTCCCAGGGGCAGCAGAGCGGGGCACACACCTTTGAAGATGCCCCGCACCAGCGGGGACACGGCGGTGTTGAACACCTCCTCCTGCTCGGCCGACGGGTCGAACACGTAGTCGTAGGTGAAGGACTTGTCCTTGCCCACCACGACCTGCGGGGACAGGGCCGGGGGTCACGGCGGGCCCGGGCGGGGGCGGCGGGCGCGGGGCCGGGGCCTGCTCACCTGCGGCTCTCCGGGCACGAAGAACAGGCAGCTCTGGCAGCCCTCGCTGCTCTCCCGCGGCACGAGCGGCCGGCAGCGCAGCGCCACCCGCACCGGGATGCCCTTGTCGTCGTCCCGCTGCATCGCCGGCCTGCGGGGGACGGGCCGGGGCAGCGCGGGGTAGGCTCGGGGATGTTCGGGGAAGGCTCAGGGAAGGCTCGGGGGTGTTCGGGTAAGGTTCGGGGTGGTTTTGGGGGCGGTTCGGGGG
>WBMV01000303.1:245964-265326 GCA_013396655.1 Campylorhamphus procurvoides
GGGCAGGACTGGGGGAAATAACGGAATGGGATTGGATGGACATTATTATAAAATCTTGAAACTCATGTCTAAAGGGGGATCCTGTGTAAATATATTCCTGGAGCCTGGAGCCTCATTAAAGCTCCTGCTCACTTATCTCCTACTAAAAGCTGCCTGGAGTTTTTTTCACCCACTCTTTAAGGCACCATGAACATAAAACTCCTTTCCAGAGGGGGCAAACACTTTGCTTGTCCTCTGGTGCTGCTCCAGCCATCCCCCCACCCCTCTCCTCTGAACCACCTTGGAGCAGATGGGTTGGTGGGTGCCTGTGTAAATGTATTCCTGGAGCCTGGAGGTTCATTAAAGCTCCTGCTCACTTATCTCCTACTAAAAGTCACCTGGAGTTTTTTTCCCCACTCTTTAAGGCACCATGAACATAAAACTCCTTTCCAGANGCTCCTGCTCACTTATCTTATCTCCTACTAAAAGTCACCTGGAGTTTTTTTCCCCCACTCTTTAAGGCACCATGAGCATAAAACTCCTTTTCAGAGAGGGAAAACACTCTGCTTGTCCTCCAGTGCTGCTCCAGCCACCCCCACCCCTCTCCTTTGAACCACCCTTGAGCAGATGGACTGGTGGGTGCCCCGGGGCCCAGGAGGGAAGGAGCAGAACTCACTGGTGATGTCGTAGACGACGACGGCGATGGTGGAGTCGCGGATGTAGCTGGGGATGAGGCTGCGGAACCGCTCCTGCCCCGCCGTGTCCCAGAGCTGCAGCCGCACCTGCTGGGGCACCCGGGGAGGGGGACACAGGACACTGGCCTTTAGAGCCCAGCAATGCCACACAGGGCCCTCCTGACACCGCTGGGGACAAGGGGTGACAACGACACCCTGTGCTTGCCTACAGACCCTGCCCTTCCCACGCAGCTCCCCTCATTGCTGGGGGAACTGCCTGGTTTACTTCATGTTCCCTCTGCCAACTACCAACAATTTCAATAAAAACCTTTAAAAAAACCAGGTAAAAATAATTATTTAAGGGGTGACCACAACCCCCCTCTGCTTGTCTACAGACCCTGCCCTTCCTACACAGCTCCCCTCGTTGCTGGGGGATGAGGATGTGTCTGTCTGAAGTGTTGGAACTGCCTGGTTTACTTTGTGTTCCCTCTGCCAACTGCTACTGACACCAACAATTACAATAAAAACCTTTAAAAACCCAGGTAAAAATAATAATTTAAACTATTATTATACTGTTTATAATAATATAAAAATAGATTGTAAAAACAGAACCTTAAAATTATATAATATAATAAAAACTAAAAATCAGATCTCCCCGGTCTACCCAGGATTCTGGATCTCCACGGGACTTCAAACCTGGAGCATCTCTGGGCTAAGATTTTGGGGTAATTCCCACCCAAGACACATGCAATTCCCTCAGCCCAGACACCATACAAGGAAACAACATCCAATCTCCAGTGCCAGCGATGGCAATGGGGATTTTCAGGTGGGATTAAAGCAGTCAATAACTCCAGTTCCAGCAGAAAGCACAGCCAGTGTCACACACTGTGGGCTCCAGGTGATGGGAAGGGCATTGGGGTCACGGGGGCAGGAAAGGCTCAAATGCTGGGAGAGGCACAGTTTGACCCCAAACACAAAGGGCTTTTAGGGATGGCAGCTCTAAGGCCTGGGACCTGCCCACCTGAACCACAACTGCTCAAAGACCCCCAGTCCCACAGGGAATACTGAACAAAAGCTTTGACACTGGGAGTGACACCTTTTCCTTGTGGTCCTCGCCCCCCAGGGCTGTGCACTGCCAGGACACAGGATTGCCTGGCATTCCCGAAGAGTTTTATGGAGGCAGAGACTGGTTCCCAGTTCCCTGACAGGGATGTGGGCCCAGCACTGGGGCAGAGCAGCTGCTGGAGCAGAGCAGTGGTAAATAAGGCAGGAAAAATCAGCTTCACAAGGAGCAATAATTGCTCGTTTACAAGAGAAATAGAAGCTGATAAAGCTGCAAAAGTGCCTGGTTACAGGAAGATTCAAAACAAGATCTTATCTCCATCAGGGTACGTAGATGTGATGCCCTGGGGCTTAAGGAAGATTAGGAATTATAGTTCAAACAATTAGCTCTTGCTTGGTTTTGAAGGCAGACTTGATTACAGGAGCAAAGTCAGGGGTTCTGTCTACCCCAGGAAACTCAAGGTGACAAACTCGGAGCACCTGGACAGTGTCACACCAGAGCTGGCAGATCAGAGGGATCAGGACAGCTCCTGGCCTTCCCAAGCTTCCCCACAGTGCCCAGACAGTGCTGTTACACTGGGATATCACCCAGATGGTGATTGAACACCCCACCCTTCAGACTCAAAAAGGGACTTTGTTTAGTGCAGGTGATGCCCTTGGAGGGAAGACCTTCAGTACCTGTGCAGGTCCCACACAGACACCTGAAGTGACCCCAGTTTGGGCAATATTCCTGGGGCTTCTCATTTCTACCAGTCAAGGTTTGCATGCACACATTTTGGAGGGGAAAATATAAACAACCCACGGTGGAACACCAAGAATTAACCCTTAAAAACAATGGTCAGGAGGGGCCTGAGCTGCAGGATGGACTCTCACCACAGTTCTCTCCACCTGCATTTCGGTATGTCCAGCAGGGCAATAATAACTAACAAATGTATCATGCCCTCACAAGTACCTGAGCATGTCCCTTCAGTAACACCAGAAAACTTGGAGCCTCCCAGTCAATAAGAACAAAGAGCAGTAGCAAGAAAATAATGAAATTATTCGCAAAGATCAGCCTGTTACCAAAGCCTGATGAGATCAGCGATCACTTAATTACTTCTGACACCTCTGGAAGCTGTTAAGAACAGCCTGGACTGGCAGCATTTTTCCACCTGCCTGGATTAACAGCATCCTGTGCCTGTACAGTGGGAAAAATGATGCCAAACTGTGCCTCCTGCCCCACTGCCTCACCCCAGAGAGGTCCAGCACAGCTCAGTGCTCCTCAAAGCCCAAACAGGGCAGTTCCAGGTTAGTTTGCACCAAATCAGGAATTCTCACAGAAAAGAATTCAGCTGCAGGACTGGGAGAAAGGCCATGTCATGATCTGCCCTCAGTACAGAGGATAAACCATAGCAGAAGTCTGTTATTTGTTAAGCACTTCAGCTAAGGAGAGTGAAACAAGCTCCTGGTCCTCACTACAATCCTGTTTGGGACAGAACACAGGTGGGCCAGAGGTTTTTCCACTTGTGTTCTTTACTTAAATTTTACCCCCATGGTGTCAGCTCACTGGTATAAATCCTGACACTGCAGATGAACAAAAAACCCCAACAGATCCATTGGAATCAATAACAAGGAGTTACAATAAAATAATTCTATTCATATCTTCCCATCTTGTACTAAAACATTCATGTCAAGGGTTACAGGGAGTTTCCTTCTAAGCTTGTTTATTCTTTAGAAATTACTGTAGTTGCATCTCTCCTCTTTCAAAAGCTGAATGTGAATCTCCAGTTCTCTTTTTCAACCACATGGGAATCTTGAATCCTCCTAAGTCCCTCCACAGCTCCTACTGCACTGGTGCTGAGCTGTTTTACCTACTCTGACACTGTTCCTTTGCTTTGGCCCCTAAAGCTGCTTCTTTAGTTACCCAGACAGGAAAAAAAGTATCATTCTGGAGTTAAAACCCAAACCAAACAGAAAAAGAATAGTTTTCCAAAGGCTTGTCATTGGAACCAGCCCAGACACAGGAACTCCCAATCCCTGCTCAGCCCTCAGCCAACACCCCCAGCTGCCTGAGGGGCTATTTGAGCTCTTTTTGGGTACCAACACATGAAGATACGTGTTAAAAGCAAGGTCCCTGGGGCTCAATACCTACTTGTGATGCCAAGGACAATGAGAGCCACAGCAGAGTCCTGGGTGGAGCTGGGGAGGAGGCTGAGGAACCTCTCGTGGGATGGCTGTGCCCCACAGCTGCAGCCCCATCTGGGAAAGGGAGAAGGGCAGGGCAAGGGCAAGGGGGAGAGCAGGAAAACGGAGAACAAAACCAAAACTCCAGTGAAATAAAAACAAACAAATGAAAAATAAACTGCAAAGCAAAACTAAGGCAACAAAAGGAAAGTCCAAACGCAACAGAAACGTGGAAAGAGGTGGGGACACTTCTGAGTCTCACAGGGACCTCGGCCCACACACACCAACATCATCCACCAACAGCCCTAAAATCCCTTCTCACACCACCTGCTAGCCAGGGAACTACATGGAAACACCTCAGAGATCCAGATGTGTGACTCCTGTCCCTAAGGATCACATCACCAGGTATGGATGGCCCCACTGAGAACCTGGAGGTGGTGAAACACAGAGTGGGACAGGAGCCAGAAACTCATCCACCCCCCAGACTGGCTTGTCTTGCACTTCAATCCAACAAGGCTGGGAAGATACTGGCACACAGAAAAGGAAATACTGCTCTGTCTTTAGGGAATGAGGGTGTAGCTGTCACATAAAACTGGCCCCCGAGAGGCAGGACTGAGGATGGGGATTCTGGTGGCTCCAGTTCACCAGTGCCACAGCTCCACACACACTGGGAATGTCACACAACTGCCCTCTGGGGGACATGCTTTTGAAGAACCAAATTCCACATGCATTTCACAGAAATATGGAATCCCAGCACGGGTTGGGTGGGAAGGGACCCTAAAGCTCATCCAGTTCCACCCCCTGTCATGGGCAGGGACACTGTCCACCAGCCCAGGGTGCTCCAAGCCCTGTCCAACCTGGCCTTGGAGTCCCCTCTGGTGGCTTGGCCAGGCCATGTTTAGAGCTGAGGGATGGAGCTCAGGTGTGATCCCAGGATGTATTATTTGCTGTAAGGACATATCAAACACAGCAAAGCCCACACCCCAGCTGGAGGCTCAGCATTCCTCATTTCCAGCCCAGAAATCAAAGCCTATTGCAAAATACAACAGCAGCCACATCTGAGGAGTTATTTCAGTGTCTGAATCTTCCCAGCTTGTGTGTTTGTGTTTGTCCCTCCTCTTATCTACACTCCACACCTCTGTTATTTAAACATGCTTTATGGGCTCTGTGGATCACTTACATCATCAGGAAAACTAACAGTATTCCAGCATTGGAATGAAAATGGTCTTTTCTGGATAGCAGGGCAGCAGGTGAATGACATCCTGACCTCCAGGACCACGAGAAATCAACACTACACTGCTGCAAACAGCACACAGACATTCCAGTGTGCCCTCACTGGTGTCAAGCAGCATGCCCAGGATCTCTGCCTTCTTCTGCCAGCACCACTGAAGAATGTTATCCAAGCAGTTCCTCCCAAACAAAGGTTAAGAAAGGCCTTTTCTAATAGTGAATCTCTGCTGGAATGGCAGAGAAGCTCCCAGGAAACTCATCACACACACAGGGCTGAGGCTTCTTTGGACACAAGAGACCCAAAGCAACACACAGACCTGTCCCCTCCTCCCCCAGCACTGCCCCACTCCTCACACAGCAGCAAAACCAGCAAAAAAAGGCAAACAGCTGCAAAACATGAACCAAACCACAAACACTGAAAGGCAGGAGAGGGGTGTGAGGGGTCTCTAAGCAAAAAGGCATTTCATGCAGGCTAAATCCTAAATTGCTTTATTACAGTGGGTCAGAACTGTGCTACAAGAGGAGCCTTCTGTGAGGGGGGACAAGGTCTAATCATGAATGGTTTCAAGCCTTGGAACACCAGCTCTTGTAGAACTCCCCTCACTGACTTCAGGAGCTGGCCTTGATGATCCTTGTGGGTCCCTTCCAGCTCAGAATATTCTGTGACACCTGAGGTCTGCCCAGCCCTGTTCCTATGACAATCCCAGAGGCAGAGCTGCAGATTCTGGGAGTCAACTCCCCCTAAACCATGTCCCTCCACCACACAGCCCATGCCCTGGGATATGGCCATTCTCTTGCCCCACTTTTCCACGGAAGATCTTGCCTTCCTGCTGGAGGTACACAAAGAGGGGGTCAGTGGTGTGATTTAACAAAGGCTGGCTCTCTGGAGGCTCCTGGGGGATTTCAGCAGCTGCTGGAGGAAGGGCTGGGGGCAGAGCCCAGCCCTGCAGCTCCCACACCATCCCACCCAGGCCTCACTTACCGTGCGGTCCTCCAGATACATCGTTTTGGACAGGAAATCAATTCCAATGGTGGCCTGCAAAGAAGGGAGGCATCAGTGACTGGGACCTGCCCTCCACACACTGCACACCCCACCAGACCCCACAAACTCTCACAAACATTCACAGCCTTGTTATTCAGCTGGTGATTTGCCTCCAACAAGGGGGATAAACCCCAAGCAATCTGGGTATCACAGCATCCCTCACACAAGCACCTCCCTCCAAGGCTGGATTTTAGCCCTGGACATTCATGTATCTCAACACAGAACACAGCTCAACTGGCAGCTCCTTCTGGCCTGCCCCAACTCAGTCTGGTAAAAAATGTCTTATTAGAAACAACCAAAAGGTAGGACAAATGAGATATATAAATTCTGGGCAATTCAAAGCTAAAATGCCACTTTTATCCAGGGTTTTCCACTTCAGAAGGTGCTTCCCTTCCAGTGACAACTCAGAAGCTTCATTTTCCAGGCAGTTTTTTATGCAAGTCTCCATCCATCCACACTCCCATTGCTGCAGCAGTTCCAGTAAAAAGATATTTAAAATAATGTACTAAGTTAGATGCACTCCCAGGCACTTCAATCAAGCAGCTGTCCCAGCACATCCTAACCCCAGGAAACAGGAGACAGCTCTGATGTAGCACATTTTAGTGTTTTGGACACAAATTATATTCAACTTTAACACACACAGGCAGCACAGCACATGCTGGGAGGGCTCCAGGACAAAGCAGACCATGGCATATGAGAAAAGACCACCACAGTCAATTTTGGTAGGGAGAACCTATTTTTGGGAGGCCTGTTTTATAGACAGGACAAGGTTAATAAATCTTAATAAGCAGAAAAATCTTTGCCAGCACCTTACAAAAGTCAGGAATGGAAACACAGGAAGCACAAGAGGATCCAGTTCCAGTGAATGACTTGTTCTCCACTTAAAATTACCCCAGTCTAAACCAGTAACTCTTTTTGGCTGAATTAAAAGACAACCCCTAATCTCACCTGCTTTAAAGATATCTGACATTTGCTTGAAATACTTCTAAGTGCCTTTGATGCAATTAATTCTCTCTGAAAATCCTCAGGCCTTTTACATATCAGCTGCTTTTCATCTGCAGCCTCTTCATCCCCACCCTCCCCTTTCCTTGCCAAGACTTCCCTGGCTTTTCCTATCTTTAGTCTTTCAGTTAAAAAATAGTAATTAAAAAAAAAAGGGAGAATATACCAAGCTGACTTCTTGCAGATCCATCCATATACACCAGACTCAACTACTCCTACTTAAATAGAAGCTCTAAAGATGCCAGAGACCAAGAATTACCATAAGATGTTCATATCTTATTCATCCTCTGTTCCCTGAGATTCCCATATCCATCACCAGGTATCCTGACCATCACCACCAGACCCAGAAATCAGCATTTCTCCCCATTTTCCTCAACGCTTTTCACACATCCAAACCAGACTTATCACATAACCAAACAGGATCCAAACAGGAACTAAGCCCTGCTGCCTTTTTATACTTCCTGACATCATCCTGGATACTCTGGTTTATTCAGGAAGCCTCACCTCCATTTCACACCACTTTTTAAGCTTTTATATGACATTTAACTGATATCCCGTGGATCAACGTGCTTGGCCTTCAAAGGCATAAATTGTAACAGCAGGGAGTAGATTTACCCATAAATATATTTAGAAAATGAAAATAAAATCCTACCACATACCTGGTAAGTATTGTCAAAACTGTCATACATAAACCTGGTGATCAGGGAGGTCTTCCCAACTACAAGAGAGGAGAAAAATTACTTTTAAGCAGTGGGGAAAAAAAAAGGCAAGCACTGCTTTGGGAGTGGCACTGATTTGAAAGCAGCTGCCAATCTCAGGCCTTTATTACAGCTGCACCTTCCTGGGAAAGAACCAGCCAGGAAACTCATTCCCAAAATGACAGAGGCAAATCAATCACTGCAGGTCAAAAATTAATCATGGTGATGGCCAGCTCCTCAAATCAGGTGTGTTGCCATGTAGATAACAAAGAAGTGGTTGTTTGCTTCCAGCAAGCAATAAATCTGCTTTGTTCCTCGTGCTCTGCTCCTTATGTAATCCCCAGGTCTGGGACACAAACATCAAAACAAACCAGGTGACATCCCAGCTCTGCTGCCTTTGGAAAGGAAAGCAACATCCAACACTTGCATCCTTTCTTCCTTCATAATGAGATTTTAGATACAGAGCAGACTCTGGTGGTTTGCTTCAAACTTTGAATGTAAATATTACCAAGACACAAAGTGCAAAACCCAAATGAAACATGAGACAAGGATAAGATCTCCAATTCTTGCTCAGGAAGCCAAGAAAAATTCAAAGGACATGGATGGAAAAGCCAAAAGGAATTAATTGCCTAAAAAGGCTGTGAAATCATGGACATTGGAGAGGGCTAAAATCGGGTTTGCCAAATGAGCAGCAATGTCAATCCTGCCTTGGAAAGGAGGGGGAATTGGAGAACTTCTGGAAATTCCTGCAATTCTGGGCTTGAGGGAGAGGTGGGCAGGAAGAACCCCAGGATGGTTTGGGTTGGAAGGGACATTAAAGATCATCTCATTGCACCCCCTGCCATGGGCAGGGACACCTCCCACCAGCCCAGGCTGCTCCAAGCCCCGTCCAGCCTGGCCTTGGACACTCCCAGCAAAGAACACCGCGATTCCCAGGGAAACACACAACTGATGCGCCAATGATGCGGGATGGGGCACAAAGGGGAGCCAATCTGAGCCAAACCGAGCATCGTCCGGGGCTGCGGGGACACTGCGGGACCGAGCGGGGAAGAGCCGAGCCCCGGGCCCCGCCAGACCCGCATCATCGCCCGCAGGCCCGGCCGCCCCTCCCTGTGCCCGAAGGATCGGCCCCGCATCCATCCCTGGGCCCGCATCCATCCCCGGCCCCGCATCCATCCCCGAGGCTCCGCATGTCTGGGGCCTCGCATCCATCTTTGGGGCCCAGCATGTTTGGGGCCCCGCATCCATCTCGGGGCCCCATCAACCCCTGGGCCCCGCATCCATCCCTAGGCCCTTCATCTTTGGGGTGCTGCATCCATCCCTGGGCCCGCATCCATCCCCGGCCCCGCATCCATCCCCGAGGCTCCGCATGTCTGGGGCCTCGCATCCATCTTTGGGGCCCAGCATGTTTGGGGCCCCGCATCCATCTCGGGGCCCCATCAACCCCTGGGCCCCGCATCCATCCCTAGGCCCTTCATCTTTGGGGTGCTGCATCCATCCCTGGGCCCGCATCCATCCCCGGNGGTTACCATGGTGACGGGGAGGACGGTTGCCGTGGGGACGGGGAGGTTGTCATGGCGACGTGGAGGCCTCCGGGGTGGGAATGCTGCGTCTTGGACCGGCATGGGCCTGGACTGTACTGGGGATGGACTCAGTTATACTGGGATGGGCCTGGATTGCACTGGAGATGGGCCCGACTGGACCAGGAGGAGCCGGGCCGGACTGAAAGGGGCCTGGACTGTACTGGGGATGGACCTGGCTGTAGTGGGATGGGCCTGGATTTCACTGGACATGGGCCTGGCTGGACGGGGATGGGCCTGGACAGTACTGGGGATGGACTCA
This sequence comes from Campylorhamphus procurvoides, assembly GCA_013396655.1. Lineage (NCBI taxonomy): Eukaryota > Metazoa > Chordata > Aves > Passeriformes > Dendrocolaptidae > Campylorhamphus > Campylorhamphus procurvoides. The sequence goes on from WBMV01000303.1 coordinate 255,657, forward strand.
GCTGTACTGGGATGGGCCTGGATTGTACTGGGGATGGACCTGGCTCTACTGGGATGGGCCTGGATTGTACTGGGGATGGGCCTGGCTGTACTGGGGATAGGCCGGGATGTACCGGGATGGACCCAACTGTACAGGGGTGGGTGTACCAGAAGAGGGCTAGCTGTACTCAGAATGGGCCTGGCTGTACCAGAGGAAGGCCTGGCTGGACTTGGATGGGCCCAGCTGGACTGGGATGGGCCCAGCTGTACCACAGATGGAGCTGGGCTGTACCAGGGGAGGGTTTGGCTGGTACAGGCCATACTGGGGGCTGGACAGGAGCAGCTCCCCTGGGTCCTGCATCACCTCCACAGCCCCCACACAAAGGCACCCCCTGCCCACCTCAGGCCCCCCCAGCCCTGGTGGTCCCCACACCCCGCAGCACCACACGGAGCCTGCACCGGGCACTGGGCGGGTTTATTGAGATCAGAGTCACAGAGCCTGCTCGGCCGGGCAGTGACCGACATGCTTGGCCCGTCCCTGTCCCCTCGCTGGCACCACGGGGACAGGGAGCACCGGGGCAGCACCGGGATGAGCTGCAGTGGCTCCTGCCACCTTAGCAGGGCTTGGAGTGGGTGCCGGGAGCCCGGCGAGGAGGGGGCACCTATGGGGACTGAGGGGTGCACCATGTGGAACACTACGGGCAGCTACATCCCAAACCAGCCCGTGTGGGACCAGCAGCTTAACTCTCCTCCTTCTCGGCTTCCTCCTTCTCATCTTCATCATCCTTCTCTCCCTTGAGCTTCTGGCGGGCAAATTCCTCGATGACAATGTCCTCCTCACTGGAAGGGAGGGCAGAGCATGGTGAGAACACAGGATACACCACAGCAAGGAGGGGAAATCCTCGCTGGCCCCCAAACCCTGATCCCACTGGGGACAACACGGTGGTCACCCTGGCCCCGTCACCCCCCAGGAATATCAGGTCACTGTGAGGCACAGCCTGACCCCAGCACACAAATCCAGACCCCATCACTGGCTCCATTCCGAGCCTGTGTAGCCCAAGGAGCTGGGCCTGCAACTTCTGGTGCTTTTTAAGACAATATTTTGCATTGTCAAGGGAAAAAAGGGAAGGAAAAGAAATTAAAGTGGAGACAAAGAGCTGAGTTACCTTCTTGCGAAAGGCGAGCGGTGGGTGACAGAGAGGGAGAGCCACAAAGGGAAAAGTGGGGGAAGAAAATGGAAAAAAAGAATCAGCAATAGCAATTCCAAAAGCTTGGGAATGTGAAATGACTTGGCAAAACATACAGGGAGCCATGGTGGGGACATGGCTAAGAGATTTGGTCCTCTGGAAGTTTAAATATCCTTGCTGAGCTGGGAAAGGGATGGTGTGAAAGGGGTTGGTGTGACAGCCTGCAGTGGGAGCCTGGGTTTCCAGACCCCAAATCCCAGTGCTCATGTCCCATTGGAAGGTGTAGCCAGACACAAAACTTTTGGGGTTTTACAGGCCAGGCCTGTGGCTGCCAGGAATGGGTTTGGCACCCTGTGGCTTCCCAGAGGGAGGCAGCCCCAGCTGTGGCTTCGGCTGGAATAAGATGATGTGGTGGGAGGATTAGAGGCCTCTAGTGCTGGGGAGCATTTAGGGGCACAGGGATGTGACTTCCAGCAGCCAAGGGGCCTTATTGTGGGGACCAAGGTCATGGGGACATCATGTCCAGTGGTGGCACTTGTGGCAGGAAGAGCATTGCCTGCTGCTTCCAAGGGACAGGGCGAGGTCTGGGCTTGGAGCAGCAGTGGCTGCAGCAAGGGAAGCTGCAAAATAAACCCTGGAAGTTTGCAGAATACATGCAAAGCCCAGGGTTTGGTTCCCCCTGGCCTGTGACAGTGCTCCTGCTGCCAGTGCTGCTCTGGGAATGCCTTCTGTGCCACGGGTTCAGGGCTTTGAGGCCTGGGTGGTTAGTCCAAGGACGTAACCTCGAGCTGGAATGCAGCATCACATCCATCTGTGATGGATCTGTGTGGTTTCTGTGTTCGAGGGAACATGTCTTTACCTTAGCTTAGCTGTAGTCCAGTGACAAGCACAGGGAGAAAGGGATGGGGAGAGAGAGATGTGCAGGTTAGTACAGAAAGAACAGCCCAGCTAACAGCTCTTCATAATGCCTGGGTGTTTTCCTGGAAAGAGGGACGTTGGGAAGGGTGCTTTGGGGACAACTGCTCCCCTCCTGCTCCAGAACACGGGGGAGGTGCTACCCAGCTGGACAGCTGTGCCCATCCCACAGCTGGGGCAGAGCAGGGCCCTTCCCACACAGAGGTGGTGGCTTTCACCAGTTCCCCTCTGAACCAGAACTGCCTCTTCCTCCCCATGTTTGGCAGCATCCCACATCCTACTTACTGTCTTCAGGCTTCGGGTGCATGAGGATGACGGGCAGCTCAACACCAACATCGCTGGAAGGAAAAGCACCCCTGTCAATAATCCCACCTGGCACTGCATTGTGCCTGGCCCTACAGGCAGCCCCCCCTTACCTGGATGTGAGATCCCCCAGGATGCTGTGGCAGTGGGAGAGAAGGGACAGAAATCAGCCAAGGCAGAGGAAGGGAGGTGTTAGACTTTGCTTTATAATAGGGTAGAAGATGATTGATAGTAGGGGTGATGGGGCCAGAGGGGTGGGAGTCAAAGAGCAGTCCACTGCCCCACAGCCCATGGTGTGAGTCCCCTCTCCATCCCCCTGGGGGTGCAAAATCCCCCAGCACATCCTGAGGGGACAGTTCCTGATCCCTGTGCCCACAGAGCCTCACCCTCCTCGGGACACCACCAGGTTGACCTTCACTTTGTAGGACACCAGGATGCCCAGCACCTCCTTGTCCATGCCGGCTCTCAGGCTGGGAGAAAGGCAGAGAGGAGCAGTGAGGGGACAGTGCTGCCCACAAATCCCATCCACTCCCCCACAGCAGCTCTCAGGGCTGTATCCACCTCCTACTACCCATGGGGTGCACTGAGGTTTAGCAGGAGAGGGCAAAAGGAAAAGAGAGGGAAGGGAAGAGCTCTTGGCTGAAGCCACAGAGCAGCTTCAGGAAGCCCTTTGAGCTGCCTGAGCTGGGATTTACTTCCAGGAGAAGACCCAGCTCTGCAGAGGGATCCAAGAGCATTGAACAGTGTTGGGACTGGGAGGCTGCTTCTGTCCTACAGGAGGGAGTGGTGGGTTTGTGGCTGTGGCACAAAACCCCTACTGCATCTGTCCTACAGGAGGGAGTGGTGGGTCTGTGGCTGTGTCACAAAACCCCTACTGCATCTGTCCTACAGGAGGGAGTGGTGGGTCTGTGGCTGTGGCACAAAACCCCTACGTTTCCCAGCTGGGTGGGGTAGGCTCAGACACAGGAGGTCCCAGAGGGAGCCCAGAGCATCCTGAGCAGTGGGAAGCTGTGGCAGTGGCAAGCAGGGGCAGCCCAGCTCTCACATGGTGGTGGAGGCCAGGTTGGTGTCCTCGTGCTTGAGCTTCCCATCGAGAGCGAGGCCTCTCTTCTGCCGGTTGGCCGAGAGCAAGGGGGTCACCGAGTACGTCTTGGAGAAGGTGGAGTTGGCGGCCACGGTCTCACTGCAAGGGGTGGGACAGGGGGGCTCAGAGCCAGCACCCTGGGATGCTCCAGGCACCTGTGCAGAGCCAGCCCCCTGCCCTGCCCTGCCCTCCCCACGCAGCTGCCAGGGGCTGTTTCCTCCTTTCGCTCCCCTCTACAACCACTTCTTTTTTCTCCCCCCAGCCTTTGCTCCATCCCTCCTCCTTCTCAGGGCTGCAGAGGCTGTGGCTGCCCTTAGAGATGCAAAGTGAGGAGAGCAAGAAGCCAGGGGGCAGCTGTGCACCTTCCCCAGGGACCTTCCTGGCCTCCCCACCGGCTTGTGGTGGGGCCACAGGGTCCACAATCTTCCCTCTCCTCTGCTTCCTCTTCCTCTGCACCTGCTTTTCTAACCCTGATATTTTTACTGCTTGGGGTAAAACTGCCTTCCACACTCCCTCTCCCTGTCACTCTCCCATCCTCGTCCTCCTCCTCTCCTTTTCTCCCCCTGGCTGAGATGCCACATCACCTCCAGCTCCTTTTTCCTTACTTTATCTCCTCGGAGCACACAGTCTTCGTGTATTTATCCAGGGAATAGAGGACCACGTCTGTGATCTGATCCACTGAGGCGAGACAAGAGGGAGCCTTGTTAGTGTGGCAGAGGCACAGTCACACTGTCCCCACCTCCCTGGGATGTGGTGGGTGTAGGGATGTGGCCCCTGTGCCCTGTCTTACCCGCTATCTTAATTTTCTTCACCATCTTGTTGGTGGTGTTGTTGATGTTGACGGTCACATTGATGGGTTCCCCGTGGTAATAGATCTGCAGTGGGAAGAGGTTTGGTTACATGCCCAGGCACCCTGGTGCCCATCCCTGGGGTGGCACGAGCCAGGGGACAGCTGGCTCCCTACTGACCTCCTTATCCAGGGAAGCCTCGAGGTGCAGGGGCTTGTCTGACATCATGAACTGCCGGGTGGTCTCTGCCTTGGGGGCCGGCCCAGTCTGCACTGGGGCATACTGGACCTTGCGGATGATGAGGCGCACGGAGTTCCTGGGGGGGGACAGTGCTCAGCCCCAGTGTCCCCCCAGGGACATGCCCACCCCACCTCCAGGGGTCACAGGGACTCTGTGGGACCTTCACAGTGTCTCCAGCCAAAGGGTACAGGTTGCAACTTGCTTTTAGGACATGGCCCAGAGACCACTGTCCCTGTTTTGGGCAGAGTACCCCACCCAAGCGTGGCACAAACTGACAGCAAGCCCTTGGCGTGACCTCCAAGCTGGTCACCCCCAAAAAATCCTGTGGATTTATTTCAAGGCCATGGGGTGGAAAAGGGAGCCCTTGAAAATACCTCTTATGAATTTTCTCCTCCAGATTTTCAGCACAAAATCCTTTCACCTCGAAGTCCACACCACAAGCCTGGGGGAACACGTGTGGTCACTGAGCTGGAGAGGCTTGGGACTGCTCCATTCCCCTCCTGTCCCTGCTGCATTCCAGGAGATCCTGGGGCTGCCTCCAGCCATCCTTCCTCCCCATCCCTCACCCCATGGGCCACATCCCCATGGAAGAAAATCACCTCTTGTTTTAGCACCCCACAACTTAACCCCCTGCCAGGGAGGAGGAGTCCAGGGGGCAGGGACAGCAGCTCACCTTTCCCACATCATCTGGCCCGGGCTGGAGGGTGATGGAGCAGGGCAGGTTGNCTCTTCATCAGGACTGGGACTTTAAGCAGGGCACAGTCCCAGCTGCTGCTGAGCTTTGAACTGCCTTCCATTCCCTGCCCTCCCCTCCCACCGAGGGGTTTCTGCAGCAATACCTTTCCTGTCCTTCAGGTACTCGGGGTCGATCAGGCAGACACCATCTGCAAACAGGCAGAGAAGACAACCAGTGAGCTCAGTCCTGTGGGGAGATCCTTGCCAAGACATGGCTCTTTAAACTCAAATAATCCACTTTTCAGCTGGGCAGTGACCAAGGGAAGCCACTGGTCAGGGGGATGGCAATGTCTCCTCCAGCATCTCCACCAGCAGCGTGGCTGGGTTGTTTTGCAAGTGACCTTTGTCCCTTTCCCCCCCATTTTTNGCAGCTGCCAGGGGCTGTTTCCTCCTTTCGCTCCCCTCTACAACCACTTCTTTTTTCTCCCCCCAGCCTTTGCTCCATCCCTCCTCCTTCTCAGGGCTGCAGAGGCTGTGGCTGCCCTTAGAGATGCAAAGTGAGGAGAGCAAGAAGCCAGGGGGCAGCTGTGCACCTTCCCCAGGGACCTTCCTGGCCTCCCCACCGGCTTGTGGTGGGGCCACAGGGTCCACAATCTTCCCTCTCCTCTGCTTCCTCTTCCTCTGCACCTGCTTTTCTAACCCTGATATTTTTACTGCTTGGGGTAAAACTGCCTTCCACACTCCCTCTCCCTGTCACTCTCCCATCCTCGTCCTCCTCCTCTCCTTTTCTCCCCCTGGCTGAGATGCCACATCACCTCCAGCTCCTTTTTCCTTACTTTATCTCCTCGGAGCACACAGTCTTCGTGTATTTATCCAGGGAATAGAGGACCACGTCTGTGATCTGATCCACTGAGGCGAGACAAGAGGGAGCCTTGTTAGTGTGGCAGAGGCACAGTCACACTGTCCCCACCTCCCTGGGATGTGGTGGGTGTAGGGATGTGGCCCCTGTGCCCTGTCTTACCCGCTATCTTAATTTTCTTCACCATCTTGTTGGTGGTGTTGTTGATGTTGACGGTCACATTGATGGGTTCCCCGTGGTAATAGATCTGCAGTGGGAAGAGGTTTGGTTACATGCCCAGGCACCCTGGTGCCCATCCCTGGGGTGGCACGAGCCAGGGGACAGCTGGCTCCCTACTGACCTCCTTATCCAGGGAAGCCTCGAGGTGCAGGGGCTTGTCTGACATCATGAACTGCCGGGTGGTCTCTGCCTTGGGGGCCGGCCCAGTCTGCACTGGGGCATACTGGACCTTGCGGATGATGAGGCGCACGGAGTTCCTGGGGGGGGACAGTGCTCAGCCCCAGTGTCCCCCCAGGGACATGCCCACCCCACCTCCAGGGGTCACAGGGACTCTGTGGGACCTTCACAGTGTCTCCAGCCAAAGGGTACAGGTTGCAACTTGCTTTTAGGACATGGCCCAGAGACCACTGTCCCTGTTTTGGGCAGAGTACCCCACCCAAGCGTGGCACAAACTGACAGCAAGCCCTTGGCGTGACCTCCAAGCTGGTCACCCCCAAAAAATCCTGTGGATTTATTTCAAGGCCATGGGGTGGAAAAGGGAGCCCTTGAAAATACCTCTTATGAATTTTCTCCTCCAGATTTTCAGCACAAAATCCTTTCACCTCGAAGTCCACACCACAAGCCTGGGGGAACACGTGTGGTCACTGAGCTGGAGAGGCTTGGGACTGCTCCATTCCCCTCCTGTCCCTGCTGCATTCCAGGAGATCCTGGGGCTGCCTCCAGCCATCCTTCCTCCCCATCCCTCACCCCATGGGCCACATCCCCATGGAAGAAAATCACCTCTTGTTTTAGCACCCCACAACTTAACCCCCTGCCAGGGAGGAGGAGTCCAGGGGGCAGGGACAGCAGCTCACCTTTCCCACATCATCTGGCCCGGGCTGGAGGGTGATGGAGCAGGGCAGGTTGGTGGCAATCTGGGCAGAACAGGGAAAAAGATTAAAAAAGGAAATAAAAGGCGTGCCCAGAGGTAAATCCCAGTGCACTGCACAGGGAATGTGGCCAGGGAGGGCTGGGCAGCCCCTACCTCGAAGGTGAAGGGGTAGGCATTCTCCCCGAGCTTCTTCAACAGCTTCTCCTGCAAGCTAGTGAGGGTTTTGGGTGCCTGGTCTGGCACAGGGGGGAAGATCTGGGTGGTCAGGACATAGATGTCCTTCCTGAAGGTGAGGCCAATCACGTCCAGGTCATCTCGGCCATAGCGAAAGGCGCAGGTGAGGGTCACNGGAAGCTGTGGCAGTGGCAAGCAGGGGCAGCCCAGCTCTCACATGGTGGTGGAGGCCAGGTTGGTGTCCTCGTGCTTGAGCTTCCCATCGAGAGCGAGGCCTCTCTTCTGCCGGTTGGCCGAGAGCAAGGGGGTCACCGAGTACGTCTTGGAGAAGGTGGAGTTGGCGGCCACGGTCTCACTGCAAGGGGTGGGACAGGGGGGCTCAGAGCCAGCACCCTGGGATGCTCCAGGCACCTGTGCAGAGCCAGCCCCCTGCCCTGCCCTGCCCTCCCCACGCAGCTGCCAGGGGCTGTTTCCTCCTTTCGCTCCCCTCTACAACCACTTCTTTTTTCTCCCCCCAGCCTTTGCTCCATCCCTCCTCCTTCTCAGGGCTGCAGAGGCTGTGGCTGCCCTTAGAGATGCAAAGTGAGGAGAGCAAGAAGCCAGGGGGCAGCTGTGCACCTTCCCCAGGGACCTTCCTGGCCTCCCCACCGGCTTGTGGTGGGGCCACAGGGTCCACAATCTTCCCTCTCCTCTGCTTCCTCTTCCTCTGCACCTGCTTTTCTAACCCTGATATTTTTACTGCTTGGGGTAAAACTGCCTTCCACACTCCCTCTCCCTGTCACTCTCCCATCCTCGTCCTCCTCCTCTCCTTTTCTCCCCCTGGCTGAGATGCCACATCACCTCCAGCTCCTTTTTCCTTACTTTATCTCCTCGGAGCACACAGTCTTCGTGTATTTATCCAGGGAATAGAGGACCACGTCTGTGATCTGATCCACTGAGGCGAGACAAGAGGGAGCCTTGTTAGTGTGGCAGAGGCACAGTCACACTGTCCCCACCTCCCTGGGATGTGGTGGGTGTAGGGATGTGGCCCCTGTGCCCTGTCTTACCCGCTATCTTAATTTTCTTCACCATCTTGTTGGTGGTGTTGTTGATGTTGACGGTCACATTGATGGGTTCCCCGTGGTAATAGATCTGCAGTGGGAAGAGGTTTGGTTACATGCCCAGGCACCCTGGTGCCCATCCCTGGGGTGGCACGAGCCAGGGGACAGCTGGCTCCCTACTGACCTCCTTATCCAGGGAAGCCTCGAGGTGCAGGGGCTTGTCTGACATCATGAACTGCCGGGTGGTCTCTGCCTTGGGGGCCGGCCCAGTCTGCACTGGGGCATACTGGACCTTGCGGATGATGAGGCGCACGGAGTTCCTGGGGGGGGACAGTGCTCAGCCCCAGTGTCCCCCCAGGGACATGCCCACCCCACCTCCAGGGGTCACAGGGACTCTGTGGGACCTTCACAGTGTCTCCAGCCAAAGGGTACAGGTTGCAACTTGCTTTTAGGACATGGCCCAGAGACCACTGTCCCTGTTTTGGGCAGAGTACCCCACCCAAGCGTGGCACAAACTGACAGCAAGCCCTTGGCGTGACCTCCAAGCTGGTCACCCCCAAAAAATCCTGTGGATTTATTTCAAGGCCATGGGGTGGAAAAGGGAGCCCTTGAAAATACCTCTTATGAATTTTCTCCTCCAGATTTTCAGCACAAAATCCTTTCACCTCGAAGTCCACACCACAAGCCTGGGGGAACACGTGTGGTCACTGAGCTGGAGAGGCTTGGGACTGCTCCATTCCCCTCCTGTCCCTGCTGCATTCCAGGAGATCCTGGGGCTGCCTCCAGCCATCCTTCCTCCCCATCCCTCACCCCATGGGCCACATCCCCATGGAAGAAAATCACCTCTTGTTTTAGCACCCCACAACTTAACCCCCTGCCAGGGAGGAGGAGTCCAGGGGGCAGGGACAGCAGCTCACCTTTCCCACATCATCTGGCCCGGGCTGGAGGGTGATGGAGCAGGGCAGGTTGGTGGCAATCTGGGCAGAACAGGGAAAAAGATTAAAAAAGGAAATAAAAGGCGTGCCCAGAGGTAAATCCCAGTGCACTGCACAGGGAATGTGGCCAGGGAGGGCTGGGCAGCCCCTACCTCGAAGGTGAAGGGGTAGGCATTCTCCCCGAGCTTCTTCAACAGCTTCTCCTGCAAGCTAGTGAGGGTTTTGGGTGCCTGGTCTGGCACAGGGGGGAAGATCTGGGTGGTCAGGACATAGATGTCCTTCCTGAAGGTGAGGCCAATCACGTCCAGGTCATCTCGGCCATAGCGAAAGGCGCAGGTGAGGGTCACGTACACTGAGGGATGGAGGGGACCAGGGGAGGGTGGGACAGAGGGGACCAGGGGA
>WBMV01000303.1:266697-303569 GCA_013396655.1 Campylorhamphus procurvoides
CCCTTCCAACCCAAATCATTCTGTGATTCCATGAAAATAGGAAGAACAGGGGTGACTCCAAATGGAGAAAGTTCAATGCTGGGAAAGGCAAGAAAATGAACAAAAGGCCTGGTAGAGTTTCAATTTGATGAATTTTTCCTGTCTGCAGGAAATGGGCTGTCATGGCTTAACAGCAGGAATGGGCTCGTTTTGTCCTGTCACTCAGAGGAAAGTGAGAAAACCACAGGGAGAAAGGGCAGGGGAAGTTTAATTGCCCTGTGGAAAGGGGGGTCTGGGGCCCAGAGCTCTTCCATGCCCATCCCTCCATGCCAGGAGCGTGACTGGGGCTGCCCAGCCCTGTGTCCTGCTCTCCAGCCAAATGTCACATGAATCACCAGCCAATTCACCAGGATAAAAGGTGGGATGATCTCAGCTTCTTAATGTTAGGCAGCTCTGCCACGAGCAGGGCTTAAGCCTGGCAGGATGATAAGTCCCCGGGGCACGTGGCCACCTCTGTACACAAGGCCAGGGGTGCTGCTGAGAGAGGAGGAGCTGACATGGTGGGAGATAATCCTCTTTCCCATGGGGAGGACGAGTAATGCCAAGCTCAGGATCTTTGATGCCCTTGGGTGCTGCGGGATGGGAAGCTCAGCAATCCTCACCTGCAGGGTCTCTTGGGGGGCAGCAGGAGAAGGGGTGAAAGGAGCAGGAACAGAGCTCAGTCCTCTCTAGACCCCGGGAATTGGGGATGAGGCAAAGAAATGTGGAGGAGAGAAGAGCCGANCGTTTTGTCCTGTCACTCAGAGGAAAGTGAGAAAACCACAGGGAGAAAGGGCAGGGGAAGTTTAATTGCCCTGTGGAAAGGGGGGTCTGGGGCCCAGAGCTCTTCCATCCCCATCCCTCCATGCCAGGAGCGTGACTGGGGCTGCCCAGCCCTGTGTCCTGCTCTCCAGCCAAATGTCACATGAATCACCAGCCAATTCACCAGGATAAAAGGTGGGATGATCTCAGCTTCTTAATGTTAGGCAGCTCTGCCACGAGCAGGGCTTAAGCCTGGCAGGATGATAAGTCCCCGGGGCACGTGGCCACCTCTGGACACAAGCCCGGGGTGCTGCTGAGAGAGGGGGAACTGACACGGTGGGAGATAATCCTCTTTCCCATGGGGAGGACGAGTAATGCCAAGCTCAGGATCTTTGATGCCCTTGGGTGCTGCAGGATGGGAAGCTCAGCAATCCTCACCTGCAGGGTTTCTTGGATGGCAGCAGGAGAAGGGGCGAAAGGAGCAGGAACAGAGAGCTCAGTCCTCTCCAGACCCCGGGAATTGGGGGTGAGGCAAAGAAATGTGGAGGAGAGAAGAGCCGAACTCTCCTCTGCACCTCCCAGGCCCCAGGGAAGGGATTCAAACCCCTCCTGGCTTGGCTGAGCATTCCCATATCACTGCCCAAGCCCTCCATCGCATCCTCTGGCTCAGCCACACTGAAATCCTTTTTGTCCACATTTTTCCCCTTTTAGACCCAGCCCACCCTCCTTCCAGCCACAGCCTGGTACCAATGTCCCTGCCCTGAGTGTTTTCCAAAGCTCAGAACCCCAAAGCAGTGGCAGGGCCCCAGCAGCAGAGCAGGCAGCACTCACCTGGCAGGCAGATGGATGGACAGACAGACACTCTGCTCTTCCTCTCCCAGCACGTCCCAGTTCCACCCAGTCANTTCCACCTGTCAGAGACACAGACCCACTCACCTACAGATTCCACTGAGTCCACGTGATCCACAAAGTCTCTCTTCCCCAGGTAAATGGAAAGCTAAGAGGGAAGAAGGAAGCAGGTTAGTGTTTGCCATAGAATTGGCCCAAATTTTGTAGCCCTGAATTGTATCTTGGGGCTTGTTACCATGTTGGACCAGACATCACATTTAAGGGGTCATATCAGGGTATTTTTTTGAGTTCTGTTTTGAAAAATGAGTCCTGCAGTGGCAGGTCTGGCAGGAATCAGTCATATCTCACAGGGAAGGGAAACCCAGCCTGGGTCCCATGGGCAGATCCACCCTGGAGAACCCCAGCACAGGCTGCACCTGGGCTGACCACACCTGGGGACATGGCATGGACTCACCTTGGTGTTGGGGCTGGTCTTCTTGAACACTCTGCAGAGAAAACAGAGACAGATATTTGGGAAAGCCTTGGACAAGGCTGGGTGGGGCACAGCCCATTCCCGAGGCAAGGAGGTGAGGTTTTCCCTGGAAACATGATGCACTACCCAGAGCTACCCCAGAGCCTGCCTGGGGTGTCCTGTCCTTGGGGAATTTGGTGTCCTGCAAATTCAGAGCCAAAACCACCCCAAGGAGCTCATGGAGGAAAGGACAGGGTGGATTTGCTGGGTCTCAAGGGTGAGTGAGAAGCACCAACATGCAGAAGAAAGAGAAGGGACTTTATTGGCTCCATGACAGCTCCCTCTCTTGCTCTGTCTGCTCCTGCCCCATCCCAATTATAATGTATAAACAAATAAAGACACCTACTTTGCTCCATTTGCCATTTTCAGTCAGTGGCTGTGCAGGCGGGATCTGTGGGGAGAGGGGAGGGGAGGGCTGGGTGAGTGGTGGGGAAGGGGCAGCCCCTGGCCAGTGCCACCAGCAGGACATCCTCAGCCACATCCCAGCAAACTGCAGAGCCCTGGGGATATGGCACTGCTGGGCCTGTCCCCTCTGCAGAGCTCAGGAGCTCTGGGNCCTGGTAGAGTTTCAATTTGATGAATTTTTCCTGTCTGCAGGAAATGGGCTGTCATGGCTTAACAGCAGGAATGGGCTCGTTTTGTCCTGTCACTCAGAGGAAAGTGAGAAAACCACAGGGAGAAAGGGCAGGGGAAGTTTAATTGCCCTGTGGAAAGGGGGGTCTGGGGCCCAGAGCTCTTCCATCCCCATCCCTCCATGCCAGGAGCGTGACTGGGGCTGCCCAGCCCTGTGTCCTGCTCTCCAGCCAAATGTCACATGAATCACCAGCCAATTCACCAGGATAAAAGGTGGGATGATCTCAGCTTCTTAATGTTAGGCAGCTCTGCCACGAGCAGGGCTTAAGCCTGGCAGGATGATAAGTCCCCGGGGCACGTGGCCACCTCTGGACACAAGCCCGGGGTGCTGCTGAGAGAGGGGGAACTGACACGGTGGGAGATAATCCTCTTTCCCATGGGGAGGACGAGTAATGCCAAGCTCAGGATCTTTGATGCCCTTGGGTGCTGCAGGATGGGAAGCTCAGCAATCCTCACCTGCAGGGTTTCTTGGATGGCAGCAGGAGAAGGGGCGAAAGGAGCAGGAACAGAGAGCTCAGTCCTCTCCAGACCCCGGGAATTGGGGGTGAGGCAAAGAAATGTGGAGGAGAGGAGAGCTGAACTCTCCTCTGCACCTCCCAGGCCCCAGGGAAGGGATTCAAACCCCTCCTGGCTTGGCTGAGCATTCCCATATCACTGCCCAAGCCCTCCATCGCATCCTCTGGCTCAGCCACACTGAAATCCTTTTTGTCCACATTTTTCCCCTTTTAGACCCAGCCCACCCTCCTTCCAGCCACAGCCTGGTACCAATGTCCCTGCCCTGAGTGTTTTCCAAAGCTCAGAACCCCAAAGCAGTGGCAGGGCCCCAGCAGCAGAGCAGGCAGCACTCACCTGGCAGGCAGATGGATGGACAGACAGACACTCTGCTCTTCCTCTCCCAGCACGTCCCAGTTCCACCCAGTCACTACGGGCTGCTCCCAGTCCTGCAGCTTCTTATATCCCCCCGGCTGTCCCTCCCCTGGCATCTGATCTCGCCCACTCAGCCTTGGCTGGGGATGCAGGGGGTGTGTGTCTGTGTGGGAGAGGGACTTTCAGCACGAATCCTATTAGTTGATTAACTGGGGAGACGCTGCATGAGTAAGAGTGGGCTAAAAATGCCTCTGCTGCTGGAGCCCTGGGAAAGCAGCTTATGGGGATTGGCAAGGGGCTTAGGAGCAAGGTGATGGTAATCGAGGTGGAAGCTCTGCTCCTGCTGGCAAGGGCTGCAGATTCCCACAGGGGCTCTTTCCTGCTGCTCCAATGGAGCTGGGCCAGCCCTGGGCACAAAGGTGGATGGAGATTGCAGAGGGGCTTGAGGGACCTTCCCAATGTTCTCCCTCCCTTACAGACCTTCCTAACTGGATAACAGATGGATGGAGGCACAAACAGCTTCCTGCATGACCAACATGCCCATGTGGTTGGTCACTGAGAGCTGACCTGCTGTGGCACACGGGACACCCTTGCCATGGAGTACAAGTTGATGGGGTGAAGGCCTTGGCAGGGTTCACCCTCCCTGAATCACCAGAGATGTCCAGCCAGCCCTTGGTGCTGGGGCACAGACCTGTCACTGTCCCCCAGTGCAACCTGCTCAGCCCTGGTCATTTCATAACAACACAGCCTTGCCTGATCCAATTAACACATCCCTAATTCAAGGTTTGCTGCTGCAAATAGAGGGCTGTGGAAAGCAGAGTGGTTCTGCCTTAGGCTGCCAGGAAAGCAGCACTGCCACTGCCACCAGTCTCAGCCACAGCCAGAGTGTGGCATCCCCTTCCCACAGGGATGGCTGCAGGATGCTGCCCCAGGCTGGCTCTTGGGATGGGGCTGCAGACCCCAAGGACAGCCCAGGACAGCTGCAAACTGCTCCAGCNTACCCCAGAGCCTGCCTGGGGTGTCCTGTCCTTGGGGAATTTGGTGTCCTGCAAATTCAGAGCCAAACCCACCCCAAGGAGCTCATGGAGGAAAGGACAGGGTGGATTTGCTGGGTCTCAAGGGTGAGTGAGAAGCACCAACATGCAGAAGAAAGAGAAGGGACTTTATTGGCTCCATGACAGCTCCCTCTCTTGCTCTGTCTGCTCCTGCCCCATCCCAATTATAATGTATAAACAAATAAAGACACCTACTTTGCTCCATTTGCCATTTTCAGTCAGTGGCTGTGCAGGCGGGATCTGTGGGGAGAGGGGAGGGGAGGGCTGGGTGAGTGGTGGGGAAGGGGCAGCCCCTGGCCAGTGCCACCAGCAGGACATCCTCAGCCACATCCCAGCAAACTGCAGAGCCCTGGGGATATGGCACTGCTGGGCCTGTCCCCTCTGCAGAGCTCAGGAGCTCTGGGGTCACCTGGGGTTGCCCAATTTTGGGGCTCCCCCAACTTTGGGGCTCCCCCAGCCCCCTTGCCCCTTGCCAGAAAGAATCTGAAGAAGAAATGGGAGAGAAAAAGGGAGAGTGATAGCCCAGAAATCAAACTGAAAGAGAATAGGTTAATATTAGATATCAATAAAATGGTCTTCACTGAGAGAGTGGGAACAAATTACAGAGAGAAGTTATGGATGCTCATCCCTGGAGGTGTTCAAGAGAGGGTTCAAGAGGGTTTGGAGCCACCTGGTCTAGTGGGAGGTGTCCCTGTCTATGGCAGGGGAGTGGAATGAGATGGTTTTTAAGGTCCCTTCCAACCCAAATCATTCTGTGATTCCATGAAAATAGGAAGAACAGGGGTGACTCCAAATGGAGAAAGTTCAATGCTGGGAAAGGTAAGAAAATGAACAAAAGGCTTTATAGAGTTTCGATTTTATGAATTTTTCCTGTCTGCAGGAAATGGGCTGTCATGGCTTAACAGCAGGAATGGGCTTGTTTTGTCCTGTCACTCACAGGAAAGTGAGAAAACCGCAGGGAGAAAGGTCAGGGGAAGTTTAGTTGCCCTGTGGAAAGGGGGGTCTCGGGGCCCAGAGCCCTTCCATCCCCATCCCTCCATGCCAAGAGTGTGGCTGGGGCTGCCCAGCCCTGTGTCCTGCTCTCCAGCCAAATGTCACATGAATCACCAGCCAATTCACCAGGATAAAAGGTGGGATGATCTCAGCTTCTTAATGTTAGGCAGCTCTGCCACGAGCAGGGCTTAAGCCTGGCAGGATGATAAGTCCCCGGGGCACGTGGCCACCTCTGTACACAAGGCCAGGGGTGCTGCTGAGAGAGGAGGAGCTGACATGGTGGGAGATAATCCTCTTTCCCATGGGGAGGACGAGTAATGCCAAGCTCAGGATCTTTGATGCCCTTGGGTGCTGCGGGATGGGAAGCTCAGCAATCCTCACCTGCAGGGTCTCTTGGGGGGCAGCAGGAGAAGGGGTGAAAGGAGCAGGAACAGAGCTCAGTCCTCTCTAGACCCCGGGAATTGGGGATGAGGCAAAGAAATGTGGAGGAGAGAAGAGCCGAACTCTCCTCTGCACCTCCCAGGCCCCAGGGAAGGGATTCAAACCCCTCCTGGCTTGGCTAAGCATTCCCATATCACTGCCCAAGCCCTCCATCGCATCCTCTGGCTCAGCCACACTGAAATCCTTTTTGTCCACATTTTCCCCCTTTTAGACCCAGACCACCCTCCTTCCAGCCACAGCCTGGCACCAATGTCCCTGCCCTGAGTGTTTCCAAAGCTCAGAACCCCAAAGCACTGGCAGGGCCCCAGCAGCAGCGCAGGCAGCACTCACCTGGCAGGTGGATGGATGGATGGATGGATGGACAGACACTCTGCTCTTCCTCTCCCAGCACGTCCCAGTGCCACCCAGTCACTACGGGCTGCTCCCANTCCAGCCAGCCCTTGGTGCTGGGGCACAGACCTGTCACTGTCCCCCAGTGCAACCTGCTCAGCCCTGGTCATTTCATAACAACACAGCCTTGCCTGATCCAATTAACACATCCCTAATTCAAGGTTTGCTGCTGCAAACAGGGGACTGTGGAAAGCAGAGTGGTTCTGCCTTANCTACTCATCCATCCTCCTGTCCTCCAGCATCACTGGAGCCCTTCCTTGCTCACCCAGATGCTTTGGGGATGCAATTCGTTGTGGCTCAGCCCCCAAAGCTGAGCACCAAGGTCAGGATGTCTCTGCTCACTGCTGTGCCTCCATGCCATTACTGTCAGCAACCTCCTCAAAACACTAC
Organism: Campylorhamphus procurvoides; assembly: GCA_013396655.1. Classification (NCBI taxonomy): domain Eukaryota; kingdom Metazoa; phylum Chordata; class Aves; order Passeriformes; family Dendrocolaptidae; genus Campylorhamphus; species Campylorhamphus procurvoides. The sequence goes on from WBMV01000303.1 coordinate 273,607, forward strand.
TCATTCTCCTGTCCTCCAGAGTCCCTGGAGCCCTTCCTTCTCACCCAGATGCTTTGGGGATGCAATTTGTTGTGGCTCAGCCCCCAAAGCTGAGCACCAAGGTCAGGATGTCTCTGCTCACTGCTGTGCCTCCATGCCATTACTGTCAGCAACCTCCTCCCACCATCCTCATAAAGGAATGTGCTCAACAACCTTTATCACCTGGGTACCAACTCCTTCCCAACACAGTCCACCTGAGCCCCTTGGGCCACCAGGAGCCACTGAGAGCAACCAGAAGTCACCACAGCATGCCAACCCTTCTGCCAGGCTTTATCTGCCAGCACACGTTCCCCAGGGCCAGGACTTGTGATCTCTAATTGCACACAGGAGAGCTGCTTAGGTTACAGATTAAGGGGCACTATTTCTGCCACCGTCAGGGGGACACGTGAACTGTGACCTTCACGCTGCTGGGTCAAACAGGAGGAGGAGGAGGAGGAGGAGGAAGCAGCCCCACCTGGNATAGGAAGAACAGGGGTGACTCCAAATGGAGAAAGTTCAATGCTGGGAAAGGCAAGAAAATGAACAAAAGGCCTGGTAGAGTTTCAATTTGATGAATTTTTCCTGTCTGCAGGAAATGGGCTGTCATGGCTTAACAGCAGGAATGGGCTTGTTTTGTCCTGTCACTCACAGGAAAGTGAGAAAACCGCAGGGAGAAAGGTCAGGGGAAGTTTAGTTGCCCTGTGGAAAGGGGGGTCTCGGGGCCCAGAGCCCTTCCATCCCCATCCCTCCATGCCAAGAGTGTGGCTGGGGCTGCCCAGCCCTGTGTCCTGCTCTCCAGCCAAATGTCACATGAATCACCAGCCACTTCACCAGGATAAAAGGTGGGATGATCTCAGCTTCTTAATGTTAGGCAGCTCTGCCACGAGCAGGGCTTAAGCCTGGCAGGATGATAAGTCCCCGGGGCACGTGGCCACCTCTGGACACAAGCCCGGGGTGCTGCTGAGAGAGGGGGAACTGACACGGTGGGAGATAATCCTCTTTCCCATGGGGAGGACGAGTAATGCCAAGCTCAGGATCTTTGATGCCCTTGGGTGCTGCGGGATGGGAAGCTCAGCAATCCTCACCTGCAGGGTCTCTTGGGGGGCAGCAGGAGAAGGGGTGAAAGGAGCAGGAACAGAGCTCAGTCCTCTCTAGACCCCGGGAATTGGGGATGAGGCAAAGAAATGTGGAGGAGAGAAGAGCCGAACTCTCCTCTGCACCTCCCAGGCCCCAGGGAAGGGATTCAAACCCCTCCTGGCTTGGCTAAGCATTCCCATATCACTGCCCAAGCCCTCCATCGCATCCTCTGGCTCAGCCACACTGAAATCCTTTTTGTCCACATTTTTCCCCTTTTAGACCCAGCCCACCCTCCTTCCAGCCACAGCCTGGTACCAATGTCCCTGCCCTGAGTGTTTTCCAAAGCTCAGAACCCCAAAGCAGTGGCAGGGCCCCAGCAGCAGAGCAGGCAGCACTCACCTGGCAGGCAGATGGATGGACAGACAGACACTCTGCTCTTCCTCTCCCAGCACGTCCCAGTTCCACCCAGTCACTACGGGCTGCTCCCAGTCCTGCAGCTTCTTATATCCCCCCGGCTGTCCCTCCCCTGGCATCTGATCTCGCCCACTCAGCCTTGGCTGGGGATGCAGGGGGTGTGTGTCTGTGTGGGAGAGGGACTTTCAGCACGAATCCTATTAGTTGATTAACTGGGGAGACGCTGCATGAGTAAGAGTGGGCTAAAAATGCCTCTGCTGCTGGAGCCCTGGGAAAGCAGCTTATGGGGATTGGCAAGGGGCTTAGGAGCAAGGTGATGGTAATTGAGGTGGAAGCTCTGCTCCTGCTGGCAAGGGCTGCAGATTCCCACAGGGGCTCTTTCCTGCTGCTCCAATGGAGCTGGGCCAGCCCTGGGCACAAAGGTGGATGGAGATTGCAGAGGGGCTTGAGGGACCTTCCCAATGTTCTCCCTCCCTTACAGACCTTCCTAGCTGGATAACAGATGGATGGAGGCACAAACAGCTTCCTGCATGACCAACATGCCCATGTGGTTGGTCACTGAGAGCTGACCTGCTGTGGCACAAGAGACACCCTTGCCATGGAGTACAAGTTGATGGGGTGAAGGCCTTGGCAGGGTTCACCCTCCCTGAATCACCAGAGATGTCCAGCCAGCCCTTGGTGCTGGGGCACAGACCTGTCACTGTCCCCCAGTGCAACCTGCTCAGCCCTGGTCATTTCATAACAACACAGCCTTGCCTGATCCAATTAACACATCCCTAATTCAAGGTTTGCTGCTGCAAATAGAGGGCTGTGGAAAGCAGAGTGGTTCTGCCTTAGGCTGCCAGGAAAGCAGCACTGCCACTGCCACCAGTCTCAGCCACAGCCNTCACGCTGCTGGGTCAAACAGGAGGAGGAGGAGGAGGAGGAGGAAGCAGCCCCACCTGGACACTCACTGCCTGCCACCTAATCCTGAACTCTGTTTGTGTCTCCTTGTTACACTCCCAGTGCTGCTCACCAGGGCTGGCTGTGGCTGCAGGGTCTGTCCAGCATGGCCAGGACAGACAGCAGAGTTCACTTTGGGTGGCTTCAGCTTGGCTAAGACTCAGCTGGATGGATTCAGCCTTCCCCAGGTTGGGGAGCAGATATTTCCCCTCCCCAACACAGTGGTGAGGTGGACAGAGACCACATCCCTTCCTGCACTGAGCTCCAAACCAAGCACTGGGGAAGGAAGCAGGGTTAAAAATATAGGGAAATCAGAGGGATGTTCTGTTTTCATGTGTAATAAATGGCCAAAGGTTCTTCTCATCTGCCTCATCCCAGCATCCCTGCAGGTCCACTCACTGCAGGAGGCACAGCTCAAGCAGTCACTGCCAGAGGGGCAGGACACCAGTGGGTGTGGGGCAGGACACCAGTGGGTGTGGGGCAGGACACCAGTGGATGTGGGGCCAGTGGAGTGTGTTGGGGTCTGGCTTCACCCCTGTCTTCCATGGACAGTGCCCTGGAATGTCCTGCCTCACCAGGGAAGCCCCTGTGCCTGCAGGGTCTGCCCTCTACAGGGTATCTGGGGGCAGCTGGAGCCCCCCAGAAATGTGGCACCCCAAACCCACCCTGCCTTCCAAACGACACCTGTGCCCAGGTGCTGGCACAGCTCCCCAGGTGCCAGGGCCTCTGGCACTGTGCACTGAAGCCACCTTACATAAACACCCCCAGCAGGCACTGCTGATTTCCCAAAGCCCCTCAGAGCTCCGGGGCTTCCTCCCTGATCCAGATTAAGAGGCATGGATGGCATTAATCAGAGACAGGCACCTTGGTGGCTGCTGGGAATTACTGATGTGCTGTTTCGTAACAGGAGGGAGTGGGGGGCTCTGGCAGGATGGGGGGGCTCCAGCCACTGTCCCTACACAAACCCACCACCACTGGGTGTCCCCAGGGCAGGTGCTGGTGAGAGACACATCCACCGCCTTGTGGCTCAGAGCTGCCAGCCCAAAATTAAGAGTGTCCAGACTTCTTGGTGGCCCAGCCACAGGTTCCTCCTGAGGCTGGGAATCCAGGAGGAAGTCTCCCAGGGGTTTTTGGTACATCTGCCCTGGTGGCTGGGGCAGGAGGTGGTGGGGCACAGCCCCTCTGTGCTGGCTCCTGGCTGCAGGGGTCACTTTGTGGGCCCAGCAGAGTGGCTTGGCATCACACTCCATCCTCCTCCTCCTCCTCCAGCAGGAACCCGCAGCCCCCTCTCCCTCGGAGAAGCTGTGCTGCTGCCAGGCACTCAGGCAGCAGACGGTGGCTGCTGGTCATCTGTAATTAATTGGTGCTAATCACCTTGCATCCCAAGCCACCGCACGCGTGGCCACTCGCTCCTGGCCACGAGGAGCAAACCCCCTGGGGCTGCCCCCGGGATCTGGGGGAGCCCCCACTGTCTGCAGCCCCATCCCACTGGGAAAATCCCCTCTCCCTCCTCATCCCCTTCCCAGGAATCCCAGAACATTCATTCCCTCCTGCCTGCAGCCAGGGCAGGTGGAGGGACATGAGTGCCATGGTGGGCACCTGGTGCCCACAGCAGCTCCATCTCCATGCAGCAGGCATCTCAGTCCTGCCCACCACCCCAAACTCATTCCAGGGGCTTCCTGCTGTCCCACACCGCTGGTGGTCCCTTCTCCCAGGGTCCCACCCCATGGATGTGGCTCTGCCCCATCCATCATCCCCGAGGAAGAGGCACAGCAGCAGCAGGGTGGAGGCAGAGCCCACTCCAGGAGTGCTCATGCCACGCTCTCCACCCTCCCTGCCATGCTCAGCCTTTGGGGCTGTGGCTTCCCCCACTAGCAGGGCTGGAGCAGGAGGAGGAGCGAGGAGGTGGAGGAGGAAGAGAAGGAGGAAGAGCACAGCCACAGAGTGAGACACACGGGCCACCGAGCGCGTGGGTCCGGCTGGTGGGACTGGGGACATCAGTGTGATGGGCTGGGAGCTGCTGTGACCCACTGGAGGGAGCCCAGAGAGGCTGGTGCAGCATCACAGCTCTGCTCCTGCCTGGCTGCCCCCCGAAGCTCAGCCCCCCAGGAGCCCCCACGGCGTCTGAGAGGGACGGTGAGTGTGTTGGATGAGCTCAGACCTCTGTGTGTCCCCTGGGCACCAGCATGACCTGCAGGGTGGTGTCCCCAGATCCTCCCAGTGACCTGCCCTGTGCTCCCTGCAGGCTGCAGCCTCTGCCATGAGGATCATCCAGACCCCCAGCCAGCTGCCCTCCTGGTGCTGCTCCTGCCACGCTGCCTGGTACCCATGAGCATCCCCTCAGGGGCTGCCCATCCCCTGCTGGCACCTGCAGACAGCACCACGCTCGGGGACCAGGAGACCCCCACAGCACCCCCTTCGCCCACCCCTGCGTGCCAGGGCACGGCCAGCAGGTCCTGCTGAGCTGGATGTGGGGCTGGGACAGGGGCACGGCACAGCAGGATGGCAGCAGCCAGCTGGTACCACGGGGACATCAGCAGGGTGGTGGCCGAGGAGCTGCTGGCCAGGGCCGGGCGGGACGGCTCCTTCCTGGTGCGGGACAGCGAGTCTATCTCGGGGGCATATGCCCTCTGCCTCCTGTGAGTCCCTGCTCCTGGCTTCTCTCCTGCCCCTCTCTGACATCCCTCTGTCCCTCTCCCTGCTCCAGGCACTGCCAAACCCTCAGGGAAGGGCCAGGGGGGTGAGTGGGGTGCCAGCTCCCTGGCACTGGGACTTTTGAGGGATCCTCAGGTCAGACCAGTGGAGAACCCCATGTCCTTGGGAGCAGGGTGAAGCCTGGGCCAGCTGCCCTGCCCAGCACTGTGGCTGCCAAAGGGAGAACCCAAAATCCAGGTGGGCTGAGCCATTTTGGGCTGCCCACTGGCCTGGCCACAGGTATGGGAGCAGGAGAGGCTCACCCACACCTCTCTTCCTCCACCCACCAACGTGGCCATATCTGGACCACGATGCCCACTCTGAGCATCTCCAGTGCTGCGACTTTGGTGCTGCATTCCCAACACACACCCTCTTGCCATCCCTGTACCTGGGAAAAGGTGTACAGTCCCTGAGAGCTGCCTGCTGGGGCTGCCTGCACCCTTCCTTCTGCCTGCATCCTTCCTGCTGCCTGCATTCCTCTTGCTCTGCATCCTTCCTGCTGCCTGCATTCACATCCCCCCTGCAAACAGGCACTGACCCCAAGTGGAAAGGGATGCTTTTATTTCCAGAAATGCGAGCCCACTTCCTCTCCCTGCAGAGGGGACGGGTGTTTGCCTCAAAGCTGGGTCCCCAGCGCTGCCAGGGGGGCACAGTGCCATGTGGGGCAGCACGATGGGGGACCCTCACCTGCCCTCTCCCAGGTTCCAGCGGCATGTCCACACCTACCGCATCCTCCCCGATGCCGAGGGGCTGCTGTCCGTGCAGGTGGGTGTGCGGGGGTGCTCCCCTGCCCTGGGCAGAGCTGCTGAGCTGGGCTGTGGGCAGGATGCAGCTGTGAAGGGCTCGGGGTGCTCCTCACCCTCCCCAGCCCCACGCAGCCCCAGCCTGTGGTTTGCTCTCTGCACGAGCTGCAGGATGTGAGCTCTTTGCAGCCACTCCTGCAGCTCGAAGATGCCTCCCCACAGCAAAGGACTCTTCCCCTTCCTGCCCCTGCCCCAGCCTGCCCACACAGACCCCATGCCCCCGGTGTCTGTGCCCAAGGTGTCTGGCTCAGCCTCACTTCCTCTCTTCAGTGTTACTTCAGGGTTTCCCCTGGTACCCAGCCCTCTGCACTGCCCTTTCTGTCCCCCCAAAAGAGCATCCTCTGTGCTCAATGAGGCAGACGTCTCCATGCTCCTCATGGGCCCCCCAGCTGGCACTTCCAGCTCACCGTGGACCTATTTTGGGGCACAGGCAGGCTGGGGCTGCAGAGGATGGGATGTGATGGTGCTTCTCCTCCTCTGCTTCCCCAGACCATCCAGGGCATCCAAGCCCAGTGTTTCTGCACTCTCCCTGACCTCATCAGTGCCCACCAGCACCCCAACAACGGGCTGGTGACCCCCCTGCTCTACCCCGTGCACCGGGCACGGCGCGTGCCCGACGAGGACTCGGGTGAGCCGGGCAGGGGCCGGGGGGGCTGTGCCAGGCTGGCAGTGGGGAGGGGTCCCACTGAGCTGGCTGAACTGTGCCCACAGACGGGGAGGATGGCCAGGGCTCTGGGCATGCCACGGTGGGCACGTGTCCCAGCGCTCCCACAGCTGGCAGGACCCACATCCCACAGCAGCTGCACCAGAGGCTGCAGGAGCAGGTCCACAGCAGGTAACCAGCCCTGCCCACCCCGGGCTGGCACAGAGGGTGGCCAGCATGCCTGGGGGAGGCATCTTTATGCACATCCCTCTTGCAGCCCAGCCAGCGACTTCATGGGCTTCATGGCTGAGTACCTGAACCACCACGTGCAGCTGGACCTGGAGACCCTGCCCTTGGGGCACCCCCAGCTGAGGCACCTCAGCACTGCACTCAGCATGGCCTGCAGGGCACTGCACAGGTCAGGGGTCCAGGAGGGGCAGGGCTGGGGGGAGACACCACCCCTGGGGCCACTCACCTTGTCCCCATCCCCTTATGGGGGCTGAGTGTTGCCATCAAGGCTCGGGAGATGCCCACACCGGCTCTGACCTGCTCCTCTCCTCCCCTGCAGTGAGATTGACTTCACACTGGTGGGTCTGGAGACACTGGGCAGGGTGTTTGACCCCCCCGTGTCCCCTCGCAGTCCAGCCAGGGAGCAGGTGAGTCCCCTCCAGCCACAGCTCTTCCCCTGCCAGAGCCCAGGAGCCCTCAGATCCTGAGGTGGAGCCCAGATCTCCCTACCAGGAGGAATCCACCAGTCCAGTGTCACTGTGATGCTCCAGAAATATTCACCCTTCTCCTCAGGGTCTCCTGACCAGCGATCCAGACCTTGAGCTGCTCCTCCACAAGATATCCACTGTCAACCATCTTCTCTCTTCTCTGGAGAAGAAGGTGCCTGCCCTCATGCCATGGAGCCAGGCTGGGTACAGGGGGAGGCACGGCCATGCCCCAGGCTGGGGGCTTAATCAGCAAACCCCTCACCTAAATTAAACCCTCCAGCAGACCAAGCTGCTGGTGGTGGCACAGCCCTGAGGTGCCAGGGCTCCCAGTTAGCCCAGTGCCCCCATAGCGGCGCCCATCTCTCCTGGCAGGTGCTGAAGTCGCTGCAGGAGATGGTGTCGAGGCACAACCTGGCACTGCCCAGCGTGGTGGCAGCTCCTCCACCATCTGCCAAGCCCTTGGCCGTGCAGAGCTTCGAGGTGAGGGCAGGGGGCACGGCAGGGTCCTGGTGTCACTGCAGGGGCAGGGCAGGTGTGGGACAGAGCTGGGAGCCACATCCCCATGTGCAGGTGAAGGCGGGCAAGTCGCAGCGCGTGGTGCTGGTGGTGGATGTGGAGTCGGGCACAGTGGGCATCACCAAGAAGGGGAGCGGGTCACCAGAGGAGGTGATCCCACAGGACAAAAGTAAGGGGCTGCTGGCCCTCCGTGGGATTGTTTGGGGCTGTAGGATTCCCTGGCACAGGCCTGATGCTGGGGTGATGGGTCACAGCCCCTGTCACACCCCAAGCCCCCATCCCACCTGCACAGTGGGAGGTGGGGGCCACCACTGCCCCCCAACACCCACCATTCAGTCCTGCAGCTGATCAAGTACCAGAGTGTGCAAAGCAAGGTGAGGCTGGTGTGTGCCAGGGAGTCCCAGAAGAGCCTGAGCAAGGACTTCATCTTCCCCAGTGCACGGGTAAGTGGCACTGGCTTTGAGCTCATGGGGAGCCACTGGAAGCAGCAAACGAGTGGTCTCAGGGTTGAGACCACCCCTCCTACACCTGGGGCGATGTGCCCCTGATCCCAAGGGGCTGTGCCTCTCATTGGGACCCTAATGCACCCTCATCACCCCACAGAAGCGAGAGGCCTTTTGCCAGCTGCTGCAGCTGATGAAGATCCAGCATTCCAACCTGGATGAGCCTGAGCTCATCTCGGTGTACGTTGGGACATGGAACATGGGTAAGGGGCCAGGAGAAGGTTATGTTGTCCTGGGAAGGCTTGTGGTGGGCTCAGGGGGGTTTTGGGAGGTGAGGGCTGCAGGGAGCTGCCTCAAGAAACTTCAAGTGTGAGTTGGTGTTTGGTGGGAATGGGAGGCTGGAGAACCCACCAACCTGGCTGCTTTTGGGTTTGCCTGTTCCATCGTGATCCACTCACCTGGTGGGTGTTGGGGAAACAGGAGCTGCGATACTGGGAGGGTTTTGGGCTGTCAGTCCCAGTATCATTCTGGGATGGATGTGGGTGAACCGTGGGGCTGGCACGGTGTTTCCCACCCGCAGCAACTCCCAGAGACACACAGGGGCTGGGCTGGAGTGGAGCTGCAGGAGCCTGGCCCGTGTCCCCTCCATGGTGACCCGTGTCCCTGCCCACAGGCAGCACCCCACCACCCCGCTCCCTGGCCTCCTGGCTGACCTCCAGGGGCCTGGGGCACACGCAGGACGAGACCACTGCCTGCATCCCCCATGACATCTACGTCATCGGCACCCAGGAGAACTCCCTGGGCGACCGCGAGTGGGTCGAGTTCCTCCGTGCCTCCCTCAAGACCCTCATGGCCATCGACTACCGAGTGGTAACAGCCCAGACCCCCTGGCTGTGCTGGGATCCCAGCAGCCCAAAGCCATCCCCAGCAAGCTCAGGGGGCTGGTTACCAACAGCCATCACCTCCTGGCCCTCTCCCACCCCAAATGCAGCCCAGAGAACCTCCTGTGCCCCATGAGCAACATGAGTGTCCCGCCCAGGGGTCAGGGATGGGCTGGCTGACCTACCTGCACCTCCATCCCCACCACACCTGGCTGTGGGGCAGTGTGGGGGGCAGGCAGGCACAACCCTTGCCCCACCACAGGTGGCCCTGCAGTGCCTTTGGAGCATCAAGATCGTGGTGCTGGTGAAGCCAGAGCATGAGCGGCGCATCAGCCACGTCCACACCTCGAGCGTGAAAACTGGGATTGCCAACACCCTTGGTAGGGATGGGATGGGATGGGGTGGGATGCGATGGGATGGAGTGGGATAGGATATCCCTGCAGATGGCTCTGGGGGGCAGGCCAAGGACCAGCACAGGACCTCTGGGCTCCCCGAGAGCTCAGTGGCAGCATCTCCCTGCAGGAAACAAGGGAGCTGTGGGCGTCTCCTTCCTTTTCAACGGGACCTCCTTTGGGTTCATCAACTGCCACCTGGCCTCTGGCAGTGAGAAGACCCACAGGTGATGGAGGGGCTCATAGGGATGGGGCTGCCCCAGGGCAGGTGGGTGTCTCAGGGGCTTGAAGAAGCCCTGAAGGGCTGAGGGGATGTCCCTGTCCCAACATGGCAAGGATGAGGATGATGTGTCCCCCCAGGTGGCTCACACAGTCCTGCCATTTCCCCCCTCCCAGGCGTAACCAGAACTACAGTGACATCCTGCACTCCCTGGTCCTGGGTGACAAACATCTGGGGGGCTTCGACCTCACCCTGCGCTTCACCCACCTCTTCTGGTTTGGGGACCTCAACTACCGCCTGGACATGGATGTGGAGGTGGGACCCCACCGGGACTGTGCTGGGGATGGCAGGGCGAGAGGAGCCCCCAGGGCTCACCAACACTTCCCCCTCGACACAGGACATCCTTGCTCACTTAACCAAGAAGGACTTTCAAGCCCTCTTGGCTGTTGACCAGCTCAACCTGGAGCGGGAGAAGAACAAGGTGTTCCTGCGATTCAGTGAGTGTGGGGACAAGGGCACAGTTGTCCTGACTGGGACAGCAGCACCAGGGTCCCCACAGCACTCTCCATGTGCCACCTTCAGCACTGGTGTGTCCCTGTCCTGGCACAGCGCTGCATAAGGTGCCCAGAGCCTGGGGGACCTTGATGTGCCAGGGGTGCCAGTTGTCATTGTGAGCCTCATGTGGGGACTGTGACACTCCATGGGGACAGTTGCTGTGGGGACAGGCAGGGACAATGGCCCCCCATGCCATCTCTGTGTCTCGATTCCCAGGCGAGGGTGACATCTCCTTCCCCCCCACGTACCGGTACGAGCGGGGCTCCCGGGACACCTACGTGTGGCAGAAGTTCAAACCCACCGGGGTGAGTTCCCAGGGCCTCCCTCTAAGCAGGATGTCACTGGGAATGGTGACAGCAGGAGGGGCTGCGTGTGATCTCAGCCCCCACACCTCCACCATCCCATTCCCTCCCCAGAGGGGGCCTGGGCAGGAGGGAACTCACTTTCTGTGATGCTGGGAGGCCTTTCTGGACAGGTCTCCACAGCCAGGGGATGTGAGCCAGCTGCTTTCCCCACTTCCAGGTGAGGATCAACGTCCCCTCGTGGTGTGACCGCATCCTGTGGAAGTCACACCCAGAGACCCACATGGTCTGCAACTCCTACGGTGAGTGAGGACATAAGGATGGGGGAGACTGGGGTGGCCAGTGCTGCCCAGGACCCCAGGGCTTGGGGACTGTCCCCCAGCTGCCCCCTCCCACCATCCAGGCTGCACCGACAACATCGTGACCAGTGACCACTCACCCGTCTTCGCCACCTTCGAGGTGGGAGTGACATCGCAGTTTGTGCCCAAGGAGGGTAAGGAGTTGGGGTGTGCCACCCCCTGTGCCCGGTTTGGGGTGAGCCCTGGTGCATGCCAACCCACTGGTACGTGCCTGCAGCTCCTGGTGCTGGCCCCGAGGCGCTGGCCTGCATCGAGTGGGAGAGCGTCGAGGTGATCCTGAAAACCACCAGTCGTAGCAAGTGCTACATCGAGTTCCACTCCTACTGCCTGGAGGGTGAGAGGGTGCCCGGGGTGCCAGGGCTGCATCAGGGGGCTGAGCAGGCCCTGCTGGAGCTGCGCCCCTGCTGTCCCCCACAGAGATGCAGCGCAGCGGGGAGAACACCTTCCAGAACTGTGACATCCCTGGGTTCCTCAAATTGGGATGGTCCTCAAAGCATCTGCCTGTGGTACCCAGAACTGGAGCATCCTCCTGCCTCCCATTCCCATCCCTGCAGATGGCTCTGTACCCTGAGCCCCAAGGGGTGCTGGGGACTGTCACCACCCCCTAGGACAGAGCCTGCCCGTGCCACTGTCCCCTGCAGCAGCCCCTCGAGCACTCCTCTCTCCCCCTGCAGCTGAACCCCATCCTGCCAGACCTGGAGTACCTGGGGGACCAGCACCTGCTCCTCAGCATCAAGGGCGTGGAGAGCTGTGAGTCCTACGGTACGTGCGGGATGGTGACACAGGGACACTGTGGTGGCACAGCACAGGCACAGCCCCCACAGGTATCACCCTGCTGGGTGTAAGGCTTGGCAGCTGGAGCTTGGCAGGAGGGACACTGGCACCCACCCTATTCCAGGGTGCTGCTGCACACAAGGGGGGGCTGACACAGGTGCCCACCGTGCCCACAGGTGAGTGCTGCATCGCCATGAGGTCAATGATCGGCAGCACCGCCCAGCAGTTCGAGACCTTCCTCTTCCACCGTGGGGAGGAGACGGGCTCCATGCGCGGCTGGATGCGGGTCCGGGTGCCCACGGACCGCTGCAGCACCCGAGAGAGGCTCTATGGTAAGGGGGGCACAGCTGTCCCTGCCAGAGGAGGGCAGGGGGCTCAGGGACACTCGGGGACACGGCGTGGGGCTGCCCGTGCCCACACTGCCCCCTGAACGCCTGGGTGAGGCCAGCCTTGGGTGCCTTTGCAGAGTGGATCAGCTTCGAGGAGGAGGATGCTGAGCCGGTGACAGACCCCCCGAAGTGCCCGGAGCCGCCCCGCAGGTACCCGAGCCGGGCTCAGCCCCACCACGAGCCCACCCGCGGGGGATGCTGAGCCCTGCCCCGCTCCGCTCGGCAGGATCCGGCCCCGCAGCCTCCCGGACGCAGCCGCCAACTACACCAACCCAGCCTACTTCATCTTCGAGGGCGTCCCCAACACGAGGGTCCCGGCCCCCGGTGAAGCCCCCAGCAAGCCGGCACAGAGCCCGGTCGGGGGGCAGCGGCGCCGGAGCCCCCCCGAGCCGCGGGTCCCTTCACCCCCCGAGGGGCAGTGGAGGGGTGTGCGACCCCGCCGTGGGGCACCGAGCCCGTCCCGTGGGCACCCCCTGAGCCCCCCCGGCGTGGGCCACCAGAAGAGACCCAAATCGGCCGTCCTGGCTCGGGGCACGGCGGGGCTCGGGGACTGCTCGCTGGACGTGTCCCCCAGCCTGAGCCACCTGGACGGGGTGTCCCCCGAGGGCGGCGGGGACAGCCGGGACATCCCTCCCCACCGCGTCCCGGAGCCGCCCCCTCGACCCTGCCGGGAGCTGCCCAAGCCCCTCGGGGTGCGGGGGGCGCTCCGTGCTCAGGACTTCGAGGCTCAGCCTCGACAGGCGCCCGACCCGCAGCCTGGGAGGATGTAGCGCATCCCTGCCCAGCCCAGCCTTGGCACTGCTCCCTCCTGGCCAGACGGCATTCCCAGGGGACTTTCCCTACCGAGAGTGCGGCTCCATTTCCTTATAGGTGCCCTTTACTATCCCGACCCTGAATAAAGTCTCCGGGACTGGGTGGGTTTGCACGCCTGGTTCTGCACTGGGGCAAGGGGAGACAATCCAGATGGGGCAAACCCCCTGATCCCGCTGTCCCCGCTGCCCCAGGGCACTGCCCCCATCCTGCCACTGTTCATGGGGCACACCCTCGAGGCTGCCCCTGCCCGGTGGGGGTCCCATGGGCTGGCTCTGCCTTCAGCGGGGAGTCACAGTGGCACGATTCCCTCTGAATGTGCCCACTCAGACCTGCGCCCCCGGGCTGCCCCAGCACCAGTGCCCCAGCACCAGTGCCCCAGCCAAGCCCTCGCCCCTCTGCTGCCCCCCAGCCATCCTGCTCGTGGCCGTGGTCCTCCCACACCTGGAAAACCTGCCAGGTGGGCTCAGCACCGCCCCTCGCCCGCAAAGCAGGTGAAACCCCCGGGGCACCACAGGGGGAGGGGGACACGCCACCCCCCAAACACAGGGACACTCCGACCCGGCTGCTGCGACAGCCGAGGTGGCCCCGGTTTTGGGGACACGATGCCCGCGCTGGCCTCAAGGTGGCACTGGCCACCTTTGTGCCCAGGATGGCCCCGGAGGGCTGGGGGGCAGCCGGGCAGCACCCGGGGGTGGGCACTGCTGGGACCCCTGTGGGGCAGGAGGGCTGCGCGGTGGGCAGGGGGACACAATCCGTGGCTCAGGGGCTATGGCCCTTGTAGTCGAGGGACCATGGTCCCCACGAGGGGGGTCTCCATGGGTGGGGGGCACGGTCCCCATTGATGAGGGGCTGTGGCCCGAGGGCTTGAAGGACTGAGGTCCTCATGAATGAGGGGCCATGACCCCCATGAGCACGGGAACATGCTCCCCATGGATAGGGGACCATGGACCTTGTGGCTGAGGGACCATTGTCCCCATGAGTGAAGGACTGCGGTCTCCATGGGTGGGGGGACATGGTCCCCACGGATGAGGGGCTATGGCCTTTGTGGCTGAGGGACCATTGTCCCCATGAGTGAGAGACTGTGGTCCCATGGACAGGGGGCAGTGGCCCCCATGGACAAAGGGCCATGACCTCATGGGAGAGACCCTCACACCCCATGTCCAGGGGGCTGCCAGGGGAGCTGTAGGTGGCCCAAAGCCCGTGAGGACGATGGAGGGATGGGAGCCCTGCAGGGCTGAGCCCTGGGGCAGCTCCTGCTCCTGCCTCCGCCTCTGCCCGCCTCCAGCCCTGCCTCTCCTGGGCACTTTGCTCCCAGCCGTGGGAGCGCTGGAGCGGGCACAGCACGGCAGGGCACGGCGCAGGGTGGCACACAGCCCCCGGACATGGTCCCCTGTGCCCAGGGGAGCAGGGGCTCCCCAGGGGTGCCCCACTCCTGAGAGCCACCCGGGTCTGCAGGTGAGCGGGGACAGCCCCACCTGTCCCACCTGGGCTCTGGGCATGGCAAGGGACAGAGGTGGGATCCCCGGGGCTGGATGGCTGTGGGATGGGGGTCAGCGGGTTCTCCTCACCCCTCTACTGTGTACTAGTCCCTCTGTACATTCTCTTCCCTCTATCACCAAAGGCCTTCATCCTTCCTCCACCCTCCTCTCCATCCCCTAAATCACTGTCTCCTCACAGGGCAAAGCTGCCCCGGGGCTGTTGTGGCTTAGCCTGACACTGTGGGCTCCTGGGGGACAGGGACAGCCCACCCAAGGGTGGAAAGAAACCCTCACCCCACCGTGCTGAGAAAGGGGTCACCTCGGGATGTGGTGGGCAGTGAGGGGAGTGCCTGACCTCGCTGGTGTCCCCAGGGACGTGTCCCTGGTGCCTGGCAGTGCCAGCAGAGCATGCTTTGGCTGCTCTTCCAGGCAAAGGGAAGGATTGGAATTAGGTCGTGTCCCCTTGTGCCGGGGCTTTGGCTGCACAAACCACGTGGCGATTAGGGACAAGGGTCCTTCTGCAGGATGTTTTGCACAATTTCCCCTTGTTTTGCAATTTCCAAGAGCTTAGGCGAGAAGAAAAGCCCTGTTTTTCCCATGCTCCAGTGGCAGCTGGTCCTCGGCTCACCCATCCCTTGGCGGCTGCTCTGAAATCCACTCTCTCCTGCCCTCTCTGAGCTCCTGCTGCTGCTCCACGATCCCCATCCTGTCCCAAAGGCAGGACTTGGGCTCTGGGGCACAGTCTGGCTCCTCTGGTGCTGCCCAGCTCATTCATTTCACTGGTGCCTTCCCAACGCCCCCACGAATCCCCAGGGCTGGCAGCCTCATCCAGCAGCCTGGGCACCCGGGCTGGGGGCAGCTGTGGGTCCCACCAGGGCTGGTGCTCAGGCCAGGCTGGTTTTGGGGCCAGGAGCCAGGGCAGAGCTCCCATTCCTGTGGCAAAGGGCCATGGGCAGCATGTACCCCACAGTGGGTGGCCCTGTGGCCAGTGCTGGCCCCTTCCCATTGGTGGAGGGTGTGGTTTTCCAGGACCCCTCGCTGCTTCCTGGGGTCCAAGGGGAGCCAGTCCACAGGCACCTTTCCAGGGAGATGTGCTTGCCATGGGCAAGGGGTTCCCCAGCATCACAGCCCTTGTGCATCCACAAAAAGGGCAGGGAGGGAGGAGGCATCACCTCCCCAGCTCCATGTCCTTTCCCTGCAGCATCTTCTGTCTTCCCAGCTCTGTGTACTCTCATCTCTGCATGGGCTCAAGGCTTTGTGCTCGCACCTTCTCTATCCCCAGCTCCACATCCTTTCCCTGCACCTTCCACCTCCTGCTCCAACAGGCAGCCCAATTTCTTGGGTCACACTTTGATCCCCCCTCAAAAGTCCAGCCTGGAGAGGCCTTTTCCAGGGAGAGCCTTTGTGGGAGTGTCAGTGAGGAATAGGAATGGCTCTGGTGGTGATGCACCCTCAGGCTAGACTGATGTGAAGCAGTAATTAACCCACTGATTTTGGCTGTGACTAAGACAGGAAACCTGTTGAGATATAACTTGCCAAATGTCTTCTTCTGCAGCCCAGCACCACACAGGTGCTCAGGATTTTTTTCCTTATGCATTTCCCACATAAAATTCTTAATTTTTGTTTACTGCCCTTTCATATCTTGGTTGTTTGGTGACCTGTGTCACGGACACGGACTTCAGGCACTGAACCCTGCAGCACCTCCCTTCTGGTTGGGCTCAAGGCTTTGTGCTCACTTGCACTCAGAAGCTGGAAGAGGAAAACAAGTCTCCTGGTCCCTCATGTCCTTGGCAGTGTCAGAGCTTGATGACACGCCGGGCTGGGACCAGCACAGCACCCCATGGGACCACTGCTGTCACCACACTCAGGGGCTCAGCCTTTCCTACCAGCTTTTTCCCCTCCTGGTTCTGGAAAAAGTTCTGGGAAAACAAGGTCTTCCCACTGTTAATGTTTGATCAGGACCTGCCTGTTGCTCTCTGAACTCATCCCTGTCATAAAGGCAGGATCTTCCCGCAGCTCTGCCATGGGATGGGGTGTTTGAACCCGGCCCAAAGTGGAGGCTCAACCCGCAACTCAAACAGAGCCCGCAGAGCGCGGCCGGAGGGGCCACGGCCACCCCTGCCCATCTGCCTGCTGAGTCATTTATGAGCATCTCTGCAAACCTGGGCTGTCTCTGCAGGGGAGGTGTGGCAGGGACAGGATGGAGCATGGCCCAGCTGATCCCATGGATACACCCTACGGGACACTCCTGCACATCCTCATGGCCAAGGCAAAGGGTAAACAGGAGGGAGATGATGAGGGAGCCAAGGGATGGAGGAGGCTGAGAGGAAACATCTCTCCACTTTGTACCACTGACACCAGCATCTGGCTAATGTCCATCATCTCCCTGAGCCCCAGAGCCCCAGGTCCTCCTGGATGAGCTCTGGGCAACAGAGACTGAAGATGCCCCAGCATTCCCTCCAGCAGATGCAGTTTTGGCTACACCCTTGTCACCACCAGCAGCACAGCAGATGGTCCTGCTCCCAGGTCACTCATCCAAGTGTCCCTCCCCATTAGAGGAATCACTTCACCAGGGATGGTGATGGGTATGGAGGGGTCAAGGTGTCAGCAGCCTTCCCTGGTCCTTTGCTGGACACCATGGAGAAGAGGGGTCTGAACTCCAGACATCCCAGAGGCAAACACAACCTTTTGCCAGCTTGTCCTCATGCTGATTTCGCAGGAGGATGCAGAGCCCAGCCTTTGATCCTGACACGGGGCAGGAGGAAACATCCTGCCTTGTTAACTTGCAGTGCCTTGAGCTGGGACTTGGCCCCAGCACAGCCCCTCTCTGCAGGACTTAGCTCATCCCTCTCCTGTGGAGAATACCCAGCAGCTGAGGCCCCTCACCATCCAGGGACACTCTCCCAAAGGCTCCTTTACCACCCCCCCGAGGATTTCTCTGGACCGCAACATTCCCCCAGACAAGCCTTTCTTCTCCTCTCGCCTTTCTTCTGCCGAGGAGCCCTCTGGGAGCAGCAGCATTGTCAGGATGGTGCCAATTAGGCTGAGGCAGCTTCCAAGAGGCTGTGCTGGCCCGGCCAGGGGCTGCTGTTGCTCATCAGCCTCTCATTGTTCGCCGCGCCGTGGGGCTGCTGCCCGGCGGGGCCGGCGTGGTCCTCTGTCCCCGGCACGCTGCCGGCCCTGCGCCCTCAAAGGGCTGATTAATGGGTGTCAGAGCAGGGGCTGAGGACGGGAGGGTTTGCCCAGAAACCCCCCCAGGCCCCCGCGAGCTGAGAAAAACCAGAGAACCATCAAAGTGGCCGAAGGTCCTGGAGGGGGGGTAAAATCTGGCATCTTTGGCTCCCATCCACGCTTTGTGTCTGACAATGGCTGGGATCGACGACTAATGTGCTTTTATTAACTGCTCCCCCAGATCTGGCTCGGAGGACATGGCCACTTCAGGGAGGACGTTCCCAGTTGCCCCATGGACACCGACGCCGGCCCCCTGGCCAGGAGGGAACACCACTCCAGGGGTTGAGGCAAAGTGTGTCTTCAACGAGGAGTTCAAGTTCATCCTGCTGCCTGTTTCCTATGGCCTCGTCTTCGTGGTGGGGCTGCCCCTCAACACCTGGGCCCTGTGGATGTTCATCTCCAGGATGAGGCCTTGGAATGCCACCACCACCTACATGGTCAACCTGGCCGTGTCTGACACGCTCTATGTCCTCTCCCTCCCCACCCTCGTCTACTATTACGCCGACCGCAACAACTGGCCCTTTGGGAAATGGCTCTGCAAGGTCGTGAGGTTCCTCTTCTACGCCAACCTCTACAGCAGCATCCTCTTCCTCACCTGCATCAGCGTCCACCGCTACATGGGCATCTGCCACCCCATCCGTGCCCTCAAGTGGGTGAAGACCAAGCAGGCTCGCATCATCTGTGTGGGCGCCTGGCTCGCCGTCACCATCTGCCTCATCCCCAACCTCATCTTCGTCACCACCAGCTCCAAGGGCAACATCACCCTGTGCCACGACACCACCAAGCCAGAGGAGTTTGACCACTATGTGCACTACAGCTCCTCTGTCATGGCCCTGCTCTTTGGGCTCCCCTTCCTGGTCATCGTTCTCTGCTACTGCCTGATGGCCAAGCAGCTCTGCAAGTCCAGCTTTTCCAGCCCCAGCCCGAGGATGCCGTCCTACAAGAAACGCTCCATCAAGATGATCATCATCGTGCTCGCCGTCTTTGCCATCTGCTTCGTGCCCTTCCACATCACCCGCACCCTCTACTACACCTCCCGCTACTTCCAAGCCGACTGCCGGACCCTCAACATCATCAACTTCACCTACAAGATCACACGGCCCCTGGCCAGCATCAACAGCTGCCTGGACCCCATCCTGTACTTCCTGGCCGGGGACAAGTACCGGGGGCTGCGCCGGGGGAACGCCCACCGGCTGCGTCCCATGCCCAGCAGCAACCTGGCCCTGGTGTCCCCCTACATGGACACCCTCACAGACAGCAGGCACATTGCCAGTGTCACCCGAGGCACAGGGACAGCACAGAGGTGCTGAGGGGGTTCCACAACCTCATCCCTGGGCTCCAGGAGCTGCAGCCCCTCTGTGTGGGCACCCCCAGGTCCCCAGACCTGACCTGCCCTTGCAGGGCTGGAGGCCACGGGGCCAGTCCCAGCCCTGCCCTGGGATGCTGTGGGAGGAGGGTGCTGGTGCTGGCTGGGGCAGGAGAGCACCTGTGGGAATGGGAAGGACACTGAGGAGGCTGTTCTGGGGAAGCAGGCTGATGTGCCACCCCTGGGGACACATGGGGGGATGCCAGGTCACTAAAGAGAAGGGACAGCAGGCCCTCCTTGGGCTGGCACAGCTTTTCCAGACTGCTGTGTTGACATGCAGGGACTGGACTGAACCAGGGGATGGAGCCCATGCTGAGGTCCCCCCTGCCTGGTTCTCTGAGATGTCCCTGTCACACCTCTGGCCTTGGCAGAGGAGCAGAAAGGTGACACAGGGCACTTGCTGCTGTCACCCCCAATAAAGCCCCTTCCCCTTTCCCCATGCTCCAGCCTGTTTCTGCCTGTAGTAGAAGGAAGAGGGACAAGCTGCCCACCCTCACCCCAGGGAAAAGCCACCCTCCACCTTGTCACTGGTGCCAGAAGGTCTGGAGCAATGAGCCAGTGACACCCCTGGTGACAGGAAGGTTCCTGGGAATGGCCCTTTATGGGTGTTTGCTCCTCAAATGTTTACCCAGCCCTTTTGTTTGACCAAGGGCCTGCACAGAGGAACAGACCAAGATTGGTATCAGCACTGTTGACTCTCCCATGCCAGCCTGGCAGGGATGGGACAGGGACAGGGACAGGACTGTCCCCACCGCAGGGAGCCCCAGGAGGGGCCACCCCTATTGCCCCCCACAACTCCTGCCAGCACATGCCTACAGAAGGGACCCCCAGAGCATCATTGGGGTGTCACCCCCCAGCCACAGCACTGGTCACACAGAGCCACTTCCCCCCAGGAGCTGTGCAGGGGAAGGAAAGGTCCCAGGGATGGCATCCCCAAGCCCTGCATCCCCATCCCACCAGCAGCAGCACCCTGAGAGCTGCTCTCTCACCACTGAGCTGAGAGCAGAGAGCAGGAGATGCTCACCCTGAGCCCAGTTAACCCAGTAAGAGCAGCTGCTGCCCTTCTTCTCCCAGTCCCAGTTGGGGATGAGCCTCCCAGAGAGGTGACAGGTCCACCCCAGTCCTGCCAATCCCAATCCCCAGAATACACACAGACAGGGGTGGGGAGTTGGAAACCTGTATTGGGAACAGAGGCATCTGAAAAGGCTCATCTGAGGCCCCATGGTCCTGGCTGAGGCCACTTCCACAGGTCCCCAAGTCCAAGAGTGTCCTCCCTCCACCTCGGGGTGGGATTATCCCACAAGGCTGGTCCCACTCTCCATCAGGATGCCACCCCAAAGACGTTCTGATCCCTCCTCCCATGACACCCCTTCCCTCTGCTCGTGGTGACCTGGTTATCTTGGGGGGACCGTGCCCATTGCTGGCCCCCAGCCTCACCCCAGCCCTGCCCAGGGGACAGCTGTGTCACCCGTAGCCCCCCCCAAACCCCTTCCAAGGGGGATCATTTCCCGATTTCCCCCTCACTTCCTCCTCTCCTCCCACCTCCCACTCACGTTTTTCAGCCGAAGGAGCTGAGGGCGAGGGTGGGGACTGTCCCCTGTGTGTCCCCCATGCTGGGACATCCAGAAATCCCCCCCAGAGGAGCCCTGGTGAGCTGGGACGGGGCCGGCGCCGCTCAGAGGATGTGCAGCTCGTCTGTCTCCGACAGCCCGTACTTGGTCTTGTTGTCGTTGAAGAGCTTGAGCAGGGCTTGGATGTACCTCTCGTGGTACATGTCCACCAGCTCCCGGCTCGGGTTCTGTACCTTGGGCACCACCACCGGCTCCCCCACTGCGGGATGGGGACAGGATGGGGTCAGGGATGGAGGGACGGGATGGGGTCAGGGATGGAGGGATGGGGTCAGGGATGCGGGGACGGGATGGGGTCAGGGATGGAGGGACAGGATGGGGTCAGGGATGGAGGGACGGGATGGGGTCAGGGATGGAGGGATGGGATGGGGTCAGGGATGGAGGGATGGGATGGGGTCAGGGGATGTGGAGACACGCTCAGCTCATGGGGACATGACCCAAGCGGTGCCTTTCAGCACCACCCATGGTGGGGTGGCCCTGCTCTGCCCCTCGTCCTGGCCCCCCCAGCCCAGGTGCTCACCCACAGTGGTGACGGGTCTGGCATAGGGCAGGAAGCCCCGGGAGCGGTCTGAGGTGAGGCCGCGGCCGTAGAAGACACAGGGAGCGAAGCCCATCCTCTTCTGGAAGCGCTTCTGGATGCTCCTCATCCAGCTGCCCTCCTCAAAGACCACCTGGCGGAAGAGGTCGTTCTCCCCAAAGGAGAAGGAGGGGACGAGGAAGGCCCTGTGGAGGGGACACAGTGGGAGGTGACGGGGTGCCAGGACTCCCGAGCCCCCGTGGGGGTGGCGGTGCCCATGACCCACCCGTGACCCACCCGTGACCCACCCGTGCTGCAGGGCCATGCGCACGAAGCCCTTGCGGTTCCTGAGGATGAGTGTGGTGACACCAGGCCGGCAGGACAGCGACTCGGCCGCGCCGCCGATGACGATGGCCACGGCATTGCCCGTGCCGTTCTGGGACAGCAGGTACCCGATGGCACGGCGGGTCACCGGGCACAGCCCTGCGGCAGGATGGGCACCACAGCTGTGGGACCGCCTGCCAGCAGTGCCCGGGGACCGGGACACAGCTGGGGACCCCACCAGGGAACCCACCAGGGACCCCAAGAGGGATCACACCTGGTGGGGCCATAGTAGGGACAGTGCAAGGGCACCCCCTGCTGTGGGCAGGGCGTAGGCAGGGTGAAGGCAGGGCACAGATAGGGTGCAGACAGGGTGAAGGTAGGGCACAGACAGGGTGTAGGCACGGTGAAAGCAGGGTGAAGGCAAGGGATAGGCAGGGTGTATGCTGGGTGTAGGCAAGGTCTAGGCAGAGTGCAAGCGAGCTGAGGATGGAGTTCAGGCAGGGTGCAGGCAGAGCACCACCCCTGCCCTGCCTGCTCCTCGGAGCACCATCACTCCTGTGCTTCCCTCAGAAGGACCAGGGACCCCCTGCCCGTGGGCACTGCAGGCAGAGCTGGGCAGAGCTGGGCAGGGGCTGCTCACCCCCACTCATCAGGTACTCCCGGAAAAGGGGCAGGCGAAAGTTGCCGGCCAGGGTGGTGAGGAAGGTGCGGATCCCTGGGAACATCTCCTCGAAGCCCGTGGAGCCCGTGATGAAGTTGCAGAAGGCACCGACACAGAGGATGCCGTGGGGATGGGAGCCGATGATGTAGTTGTGCCTGGGGGACAGGTCATGGGTCTTCACCAGCTGCGGGGACAAAAGGGGTCAGGGGGACATGGCATTTCCTTTTGGGTGGTCCCACCACCACCACCTGCAGGAACATCCCATCCTGGCACGGTACCTTCACTGGAAAATAATCCCGAAAGTGCTTCCACACGGTCCATCGCCGCAGGCACGGCAGCCTCCTGCCTCCTGCAACCAGGGAGGGACCACAGGGCATGTCCCCAGTCAGTGGCTGCAGGACCCATGGGAAACGCTCCCCATGGACCTGATGCATCCCTCTTCCCACCATGGTGCTGGTGGTGTGGGAGAGAAGGGAAGGAGCACCTGGGACACAGTGCTTCCCATTTGCTGGGAGAGACCCACCCCCCATCCTGCTGCAAAGCTGGAGGAAGGGGGGTGTTCCCATCCCCACCTTTCTCCGGTGTGTCCCAGTCGAAGATGATCCAGGCCAGGTAGAGCGCGGGGATGGGCCAGAAGCTGGTGAAGAGCAGGCAGATGAGCACCAGGAGGCTGATGGTTCCTGTAGGAGCAGGGCAGGGGGTGAGCGGGTGTCAGCCCCCCCCCGGGCCCCCCTGCAGCCCCCTACTCACCCAGCAGCAGGAAGCTGAGCACCCACTGCAGGACGGCGAGGAGCTGGAGCGCAGAGCGAACGTCGCGCTGGGAGGGCCAGGGCACGGCCAGCAGCGTGCGCAGGGCGGTCTGCAGGCTGGCACGGCTCCCTGCGGAGGGGGGACACGGCCCCCAGCCCAAAACAGCACAGCTGGAGCACAGGCTGGGCCACTGGGCTGGCAGGGGGCACCCAGGGGTGCCAGGGTTGGGGTATGGGGTGAGGAGGGAGGTGGGATGGGAAGGATGAGCAACTGGGGAGGAGGGATGGGGTGTGGTGGGGTGGAATGGGGGATGTCATCCCCAGAGAGCTATGGACCATGCCAGGAGGTGGCCCTGGGCAACCAGGGCACCAGGGGGAAGATTCCAGGGTGAGCACCCCAACCCCAAACGCTCCATGCACCAGTGGAGCCGAGCACAGTGGCACATCCCACTCTGGCCCGAGTTCCCAAGGGCCAGGACCTTTCCCATGCCCTCCTTGGAGCACTCAGGCTCACAGAGGTTTTGGGAATTTCTCAGCTGGCACAGCAGGGAGGCATCACCCCCCAGCAGGTGCCAAGGACAGTGTTTGGGGCCGAGCCGGGGTGGACAAGGGTGGCCATCCCCCAACTGTCCCCATGGCCCAGGACGCTCCAGAGCTGCCACCACTCCACTCCCCCCTATCCCTTCCCTCTGGGTGACCTTGGTGAATCATTAACCATCCCGGGCCAGGTGCCAGGATCCAAACTCCACACACAGCCCCATCCCTCCTCCCGAAATGGGCCCGAGGCGCCCGTTCTGCCAGCGCCACTCCCGGCCAAAGGTCCCCCATGGCCGAGACCACCCAGCACAGCCACCACAGAGAGACATCCCGAGTGTCACCAGAGCCTGGTTCTCTTGGGAAAACAACCCAAAAACTGCGTGTTGGTCAGTGGGATGCTCAGGGTGAGACAGGATCAGCCCTGGCCCCTTGGCTCCCCAGACCAGGGACCCAGGTTTAGAGGAGAACCACCAAACCTTGGTTCAGGAAGCTGGTGGAGGTTCAGCTCTTCCTGGCTCAATCCAAACCAGGAATGGGACAACTGAAATAAATGAACCACTGGAGCCACCTCCAGCATTGGGGAATTGTTGTCCCTTTCTCCCAAGCAGTATGACAGGCTTTGAGAGATCCCCTCCATCCATCTCACAGCCCTGCCATTCTCAGCTTTCCAAAGCCCTTTTTTTTTTCCAGGGAAGACTCAGAGCTCTTCCAGCAAACTTGTGCTCACCAAAGAGTTGGTTTTAGTTCCTTTCCCTAGCTCCCATCCCATGAACATCCAGACACACAGAGAAGCCCCATGGCTCTGCTGCCATCCCATCCACAGCAACAGGAGCCTCTGCAAACCCCAACACTTGGACTTTGCAGTGCTCTGGAGATTCTTGTGGGACTAACATTCCCAAATGCATTGCCAGAAATTCCATTCCTGTTGAGCAAGTCTGTGTTTTCCTCAGGAGTTATCCCCAAATTTCTCCCACCACCTCCCTCTCCCCTCAGCACTCCCAAGCCAGTAGACAACAGTAACACCAGAAGCCACCCCAACCCCCTGTGGGAACACCTTACCAGTGAGATTTTGGGAGCAGGCTGCGATGATGGTTTTCATGGTGGTGGGAGCCCCAGGGCAGCGCCGGGCTCGGCGGGTTGAGAGGGGAGTTTGGCAATCACAGAGGGCGCCGGGCTGTGTGTCCAGAGGCTTTAACAGCTGACCCAAGGTCCAGTGGCTGCTGCCGAGGGGAGGGACCCACTCCAGCCCTGGGTTTGGAGCTCGGGCACGAGCTGGGGGTCCCTGGGAAGGTGAGGGGCACATGGAGGGTGAGGAGCTGTCCTTGTGCCGGGTGGTCTGTGCTCCTTGGAAAAGCCCCTCTGCTGGTGTCGGCGGGGGCTCTGTGAGGTTTCATCTCCCTGGGAATGGTACTGTCCATGTTTAGGTGTTTCACAAACACTGTCATGCTCAAACAGTGTGATTCCCCCCAGAGCCACCCAAAAACGTCACCCTGAAGTTCCTGCTCTGCACAACAGAAATGCAGCCACCAGAACCAGCAGCCAGCACCATTCCCTCCTCTTCCACCCTGCCTGGAGCACTGCCTCGAGAGGATTTGGGGGAAATTAAGGAAATAAGAGCAGCACAAAACCAGCACTGAGGTGGAGCTTCAGGCTAACAGTCAAAGGAAAAGTGAGAATCCACAGGGACTAAGTCATTAAAGCTGCTCCTCAGGACCCACCTCTCCAGAGGTGCTCACGAGCAATTGCTGGTCAAATGTAGGAAATGGAAAATCATGTATAGGATTGTCTGTGGTGCTAAGGGTAAGAAATGTGTTTCCTGGGAGATTTGGAACCCACAAACCCCACAATCTGCTCCTGTAAACTGTAGGGACTCAGTACCTGGGAGAAAGGTGTGACATTCACTGCAGGCTGTGGCTTCCTGGGCACAGATCAGTCCTGAGGAGCAGGGATTGCTGCATGGAAAACACCTCTCTCCTGCAGCTCAGCTGGCCCCTCAGCTGTGCCCAAATCATGCTAATAGGAAGGAAACCCCCCAAATTGTTTCAGAATCCCAATGTCCCAGGGTAAGGAAACACTGTGCAGGTAACGCTGCCCGCTCCAGGTGACACACCCAGTGCCAGCCAAGCTTTCTTTGGTTTTTCATCCCAGTATTTTTAACAGGTTTAGAAAAAGTACCAGCCCACAGAGCTTCCAGCTGTGATACCTCACCTCCTTGCCCACTAACACCCCCGTGTGCCAGGTCAGTGCCAGGTACAGCAAACCAGGTGTGCCCTGTTCTCCCTCATCCAGGCTTGGTGGCAGCAGCCATTTAAACCAGCTCCAGAGTGATCCAGGAAAGGTTTTCCCTGTCAGGCCTGTTCTGTAAGATTTCAAAGCACACTGACTACTTTGCCTTGCAATATGGCACCATTTGTCCCAGTTTTTGTCCCCGTGGGCTCCATGAGAAGGGTCCGAGGTTGGCCCTCACTGGCCTTACTGGCTCTGGAAGAGCCCGGGTTGAAGAGCAAGGGAATTTCCCAGCAGGAACTAGGCAACACAAAGAGAGTTTATTTTGCTTAAAATAGAGGAAAAAGAAAAGTAATAAATATACATCCACCCACAATACAAAGAGCAGTTTCCAAATCCACGGCCCTCCCCTCCGAGGGCTGCCTGGCCCGGCAGCACAGAGGGAGCCTGACCCTCACAGAGCCCTGGGGCATCTCCCAGCATGACCAGTGCACCCAGTCTCACATGGAATGCAAACCAAAGCAAGGGGTCACGTGTCCTTCTCCTACCGGCTCCCAGAGGACTCCTGGGTGCTCCACATATGTACACTGTCTTCCCTCCTCTCTCCCTGTCTCCCTGCAGGTTGTTCTCCCAGGACCCCAGGCCTGCTCAGCCCATGTTCTGCCTGTTGCCGTAGCCCCGGGGGTGTGTGTCTTTCCAGTCGTCCCAGTTCCGAGCTTTCTGAAGGGCTTCCTCATCATCCTCCTCCTCTTTTTTTTCCTGCTGCTGCTTCTGCAGCTCTTCATCACTTACACCTGCTGGAGATGAGGGACAGGGAGGAGATCCCAGGTCAGGTTCTCCAAGAAGCCCAGCTAGGCAGACAGCAGGAGTGAGAAGCATGGAATGGTTTGGGTTGTGGAAGGGATGTAAAAGCCCATCCAGTTCCACCCCCTGGTTGCTCCAAGTCCCATCTAACCGGCCAAGCACAGCCTAACAATCCAGTTGTTTTCCTAACAAATCTTGGACTCCTCCTCAGCCAGGAGGTGTTCCACACCCTGCACACAGCCCTGCTCCTCCAGCCCCTCAGGAGCCCTCCCAGACTCCCTGTTCCCATGTTTGCTGCATACCTGGGGCCCTCTGAGGGACAGTCTGCCCAGACACGATGCCCTGCCGCCGGCGCTGCTCGTACCAGTCGTCCACAGTCATGGTGGGCAGGCCAGGATAGCCAGCTCCAAACACCCTGCAGCAGGACACACAGCCAGGAGAAGGGAATTACACCCCTCACAACGAGCACAAACACAGACAACAGGCACAGCACTACTCCATAATCCAATCTGCACTAAGGATTTAAGGTGTGTTATCAAGGAGGGCTTGAGGGAGGCTTTGGGGTGACCTGATTGTGGCCTTCCAGTGCCTGAAGGGGCTCCAAGAGAGATGGAGAGGGACTTTGGACAAGGGATAGAGGGACAGGACAAGGGGGAATGGCTTCCCATTGCCAGAGGGCAGGGTTAGATGGGATATTGGGAAGGAATTCCTGGCTGGGAGGGTGGGCAGGCCCTGGCACAGGGTGCCCAGAGACGCTGTGCCTGCCCCAGCCCTGGGAGTGTCCAAAGTCAGGTTGGACAGGGTTGGAGCAACCTGGGCTTAGTGGATAGTGTCCCCAGGATGTCCCTGGGAACTGAACTAGATACATGGAAGGCTCAGGGAAAACCATATCTCAAGCATGACAGGAAATGTGGTTTCTATGCCATATTGTGCTTTAGCTGCTGAAATTCCTGCCAAGGATCTCAGGGTGCCACAAAGAGAGGTGTAGACACAGAGGGTACAACTTGGCAGAGTACTTTGGGCTTGGTGTGAGAGCACTGCCTCAAACTGTGCTTAAATAACCCCTGCCCAACATACTTGGCCTGAGCAGCATCACGGGTCAGGATGAAAGGTCTCACTGGAGCTCTGATGGGCCGGGAGGGGCCTTGGGGAGCTGCTGGAGCCTGGGGATGCAAACAACAGTCACAGCTGTGGGGATGAGAATCCCACTCTCTGCTTCCCACCCCAAAGTTATTAAAGGTTTGTAGAAGAGAAAGAGCTCAGCTCTCAGAGCAACACCCCAAGATGGACAATCTGGTTTAAATCAGGAATTCCATCTGTGCCCCTTTACAAATCACTTCTTGTGCCTCTCTGACAGCTGCCTGGATCAAAGCAGAGCTGACAGGCCAAACCAGCTCAGCACAGGAATTGCTTCTTGCTCCAGGGACCCAACAGAGAGCCTTGTGAGCCTGTCATTCCCAATGGGACACTATGGAGGAGCCCAGTCCTGCAGTGCCAGAAATGACCCACCCAAACCAGCCCTGCCAACAGGCTGGGCAGGGCTGTGCCAGCTCATCAGGAGTTGTTAAACCCAGCAGACATTTCAGGTAACACAGAGCCTGGAGACAACACTCTGCACAGGGATTGCTTCTGTCATTCCAAACAGGCTGACATTCCTGCCTGTAACACCTGGACAGATTGAGACCAGGAGTGGAGATGTGAAACACACCACAAGGGGCTTATTTCAATGTACAAATTAAATTGCTCCTCTGAGTCAGAGGTCTGCAGAGCCCAGCAAAAGCCTTTGCACAGCCCAGTTCAGCTCTGACATTCCAAGCTCCAGCATTTCACAGGCCATGACTGCCTGGAATGTGTGGCAGGAGCAGACAGGGACCAACCCCAAAATCAGAATTAAACCAGCCCCCACCAGCTTGTGCTGGGACTGAGCTCAATTTCAATGGAGTTTCACAGAACAAAACTCCAGCTCTGCCACTGGATCCCTGGGATTCATTCACCCAATCCCAGGAGGGGATGCCATACCTGTCTGGCTGCATCCCTGCTCTTCAGGATCACCATCTCCTGGTCGATGCTCTCCAGCTCCTCCAGGCTGGTGCTGATCCATTTCTGGATCTGCAGGATGTAAAACTCCCGGATCTGATCCTCATCAGCTGTGCCACCCTCCACGAAGCTCCTCATGGAGGCCAACTTGTTCTCCAGCTCCTTCTTCTGCTTGTACCTGCCCCAGAGGGGACAAAGTGGGATCACTGCACCATTACACTCTGTCTCAGCCCAGCCACAGTGTCTTTACCACTCTTTGTCATCACCATTTCATGTATTTAATAAGAAAATTGTATAAAAAAATGGAGGGGGTGGTAGTTGCTGTTGGAATTTCAGCCCCTCCTGTCTGTGAAAAGCAGCTGTAAAATCACATTAAATTTAGATGCATCTCCATTATTTCACTATTTTCCTAAACAATAATTCTTGAAAACTGGAGCCTTCCAGGTAAAATTAGGCAAGCTTGGAAACATTTTCAGTGCTGCCTCAATGAGCAACTTCATGGCCAAAATCCTAACCAAAGCAAGGCAAAGACACCAACCACCTCTTTTCCAAGCTCTAACAAACCCACTGGTATGAAAATGCCAAGGTGGGCAGCTTTGGAACTGGTTAAGGAACTAATTATAAGATTAGTTATTAAAACGATAAGATTCTTTGAGCAATTTTCCCTCAAAATCCCAGAAAGACATAAAAGCCCTCCCCACCCTGCGCACAACCCAAAACATTAAAAAAATGCACCGTTTCTCTTAAAATGAACATTTTGTGATCCAATTATTCCAACGCCCATGGGAGCAGCTCTTCTCTGTCCGGCCCCCCTTCCCCCAGAGGCCTCTCCCAGTGCCCACCTCTCGATCTTGGCCTTCCTGCTCATGGCCATGGCCACCAGGCTGGGCTCTGCCCTCGGGGTGTCCTCGGGGCCGGTTCCTCCCTCGGTGGGCCCGGCGGGGGGCAGCGGGGCCGCTCCCAGCCCGTAGTTGCTGCAGAGCTTGAGGAAGTGCACGAAGTGCTCCCGGGCGCTCTGCAGGTGCTCCAGCCTCCTGCTCATGTCCACCTGCTTCAGCGTCAGCGCTCCCAGCAGCGCGGGCAGCAGCAGGAACTTCAGGTCGGCCGAGGCGATCTCCTCCAGCTCCTCGTTCTCGCTGCAAAGGGAGGGACGGGAGAGCCCAGGGAATGAGCTGGGGAAGGGGCTGGAGCAGCAGGAGGGGCTGAGGGGGCTCAGCCTGGAGAAAAGGAGGCTCAGGGGGGACCTTTTGGCTCTGCAGCTCCCTGATGGATCCAGGGAGGGACTGGGCTCTGCTCCCAGGGAACAGGGACAGGAGCAGAGGGAACGGGATCAGGTGGGACAGGGAAGGGCCAGGTGGGACATCAGGAGGGATTTGTGCCTGGAAAGGGTGGTCAGGCCTTGGCAGGGGCTGCCCAGGGAGGGTTGGAGTGCCCAGCCCTGGAGGTGCCCAAGG
>WBMV01000303.1:303577-323380 GCA_013396655.1 Campylorhamphus procurvoides
AGCCGCGGCCCGCCCGCCTCCGCCATCGCCCGCCCGCGCCCGCTTCCGGCGCACGCACGCACCGCGCAGGCGCCGCCGCCATCTGCGGGAGGGCACGGGCACTGCACGGCGCCACCGCCATCTTGGGGAGGGCACGGGAATGGGCACTGCACCGCCGGTGCCGCCATGTTGGGGAGGGCAAAGGAACGGACACTGCACCGCCGGTGCCGCCATGTTGGGGAGGGCACGGCCATGGCATGGATTTATCCATGATTTATCTGTGATTGATTTACCCGTGATTTATCCATGATTTACCCATGATTTACCCGTGGTGCTGTGACACCCACAGCACCTGCCCTGCCCCGCAGTGGCACCTGCAGCACACCTGGATGGGGTCCCACTGGAAGGAGCCGAGCAAAGCCCAGGGTTCTGTGACCCCAAGGGACGGATCTGCCCCTCAAACCCCACAGCCCGGGGCTCCTCAGGCTGCAGCTGCTCCCCCGTGGGTCCCATGGCCTTTACTCACCTCTGGTGTGCCCTGTCCTTCAGCTGAACCTCCCCATGAGGACAATCCCTCATCCTCACACCCCGGGGATAAAGGGGAACAGAGAGAGAAGGGGTTTTCCTTCAGGACAGGGATTTATCTGTGTGTGTGTCTCGTGGTGTGACAGGGCAGGGACCAGCCATCCCAAAGGTCAGAGCAACATCCCCCAAATATTTCCAGCAGTCCAGGCTGGATGGGACTTGGAGCANCCCTCAGCGATCCCGGGACTCTGTGCCGGGCCCGCCCGCGCTCACCTGAACAGCTCCAGCTGCGCCACCATGGCGGCCGCTCGCTGCAGCGCCTCCAGGCCCTGCCGCACCTTGTCCTGCACGGCCGGGGCGCCCGAGNATTTGAGGATTTGGGGATTCTCTAAGATATTGATCAACAGCTGAACCACCTCCCGGGCCTTCTCCTCCTCTTGGCTCAGCTCTCTTTGGGAAGAGCACAGGGAAAAGCAGGTGGAGATCCTGATCCACATCCCAATCCAAGCTGCAGGGAAGAAATATCCCAATGTATCCTTGAACACAGGGTCATTCCTCTTCCAAAACACTAAATTACCAACAGCTGGTGGCCCTTGCTCAGAGTACCCTCCTTGAATGAGTTATGCTGCGTCCCTTAATGAATAAGGAAATAAAAGGAAAAATTAATAAGTCAGGGTGTTAATCAAGAGCCCATGAAAGTCTCAGGGAGGGCTGGGGGAGCAGAGGGCAGTGCCAGCAGCCTGGGGAGGACCAGGAACCCCCTGAGGAAGGGTCTGGAGGGCTGGAAAGCCACAACTGCCACAGACAGGGATGCTCTTGGTTTTGGGGACACTGCCTGGCATTACCCGGGTCCTGAAGGGCTCCCTGCCAGAGCAGGAGGTGTTTGGGGTGGAAAAGGCATAGAAAGATCAAGAAAAGCTTTCTTGCACTAGTTTCTCCAGTGGGGTGTTGCACTGGCTGCTGCTGGAGGTCACTGGAGGGGCATAACTGGGTTTCCCATGTTCTTACCTCATGGGGTGCTGGTGCTGGCCAGGGCTGGGGAAAGGAGCTCCATGTTCCCCTGGCACCTTCCCACTGGCTTTTCCATCCAAACAGGGTTATGGAGAGAAAAGACAAGCAGACAGTGGGTCCCCCCAACACCTGGGGGTTTATTCCCACTGGATCCATCCTCTGGCCCCTGGGGGACGTTCCAGCCCCGCAGATCTCACATCCCTGCTAATTCCAGGTGTGGGCCGGGATTCCAACACCTCCCATCAGACCATTGTCACCGAGCTGTCACCTCCTTCCCGACCCTTTGCACCCTCCAGCTAATTCCAGTGCCCCCACAGCTCTTCCCTGCTGGGAAGAGGGAGTCCAGCCAAGGAGGGAGGGGAGCAGTGGGTTCTGCATATTCAGCACTTGACCCTGCCTTTTCCCAGGCAGGAATTCCCATGGGAGCTCTCTCGGAGGGGACCCTGACAGCTCCCCCGGGCATCCCTTGCTATTGTGGCTCCTCTCCCCCACCCCGGGCTGTGCGTGTTTGTAGTTACCAAATGCAAATCACACTTCCCACCCTCCTGGCTGGAGCTCTCACTCCACAGGATCCTTCCCCTGCTTTTCCCCTCTCACCAGCTCGTTTTGCAATGCTCCGGGGACAGTTCGCAGCCCCTCCCGGGGTCGCCTCCTCTGATCTGGGATGCGCTGGGAGGTGGATGGAGGGGAGGTATGTAAGCAATCCTCCTCATTAAGTACCTGCATCCCTCCGGACACAGAAACCGCAGCTGTTTGGCACCCTGGCAGCTGAAACTCCCTTTTCCGAGGAATGCCGAGCACTGACCCTAATTGCATTTTAAAAGAAAACTGGAGATAACTTTTGGCCTTGGGCAGCTGCGAAGGGAGATGGCAGCAGGCAGAGCCAGTCAATGGCTCATTAGCAACTGATAGTGATGGAGAACTCACTCCTTTAATTGAGAGAGCACAGGCTCAGCTCCAGCTCCCAGGATCATCCCAAGCCACCTCCGACTCTCCTCCTCTGCTCAAACAGAAACCTGGAGTCCATTAAGGGGAGGGGATGGTTTACGAGAAAAGCTCACGAATCGATTCCGTGACCCAGCAGAGACTGTTAAAAAATGATTGAATGAAAACGGGAATGAGTAATGGTCCAGCTGGACGCGGGCTGAGCGTGGCCAACTCCATTCAGTGGGAACCACAAATGAAGTGAGGAGAGCACGGAGCTGAGGAGGCTCCAGGTCCTGGTGTGAGCTGCAGGAACCCCCCCAAGGATTCCCATGCCAGGTACCTGTGGGGTCTCCACAGCACCTGTGTATTTGGACTCATTCTTTCTCTCATTCTCTTTTCTCTTTCTCTCATTCTCTTTTCTCTCTTACCCCATCCAAGCACTTGGCCAGATTTCTCACTAAGGGAAATGTGGGGCCACCAGAGCCCCCAGCCCTGGCTCCCAACTCCTCTCTGTTCACACACACTCGGCCAGTCCAGCCCACATTCCCAAGGATCAGAAAACAAACCTGGGCTGACTCAGTTTGCAGCCACCAGCCCTGAATCCCAGGAAGGCAGATTCCATGCTGGCTGGTCTGAGACCTGAGGAAGCAGGTGATAAAACCTCCCATGAGTGTCTGTGAGTAAAGGCAAACCTGGGGCAGTGAGCAGCAAGGGAAAATATGGACACAGAGCTTTATGGACATGGGGCTTTGTGCTCTCCTTACAGCCTCGATTTCTCCAGGGCCAGCTGAGAGTGAGATGGAGGAAGGAGGTTGTCCTACAACACAAGCCATAGAGAGTTATTATATAATACATTTATTTAAAAAGCACACAAGAATCCCACTTACAGAATGTACAGAGATTAAAGGTTCATTCTTCCTTCCCCAGGGCCCTGGAGTTGTGTCCCTCCAGTCCAGACTTCCCACACACCTGGTGCTGAAGGAGTGGAAAGAATGGGCTGAAGACCTCAGTGATCCAAAAGAAGGGGCAGGAAGGACAAGCCCTGAGAATTTCATTCCTTGAGTGGCCTTCCACCTCCAACAGGAGCCCAGTGGGCAGAAGCTCCAGTGATGCCATGGTGGGGTTGGTAACCCACAGCTGGCACGAGCAGTTTTGCCAGGCTGCCCATTTATTACACCCCTGGCAGGAGCAGTTTTGCCCTGTTTTGGCAGCATCCAGGACCTCTCCTGTCCCTGATCTGTGTGCCATCAGTGAAGGCAGCAGCATGTCCATGCAGGTCTTGGGGAGGATTGATGAGTCCTGGCTCCTGGAGCAATGCCTCGTTCTGTCTGATCCAAGCCTGGCCTTCATTCCGATGCTGCAAAAGGCACTGGACCAGTGTTTGCTCCAGGGGCTGTGGGTGAGCCCATGGCAGAACTGTCCCCAAAGGAGTTGCCCATGACCCCCTGACCCGAAGCAGCTTTCTGTCCCTGCAGCATTGTCCCAGTGGATAACTTTGGCCCCTTCCCATCCATCACTCGTGGCTTTCAGGCCCCTGTCAGAACCTCCTGCCAAGGGACAATGGCAGTGCAGGGTCCCCATTCACCCCGGAGAAAGGGGCTGCTCCTGTGGAGTGATCAATGGCTCGTCCCAGCTGGAGGCAGGGCTGGACACTGCCTGCAGGAGGGCAGCCCTTTGTCCTGCCCTCAGGTTATTTTGGAGGCTTCCCGGGATCTCTTAGGCTGAGGTTTTCCATGGCAATGCAGAGACCAGCCTTCCTCCTTGCTTGGGGCATCCCTTGGGATCAGTCCTGCCTCCAGCTGTGCCTGGAGCTGTTATTTGCAGACATATCTCTGCACCCTGCGCCGACAGGTCCTGCACACCACGGAGCAGCACCAGCGGTACCGGCAGTGGCACCTCTCCTGCACCTCCTCCGTGTAGGTGTTGTAGCCACGGCCACAGCACAGCAGGTCACAGCTGGCACTGCCCACCGAGCTCCTGTTGCACTGCCTGTGGAGAGGAGGGGGCTGAGCTGGGGCACCTGCCTGCAGCAGGAAACAGAGGGGTCATAAAATCGTGGCGTGGTTTGGGTTGGAAGGGACCCTAACGCTCATCATCTCATCTCATCTCATCTCATCTCATCTCATCTCATCTCATCTCATCTCATCTCATCTCATCTCATCTCATCGCCATAGGCAGGGACATCTCCCACTATCCCAGGTTGTTCCAAACCTGGCCTTGGACCCTCCCAGGGATGGGGCAGCCACAGCTTTTTTGAGCAACCTCTGCTCAGCCCACCCACACCAGGTTCCCAGGACCTGCTCTCAAACCCAGCAGTACAGACAACCATGAAATTAGAGGCTGAGTTTGAGCTTATTACCTGTCCTGTGTCCCCAGAGAGCCCAGCTGGGGATTTGGGGTGCAGTAGTCGGGGGAGCTGATGAGATAAACCAGATCTGTCTCTGCCACTGGCCTGGCATCCATTTCCTTGGGTATCAGCTGCTTCCTGGGCCCCACGAGCCGGTGGGACACCTGGATGGCTGCCAGGTACTTGGACTTGAGGTCAGAGGCAATTTCATCCAGGCTTGACAGTCCCTTCCAGCAGGTCTTCACCGAACAGGAGCCTGAAACACCATGGCATTTACACTTGGTATCCAGGGAGTCACTCAGCACCTGCAGGGACAGCAAAACAGGGGAGTTTGCTTCCTCCTGGTACCCACCCCATGCACTGACTTGAAAGGGCATCTCTGGGAAGTTAAAAGAGATGGGGGAGCTCTGATCTTTATTGCCATATTTAAATTAATATAATGCAGCAGTCAGGGGCTCAGCCCTGCTTCAATCCCTTCTGAGAAGAACCTGATCCCTGGAGAACTCCCTGCAGGAGCTGGCACTGGAGCTGGGGACTTCCCAAGCCTCGGCTGGGACACAGGAAGGCACAAAAACCTGGATGGGCTGGGGAGCTGCGCTCTGCTCCAGTCAGAAGGGTGGGAAGAAGCACTGGGAGTACTGGTGTGAAGTGGCAGATACCTTGTGCTGGTTAGGGAAAGGATGTCATGGGGTGGGAGGGGGGCAGCAGTGGGGGGTGTCTGCAAACACACTTTTTAACCATTGAGTTGCCTCCTGATGTTCAGACAACATCCCAACAGCCTGGCCAGAGTCTGACACCTCAAACTGGGCACCTGTGCCCCTTCTCCAGTAGTCCTGGGGGCTCCATACCCACCAGTCTGGGCTCCAGCATTCCTGGGAGCCCCATACCCACCAGTGTGGGCTCCAGCATTCCTGGGAGCCCCATACCCACCAGTGTGGGCTCCAGCATTCCTGGGGTGGCTCATACCCACCAGTCTGGGCTCCATACCCACCAGTGTGGGCTCCAGCATTCCTGGGGGCTCCATACCCACCAGTCTGGGCTCCAGCAGCCCAGGTGGTCTCACACCCACCATCCTGCCCACGGCACTGTTGTGCAGGTTCATGGCTTTGCTCCCGTGGCTCCGCAGCTTGCTGGACTTGGCAGAGCTGTCTGCGAAGGCGGCCCCGAGCTGGAGGCCGAAGCTGAGGTTGTCCCCGCAGCCCCCCCACCTGCCCCCCGGGCCGGGGTCCCCAGGGGGGCCGTGGCCACAGGAGCAGAGTGGGAGCTCTCCAGAGGCGCAGGCTCGGGCGATGCCATGGGCTATGGCAGCTGCTGCCAGGGCATAGACAAAGGCAGCTTCCCGGGTCCCTGTGAAGGAGAGGGAGATGCTCTTCCTCCCTGCTCAACCAGATGTTCCTCTCAAAGACCTCCCAATGCATATAAGTGTGGGGTGTTGGTTTTTCTTTAAAAAACTTGCAGCAGGAATAAACCCAATGCCCCTCATTTTGCTTGCAGCAGGATGAACCCAATGCCCCTCATTTTGCTTGCAACAGGATGAACCCAATGCCCCTCATTTTTCCTGCAGGAGGAATAAACCCAATGCCCCTCATTTTGCTTGCAGCAGGATAAACCCAAGGCCCTTCATTTTTCCTGCAACGGGAATAAACCCAATGCCCATCATTTTTCCTGCAGCAGGTTAAACCCAAGGCCCCTCATTTTTCCTGCAGTGTGTCTTCAACCTGTGTCCCCACCCTGTGTCACACTGCCCATGCACAGCCTGGCTCCCCACCTGCTCGTCCTCTCTTCTGGAGCTGTTTGAAATGGAATTTCCCGTCTCTCACCTCCCACAGATGGAATTGCACAGGATTAGCACCGTGCAAAGGCAGCACACTGACCCCAAAACAGACAGCCAGGGCAGAGCGGGATCACGGGCACGGCACGGGGAGCATCCTTTACCTTTCAGCAGGTCGGGGCCAAAGCTGGGGGCACGCTGGATGGAGGAGCAGTTCCACCTCATGTCTGCAAAGGTCTGCTGGCACAGGCTCTGCGTGTGGCGGGCAGCTCGGACGATGCTGGGCATCACCTCCAGGTTCCGACGGCACAGCTGGAGCTGCTCCGGCACCAGCAGCCGGCACTGCTGGCTCTCGTTCCACGACACCCCCCTGCCACGCTCCATCAGCCCGCTGTGGGGACAGCACGGGGGTCACAGGGGTGGGGGACACAAGGGGAGCCCCAGAGGGGGGCACTGAGAAGGGGCATCCCAACTCACAGCCACTGGATGGCTGCGGAGAGACCCAGCTGGCACAGCAACACGGTGGCAGCGGGGTGGCCCATGGCTGGAATGGGACTGGGATGGGGATGGGACTGGGATGGGGATGTGACTGGGATGGGAATGGGACTGGGATGGGAATGGGACTGGGATGGGTATTGGGCTGGGAATGGGACTGGGATGGGGATGGGACTGGGATGGTGATGGGACTGGGATGGGGATGGGGCTGGGCTGGGGATTGGGCTGGGAATGGGACTGGGAGCGGGGCTGGGGCTGCTCAGCCCCCTCTCCCCCTTTTATAGCAGCTGAGGCAGGTCCTGCCCCCGCCCTGGGGAGGGGAACAAAGGCAGTTTCGGTGCCATTCACAGCAGGACAGGGACAAGGAGGGGACGGAGGGGGGGCAGCTGTTGTGGGCAGCGATCGTGCCCCAAAGAGCACCTGGGATTAAGGGGTTAAGGGATGAGCGGCTGCAGGATGTTCCCCCACCACTGACCCATGTCCCCAGGTGCCACAGCCAGGGGTGGTACTGCACTGCTGCCCTGGGCAATCTGTGCCACCTTTTCTGTGAGAAATTTTTCCTAATATCCAACCAAACTTGCCCCTGGGCCAACCTGAGCCTGTTTCCTCCTGTGCTGTCCCTGGGAGAAGAGCCTGACCCCCACAAGGAGATGCTGGCTCACACAGACACCGAGTCCACACTGTACCCCTTGACCTCCAGCCCTGAGGAGTTTTGGTGTTATGAAATCAGATTCCCCAAGTTCCCTTTTCAGCCTCAGGCCCCGAGGGGAACATTGAGGGGAAATCTGAGCAGCTTCTGGAGGGATTAGGAATTTTCTGACCAGGAAAAGCTGCTCTTGTCGCTGCTGGGAGGTGCCTGGGTGGTTTTTTGGGCAGCATGTGCTCAGTGAGCAGAGGGAAGGCAGAGGTTCATCCAGCACATGCAAGGCAGAAATTGTCAAGTACAGGCAATCCTGTGTTTTAGGGAGGTTTGGGAGATGGGCTTTGAGGTCCCTTCCAACACAAACCATTCCATGATTCCAAGAGATTCCCAACCAAACCAGCCCCATCCCCTGTACAAGGAGGGACCTTCCGCTCTGCACTGTCACGGCCAGAACGGAGGGGGGATATTGCCACCTTCTGGCCACTGGTTTGGCTCTTAAGGGCTCCATCACCTGCCTTCGGGGCCCTGGAGAAACTTCCACCAGCCCAGTGCCATCCAGGGAAACGCCTCCTCAAGGTGGGAGTCGTGCCTTGTTCTGGGACCTGGAGCAACCCCAGATGCTGGATGGCAGCTGGGAGGGCACCTGGGCTCCCAGGGGGTTCAGGAACCACGAGCAATGGGCAGGAAAGGATGCTGGAGAGGGGGAATGCAGAGAGGAACCACACAAGGATGGGCAGGTAAGGGGGGACTCACTCTGGAGATGATGGGAGCTGTGACCAGCATCGGGCCAGAGGGATTGGTGCCACCCCATCCCTCCCTTTGGGCCGTGGAAGGTGCGGGCACGGCAGCAGTGCCAGCACAGGGAACTGTGAGTGACACCAGTGCCCTGACCCAGGCTGCCTCCTACCAGAGGTATTTTTACCAATCCCCCTCACAGAAAAGTTTTGCAGTGACTCAGCAGTAGGAAAAAAAACTCAAACCTTCTTTTTAAAGCAAAGCCAACCCTTCTTCGAATGTCAATTCCTCTTCTTAGCTCATCCTTGAAGCCAGCGCAGGGTGAGTGCCAAAAATACCCCTTCCTTCCCCTTCCCTCGGGCTGCCTCGGGGGAAGGAGGAGGCAGGAGGGGGTTCCCAGCCCAGGAAAGGCTTCCCTTCCCTTCCCCAGCCCCAGCCGGGGCTCCATCGGGGGGTGCTGAGCAGAGGGAGCAGGGAGAGACACCGGGAAATGTCATCCTCCACCTGCCTGGTGTTGGTCACCCTGGGGACACAGCTGGGGATGGGGGGACAAGGAGCAGACCTGGTGCTGCACGCAGAGCTGGCTCCTGGGATGGAACCAGTTAGGGGAGGAACATCAAATAGTTGTCCTGGATGGCCAAAGGTTTGTGTCCCTCCCCACTGGGACCTGGACAGGGGCCAAGGCAAACACCCTGAGTGGTTTGTGACCTGTGTAAGCACATGGGGACCCCTCCCCACGCACCCCCCCAGCTTGTGCCCCCCCAGGCTCAGCAGAGGCAGCTTGGAGTGGGCACTTCCAGGGGTTCCCCTGCCATCAGTGTCCCCTGAGGCCCCTGGTGACCTCAGAGCTCCCCACCCCACGCTCACCTACCTCTGACCACATGAGGAGCCACATCCCCAGGCCCGGGGGCTGTGCCAGCGCCCTGGCAGTGACGCAGGTGGTGGTGGCACCGCAGTCATGTGGCACTGACGTCGTGGGCAGAGGCAGGTCCTGCTCCCCACCCAGCTCCTGCCATGTCCCAGAGGTTGGGGATGAGATCCCAGCTGCTGGTGGACACTGGGAGCCTCCTGTCTCCCGTGGGGACACTGAGGGTCACCCTGGGTGCCAGTGCCCACCTGCTGTGGAGCTCTGCTCCTCTTTCCAATACAGTGCCAGAGTCAGAAGCACAGGATGGGGACTGAGGGACTTGCTTCTGCCAGCTGATCCCCTCTGGAGTCACTTCCCAGCATGAGATGTCCCCCCAGCCCGTCAGTGCCCCAAAACTGGGAGCAGGGACCATGGGGCTGCACCTGCTGGGAGGAGAAACACACCTGGGGACACTTCTTGTGCTGCTGTGACAGAGCTGCCTGTGGCAGTGTCCCAGTGCAGCAGCCCAGGGCAGGCTCTGCAGGCACAGCTGCAGAACATGTGGCAACATCTGCAACGCCCCCAGCCCAGGGAAGGGACGGGGCTCTGCAAGGCAGGGGGGGCACAGGGGGACATGTCCCACATCTGGAGGTGCCAGCCTGGCCAGAGCCCCCCCAGAGAGGAGGGAAGTGGCATGAACAACATGCCTGACCTCGCCCTGCAGGCTGGGAAGGGCTGCCAGGGGAGCTGTGTGGAGTCAGAGGGAGAAGGGAAGCAACAGCCCTAGGGATGGGAGGGGAGCATGGGCTGGTGTCCTGGAGGTGTCCCCAGCCTCGTGTGCCACCCCAAAGCTGTGGAATAAGCACCACATTCCCTGGGAGCACATCCAAGGCAGCCCGGAATCAGAGATTGATGAGATCCATTGTATTGGGGAATGGGCACTACAGAATATCAGGGGAAATAAAAGAAATGGTACCTCCAGCAGCCCTTCTGCAAGGGGATGCACCTTCAGCCAGGTAAAACAACAGCCTAAAGCACGTGCTCTTCACTGTCAGACTGGGGAGATTGAGGTTCCTTTCTGCTCTGCTGGACACAGAGGGTGAGGAGTCCTCTCCCCTCTCTGCTGGGCTGGGGCAGCTTGAGGAGTGAGATCTGTCATCTCCAAGGATATTCCTCAGCTCTGGAAGAAGGTGAAGCTCTGACTCATCTTCA
Organism: Campylorhamphus procurvoides; assembly: GCA_013396655.1. NCBI lineage: Eukaryota > Metazoa > Chordata > Aves > Passeriformes > Dendrocolaptidae > Campylorhamphus > Campylorhamphus procurvoides. Next base: position 314,070 of record WBMV01000303.1, read on the forward strand.
TAGAGAGAAAGAGGAGGAAAAAAAAAGGAAAAAGGGGAAAAAAAAGTGCTGTAATTGAGTTGCAGAGAAGGTAATTTCCGCCTGGGTTAGCAGGACAGCTCATTGGAAATTTTTGATAAAAATCTGTTATTCTATGAAAAAGCAGATCCATCCAGGGAAATGTGAAGGCTTTCCACTGGAAAGAATGAGTTCTGCTGGATTTCTCAACGAGTTCTCTAGAAAATTTGTCAATGGTCACAACATTTCACCCACCGCTGCTTTTTTTGTCAGACCAAAATTTACACTCCTGCTGCCTCCCAGCCTGACTCGAATGCAACATTTTTGGCATCCTCCCTTTTATTTGTTCAAATTTCAATATTCCACAGATCTTTTACCCTCCTTTTGGATCAAGAAGAAGTTTGAGATGCCAAGACACGGCTGGGCTAGGGAAACCATTTCCCCTGGAGCCTGGGAAGCTCCGGATGGGGGGCAGTGCAGACACAGGACATGCCCCAGGTTCCTCCTGGCCTCGTGCTGGGTCCTGCTGATGGGAGCGTGGTTTGGTCCCACCTCGCTGTCCCCTGTGCCAGCACCAGCCCTGGGTGCTCACTCACCCCATGCCCTGCTCCTGGCCAAGCTTTCCCTGTGACTGGGAGAAGGGGACATTGCCCTTGTTCTTGTTGAATCCATGAGGCACAACTTGGGATCCTGTTTTTCTTAGAATCAGGAAAGCAGACACACGTCAATAAAGATATTAACTCAGCACACCATTTCCCTGCTCATCTTCCATACCTTCACAGCCCTTCCTTGGCCTTGGAGGTTTTCCTGCCTTCCTTGTCTGTTTTAAGCTTCATTTCCCCTGCCCAAGCTCAGGCTGTTCCACAGCCAGGCCCCCATCCCTCTTCCCCCTTTCCCTTAGCTTTCCAGAATCTTTAAGTTTGGAAAAGCCCTCTGAGATGTGCCCTGGGGCTCCTTCCCTGCAGGTTAAACCCAGGACCACAATCCTTCCTCCTATTTCCAGCACATTTTTTAGCAGATGCTCTAATTCCTGGAGAAGACTTCAGGCATCAGCAGCCACTGTCCCCAAGTGCCACCAACCCCCCCAGCTGCTGCTGCTGCTGCTCCCAGGGACACGACACATCCCACGTCACCAGGGCTGGATAAACACCCTTGGCAGCTCTCAGGAGCTCGGGGCAGTGCCTGGCACCGAGTGCCCGACAGTGCAGGGTGTCCCTGAGCACCCCGTGGCACGTGGTGTCCCTGCTGGTCCCCAGTGTCCCTCTGTCACCCAGCTCTGGGTGGCTGCAGGGCTCCAGTGCTCGGTGAGCTTGAAGGTGCTGGTGGGAGCAGGAGAAGCAGCAGAACAAAGGGAAGGGGGTTTCTTGGTGACATGGGAGGGATTAAGTGAGGAACAGAGGGCACAGAAATGCACCAGAAACACTCACCAAAGGCCACAGCACCATTCTGGGTCTGGTCTGCTCCCAAAGTGTCCCTGTAATGTCACCGAGTGCTAGGCTGGGACACGAGGCTGGCACAGTCCCTGCTGCCATGGCACTGCCTGGGCACCTGGGAATGCAGGTCCATCCCCAGGGAGCTCAGGTGGCACCCCAGGACAGGTGACACTGCTGGACAGGAGCACAGAAGAGACCCAGGATGGGAGCAGCAGTCCGTGCCACTGTCACTTCAGGAGCCCAGACACGGAGGGTGGGATGTCCTGCACTCACGGGAAGGGCCGGTGACAGCACAGAGCCCACTTCTCTCATTTCCACCATCCCAGTGGATGAGGAGACACCCCCAGCAGCCCAGTGTGAGCCCTGCCAGCTCCACAGCACCATTCAGGTCAAAGCTGGCCAGGGAAAGGCAGCAGAAAGATGAGCAGGGTCCTACAGAACCCCCTGCCCACCACCAGCAGGCACCATTCCCGTTCCCATTCCCTGCCTGGGCGATGCTTCAGGAACAGCAGGGATTTAGCAGAGCCATTAAACCTTCTTCAAAGGCTGGCAGGGGCTGCTGGGCAAGCTGGGAAGGACCCAGATGGCCCCAATGGAGACAATTCCCACCCCACAGCAGAGCGTGACTGGTTTGGAGGGCGGGGGTGGTCAATCCCACCAACCCAGGGCTTGACCTCTTGTCCTGGGTGATGGGAATGTGTGGTGACACTCAAAATTGATTTCTTGCAGGGATCAGAGCAGATGGGGGAACCTTCTGGAGAAGGAGAGGTGACCCAGAGCCCCCCTCTGCCCAACGCAGCACCCACCCCACTCCCATCACTGGCTTCACAAATCCCACAGGAACCAGCGAGGAGACCCAAACCACAACAACATGATTAATATTATTAATATTAATTAGAGTTCTGACCGCTCGCTACAGTTCTGGGCTACACTTTGGTGACACTGTCTGGTGGCCTCTCCTCGGATGGCCCCTCTCCTTTGGGATGGGGTGGGGACACCCCCACCCTGTTGCTCCAGAGTCCTGCACACCCCAGAGACTTCTGCCCTTTCCTCAGGAGGCAGAAAACCGGGACACACAGGAGGGAAAGGCCCATCAGGACCAGGAGCAGAGCCAGCGAGCCGGTGCCCTGGGGCTGGGGACAGAGCCACTGGGGGGAACTGGTGATCCTGGCAGAGACATTCCTGCCGTGGTCCTGGAAGGTGCACTGGGCTTTGTCCAGGTCCTGCACGGCCACACCAGCCACACGCAGCGAGTCCAGCCAGCCCAGGGAGCAGCAGCTGAAGGGGTTCCCAGCCAGGGACACCTCCCTCAGGCTGTGGGACCAGCTGCCCAGTGTTCCCAGTGCCTTCAGGCTGTTGTTCCGAATGTCCAGGCTCTCCAGGGGGGAGCAGGAGAGACCTGCGGGCAAAAGGCTCAGCTGGTTCCCTGCCAGGTCCAGCACTCGGAGGGTACCCAGGCAGGGCAGCGCTGCCCGGCTCTCATCCAGCTGGTTGCCCCTCAAGGAGAGCTCCTGCAGGGAGAACTCCAGCCCCTCCAGGGCTCCCGTGGGCATGGACAAGTCCCTGTTCCCTGACAGGTCCAGGGAGAGCAGCGGGGTCCTGTGGAAGGCGTGGGGGTGCAGCCTGCTGATGTTGTTCTCTCGAAGGCTGAGGTGCTTCAGGCGAGGCACGTTGTAGAAGGGAGTGCAGGTGTTTCCAGGGGCTGCAAAACGAGACCCCCCTTCCAAGCCCCCTTCCCAGTCACTTCCCTGGCTCCTGCAAGGCTGGAGGCTGTTGGAGCCCAGATCCATCCTTTCCAGCTGAGGTAGGGAGTGGAAGAACCAGCGTGGCAGCACTCGGAGGGCATTGCCGTGGAGGTCCAGGGAGCGCACGGAGAGCTCGGGGTGCTGTGGTGGAGCAGGATGGGGCTCAGCAGGCTCTGTGCTGTTGGTGAGAGACTCCCTGGCCACCTCCTGGAGACAGTTCCTAGCCAGCCTGAGGCTGTGCAGGGAGCCCAGGCTGTGGAAGAAGGTCAATGGGAGCAGCTCCAGGCGGTTATTGCTGAGGTCCAAGTCAACCACGCGTGTCAGAGTGGGGTGCACAGTCCTGTTGAACCTCCCCATCTCCTTGTAGGGCAGGACAAAGTCCTCCAGCCCGTGTGGGCCTGGGAGCAGGGAAGCAATAAGGTTGTTGGAGAGGTTTAAGTGTGTGAGATCATGGGCTTTGGGGAGCTGTGGGAAATAAAGGAGTCTGTTATGGCTCAAGTCGAGCACTTGGAGCAGGTAGGGCTGCGCTCCCTCCTCGGAGGAGAAGAGCTCCAGGGCGTTGTGGCTGAGGTTGAGAACTCGCAGCTGCGTGAGGCTGAAGCCAGAGATGCAGTGGATGGAGTTCAGAGCCAAGTTTACCACCTCCAGCTCTTGCAGAGGCTCAAAAGCCCCCTCCTGGATCTCCACGATGTAGTTGTTGCTGAGGTCGAGCCGGCGCAGGCGTGCAGTGCTCCGGAAGGTCCCTGCCAGCAGCCGGCTCAGCCTGTTCCCAGAGAGGTCCAGCACCCTCAGGCTGCTGAGGTTGCTGATGTACCAGCCTGCCATGTGGCTCTGCAGGTCATTCACTGACAGGTCCAGGACCTCGATGTTCCTGAGCTGATGGAAAGCTTCCCCATTAGCCAAGAAATTGCGGTGCAGGTGGTTGGAGCGCAGGAGGAGCGAGCGCAGCCGGGGCAGCTGGGCCAGCGTGGGGGCTGACACGGCCTCCAGTTGGTTGAAACTCATATCCAGGTACTCCAGCTGCTCAAATCCTGCCATGGAGCTGCCTGACAGGTTTCGGATGAAGTTGTTGGAGAGTTCAAGGTGCTTAATTCCTTGGCCGAGCTTCTGGGGAAACTCCTGCAGGCTGAGTCCTTTACAGGACACCTTTGTGGGGCTCTGTGGAGAGACAGGAGGGCTGTGAGCAGGAGGGGGGCCACAAAGCACAGCTCCAGCTGAGCCAGCTGCTGTCCAAGGTGGGAATGAGCAAGTGGAAATGGGGACTGTTCCCTCTTCCCATGCTCAGTTTGTTCAGAGCATCCCTGTTTAGACAGAAGAAAAGCACTGTGGTGGACTCCACCTTCCCTCCAGCTCCAAACTGGTTTCCTCTGGAACTGGAAGCCTGGGTGGGGAGCAGCTGATTTCTCTCGTGGGGGACAGAAACCAGCTGTTCCCCACCCAGGCTCCCAAGTGCCTCAATAACATCCATGGAATCCCTGTGCTCCATCCTGCCTTTAAGCATCTTGGGCATGGCAGGGACATGGGAACAAGTGGATGCTGGGATCAACGTGCAGGAGGTTGGTCCAGAGACAGAAGGCAGAGGAGGGGCCGGGAAGGTTAAAGAGATGGAGGCTGGAGGGAGGTGAGAGCCGTGGGGAGGAGATCCCGAGGGATGCTCACAATCCCGGTGATGCTGCTGGAGCCATCCCAGGCCAGGTGCTCCTGGGCAAACAGCCTTACCTGCTGGCAGGGCATGGACCTGGGCCTCGTCTCGGCGCTAGACCGGGCTCTGAGGATGGGTGGGAGCAGCCAGAGCAGCAAGAAACCCCTTTCAGCCAAGAGCATGTTGGGCTGCGGGCGCTGCCAGCCCCGTCCCGCTCCCCGGCGCTCCCCGGCACGCTGGGCAGGAGCCAGCTCTGTATAAATAGGCTTCAGGATGGGCTGGGGGAAGGAGATAAAGGCATGTGGGTGTTCGGCTGGGGAAGTGGGAAAAGAAAGACATGAGCTTGCAGAGGGGGAAAAACAGCAGAAAGCCACAGGGAAGGGAAGGGAAAGAGAAACGGCGGGATGGGGAGGAGGGAGCTCAGGTGATCGGGGCACCGAGTGTGACATCAAACCTCTGCCAGGAGGCAGCGGTGCCACTTGGGAGGGTTTGGGGGAGTCCTCCTGAGCAGCTTCCCTGTGCTGGGGACAGGCTGTGCTCTGTGCCATCCCCAGCCAGGGGCAGAGCTGTGACCATCGGGGATCACCGTGGCATCCCCGGCATCCCCGGGCCGCAGGTGAGCTCCTCGCACCGAGAAATTCCCCTCCCCACGCGGCCACAGCCCAGCCCAGGGGACTCTTCCGCAGCACCTGCCCCTGGCTCGGCCAACAGCAGCTCCCTGGGGGTCGCCACCCCTTCCCAGGGGCATCTGCAGGGCTGGCATCCCCCTCNCTGGGGAAGTGGGAAAAGAAAGACATGAGCTTGCAGAGGGGGAAAAACAGCAGAAAGCCACAGGGAAGGGAAGGGAAAGAGAAACGGCGGGATGGGGAGGAGGGAGCTCAGGTGATCGGGGCACCGAGTGTGACATCAAACCTCTGCCAGGAGGCAGCGGTGCCACTTGGGAGAGCCGAGAGGGTTTGGGGGAGTCCTCCTGAGCATCTTCCCTGTGCTGGGGACAGGCTGTGCCCTGTGCCATCCCGAGCCAGGGGCCGAGCTGTGACCATCGGGGATCACCGTGGCATCCCCGGCATCCCCGGGCCGCAGGTGAGCTCCTCGCACCGAGAAATTCCCCTCCCCACGCGGCCACAGCCCAGCCCAGGGGACTCTTCCGCAGCACCTGCCCCTGGCTCGGCCAACAGCAGCTCCCTGGGGGTCGCCACCCCTTCCCAGGGGCATCTGCAGGGCTGGCATCCCCCTCCTCCTCCTCCTCCTTCTGTGCTGCCAGTGCTCCTGGCTGTCACATCCCTGTGTCCCCACCAGGATGGCTGCCCGGCCACCTCCTCACCCAGGGCAGCAACCAGATGGGAACTGGGAACTGTCCCTGCAGCAGCTCCAGGTGGGCTCTGGGCACCCAGAGCTGCCCCCCACCCACAGGGGCTGTTTTTGGGGTGCCATCCCTGCTGCCACATTCCCCGGGGACATGCTCCTCATCCTTCACGGGGTTCTCCCAAATACACAGTTCTGGGCTCAGCGTGGCCCATTCCATCCAAAGGAGACAATTCCAGGCTGCCCAGGGATGTGGAGTGTCAGCTATGGAGCTCGTGCTCCAGTCCTAGAGAGGTCTGGCAGGAAAAAATAATGATATAGACATGAACCACACAAATAAACAAAGACAGATTATATAAATATATATATCTATGCACAGACACACACATACACATCTGGAAGAAGCAGCAGCCTGGCTTCTGCTGTGGTTGCCTCTCACCCTCTGGCAGCCAGCGTGGTGGGGGACACTGTCACCTCAGGATGTGGTTGAGACTCGAGCAGGACCAATGTCCCCAGCAGGCAGGACACAGTGACAGCCCCCCCGAAGGCAGGGCTGATGCCCCACAGTGATGGGGCTGAGGCAGCTCTGAGCACACAGCACATCTGGGCAGATGTGAGATCCTGCCAGGGAAACACCGACCTCGGGATGAACCCTCGACCCCAAAGTGGGACCAGCCACTTCTCCAGCCCTCGGTGTGCCCAGCCCTGGCACCACCTAAGGAACCCCGGCCGCTCCTCCCGCTGCCCCCATTGCTGGGCAGGGGTCTGCACCGCCCATGGGATCAGCTGACAAGTCCCTGATCCTGTGGAGAATCCTTGGGCATTGGCATTTGCATCCCAAAACTGTGAACTCCCTTCGAAGGAGCACCAAGGGCAGATCAAGAGCCAGCTGAGGAACCTGGCAAACCCTGAGGGGCTTTTCTGGGATTGTGATGAAGGCAGAGTGAACCACACAGCAGGAACAGATCTGCTCCCAAAACCACAGGCTCTCCTCACTGCCTCCCAGCGCTCCAGAGGGGTCTGCTCCCCCTGAGGCTTTCACTGGAAAGGACTTCAAAGGAGGTGAGGAACGAGCAGCAGGACAGAGGGGTGGAGGAAAAGGGGATAAAACCACCTGCCCACATCACAGCCATAGGGGGGTGACAGCTGCTCCCAGCCTGGGCATTTGGGAGGCAGGAAGGGACCTGGTTTCCAAGCCCAGCAGATCTGGGCATCTTTCTGGGCAGGGAGGTGCATCCTGAGCAGCTCTGTGCCCAGTAAGGGGACGGTGCCTCTCACCCCCCCCAAGGATGGAGATGCTTCACCTTCTGTGGCTGTACAGCCCTTCCATGGAAACACCGGGTGTGGCTGGGGAAGGACATCCCACCGGGAACAGCGAGAGCAGGAAAAGGCTGTCCTTGCCAAGGCCACCTGCAGTCAGCTGTTCTCTGCTCTCCAGCTCCAAGCCTGGCTACCCCGAGCTCACTCTTGGGTGTAACATGAGCATCAGACAAAGCCTGTTAACACATTCCATGCAGGAATCACTCCCTCCTGCATCCCAGGCACGCACCAGAGGGAACTTCCCTGCAGAAACTGCTCCCTCCTGCTCTACCCACCCCATCCCAGGAACCCACCAGAGAGGGGACAGCGATTTGGGGCTTTTATGGAGCAAAGGGATTCTCCTTCTGCCTCCCCCTGCCCACAGACCTGGAGCACATCCCGGATCCTGCCAGTGGGGGACGAGGAATGCAAACTCCATCCCCGGCTCTTCCAAAGCCCCTGTTATTTATGCCTGCCCCCAGCCTTGCTGCTCGGGCCTGTTCTAAAGCAATTCTGTTAACGATTTGCTTAATGTTCTCACTATACACAGTTGTCCCCTTCATTCTTGTCAGGGGAACATGTCCCTCTTAATCCGTTTTAAAGGAAATAAACCACAAAGCCCAGAGAAGAGCCCCCAGAGCTCTTGCCCGTCCAACACGTTGAGGTTGAAGGGAGGAGAAGCCACAAAANGCACCTGCCCCTGGCTCGGCCAACAGCAGCTCCCTGGGGGACCCCTTCCCAGGGGCATCTCATCTGCAGGGCTGGCATCCCCCTCCTCCTCCTCCTCCTTCTGTGCTGCCAGTGCTCCTGGCTGTCACATCCCTGTGTCCCCACCAGGATGGCTGCCCGGCCACCTCCTCACCCAGGGCAGCAACCAGATGGGAACTGGGAACTGTCCCTGCAGCAGCTCCAGGTGGGCTCTGGGCACCCAGAGCTGCCCCCCACCCACAGGGGCTGTTTTTGGGGTGCCATCCCTGTTGCCACACTCCCCGGGGACATGCTCCTCATCCTTCACCGGGTGTTCTCCCAAATATACAGTTCTGGGCTCAGCGTGGCCCATTCCATCCAAAGGAGACAATTCCAGGCTGCCCAGGGATGTGGAGTGTCAGCTATGGAGCTCGTGCTCCAGTCCTAGAGAGGTCTGGCAGGAACAAATAATGATATAGACATAAACCACACAAATAAACAAAGACAGATTATATAAATATATATATCTATGCACAGACACACACATACACATCTGGAAGAAGCAGCAGCCTGGCTTCTGCTGTGGTTGCCTCTCACCCTCTGGCAGCCAGCGTGGTGGGGGACACTGTCACCTCAGGATGTGGTTGAGACTCGAGCAGGACCAATGTCCCCAGCAGGCAGGACACGGTGACAGCCCCCCCAGGGCAGGGCTGATGCCCCACAGTGATGGGGCTGAGGCAGCTCTGAGCACACAGCACATCTGGGCAGATGTGAGATCCTGCCAGGGAAACACCGACCTCGGGATGAACCCTCGACCCCAAAGTGGGACCAGCCACTTCTCCAGCCCTCGGTGTGCCCAGCCCTGGCACCACCTAAGGAACCCCGGCCGCTCCTCCCGCTGCCCCCATTGCTGGGCAGGGGTCTGCACCGCCCATGGGATCAGCTGACAAGTCCCTGATCCTGTGGAGAATCCTTGGGCATTGGCATTTGCATCCCAAGGCTGGGAACTCCCTTCGAAGGAGCACCAAGGGCAGATCAAGAGCCAGCTGAGGAACCCTGAGGGGATTTTCTGGGATTGTGATNTGGGATTGTGATGAAGGCAGAGTGAACCACACAGCAGGAACAGATCTGCTCCCAAAACCACAGGCTCTCCTCACTGCCTCCCAGCGCTCCAGAGGGGTCTGCTCCCCCTGAGGCTTTCAC
>WBMV01000306.1:580-50656 GCA_013396655.1 Campylorhamphus procurvoides
TCACTTATGCCAATGACTGGACACAGCTTCAAGCTCTTTGTTTTACTTCATGCTGCATGCATTAGTATAGAAACACTGCAGGTGTGGTACATTGTAGCCAACATCTCACACACAGTTTAGAGAGCTGCTAGGACCACCTTGAGAAGTCTTCCTTCAAAAACAAAAGGACTTGTTACTGACCAAACACACCTGGGAGCCAAGAGCTTTTGGGACAATGTGCAGGCTGCCCTCACCTACTAGACACCATGCTGCAGGACAATTCTCATTACATGCCCTCCTAAGTGGAATGAAAACTGGGAGTCGAACTCAACTCTGTTTCTCTCTCTGATCTGGTCTGTAATAGAGCACACGGAGAACTCTGTGCACCACTCCCTTTTATTTACAAGATAAAAACAATTCACATAATAAAGGACAAAAAAACCCACAGAAAACCAAACACAAAAATTGGACAGCAGAGGAGGATGGAGAAATATGCTGAAAGTCACTAAATGAAATACAGAATGACTTTGTGGTATATAAAGAAGTGGATTTTCGCCAGTCACTGCACTATTCACCTGTAAGTGAAGCAGATCAAGCATGTGATGCTTTGCACACACACATACAGCTAGTAAGAAATTAGTGCAAAGTTCAAGAATTTGGAGGACAGAGGGGAAGAACATCATTAGGCAATGTAGTCAAGCACAGTGCAGGGGTGCAAACAGATTGTACAGTATCTCATAGTTCAAAATCAAGTTAAAAGTAGCAGCAATCATAGGGCTGCTCAGGCAGCAGCTGGCATAAATACACCACATAGTCACAAATGTACATTTTCTGAAGATGAGTTTCAGACTGCTTCTCTCATCACAGAAACTGATGTCCTCTGCCTTAGCTGAGACCTGCAAAAAATACATCTTTGAAATTCTAATATTTGTGAAAATTTGTGAGATTTTGGATCCCCATGTATATAGATTTATAAGTGTCACATAATTACGTTTAAAATTTGTAGATTACTGCAATTACCTGAAGCACATAAGTACTATTATGAGATAGGAAAAACTATATATAAATTCATAGAAACTTGATTAATATTGGCTCAGCACTGCAAAATATAATGATCAAGTATGATCCCATGTAATTATGGTTTACAAAACTGTAATTTCCTCAGATTTGGAAAGGCAAAGATGCAGTATTTAATTAAAAAAAAAAGTAAAAATACTGTCACTCAAATATTTTCAATTTTGTACCCCCAAGAATATTTTGTATTAGTTTTGTTTAAGCTTATATATTTATAATCTACCTGAAAATTCAGTGTGAATGAGGCTGAAATAAGTCCTGTTCCAGATGAGCTAAATGGATGTTGAATTTTAATGAGACAGATTGTCTCTTTTAATCTGTTTTTGTGCAAACTGATTACATTAAAGTATGTTGCAATTGAATTATATCTAAGACTATTACTTAGAATTACTTGTTTTGTTATTAACCCTAGATTCCTGCATAAACAGCACATTCTAAATATTTTAAATAACATAATTCATATTAGATATTGGTAAATTATATAAAAATGACTTCTTAGAGTTATTTAAAAATGCAAGAAAAGGATATGTCATTTCACACATATACCCTTTTTAATTTACATTTCTCCTTTTGTTCTATACAGATGAAGAAACAAAGCAAAAGCCTTGCAGAATCATCTCCATCAAAGATAAACTGTTATCTTTACATACATTATCATTATTAAAGATCAGTTTCTCATAGCTCCAAAATTCTCCCCAGTGGGCAGTAGTCCATCTCAGTAAACTATCTACCCATAATTCAACCCAATTTCCCTCAATTGTCTCTCTATGCTTGTGAAAGTCCAGCGCCAAACTGCAATGGAGACTATTTTCCATAGCCTCTAGGGAGGTAGATAATTTTGTTGGCTGCCTCCATTCCATTAGTCTTCTGTTAAATAAAGAAGGGCTTGCCTTTTCTGTACTGCTGCCTGCTTTCAGAAATCCAAATATCCGTTCAGGGGAAAGCACTAAATTAGTATAAATACTGAAATGCCTGAGTAGAAAGCTATTCATTCCCATGCAAACTGAGAATCAGCTTTCACAGCCATGGTAAATACTGACAGCTCTTAAAGCCACAGGACTAGGTCTCCAGAAGACAAAGACTAACATTAAAGTCTCATGGGAAAAGTTCACGGCCGGAATGAATTTGAACTAATGTTCTTCAAGGAACTCATGTTTCCTTATGAATGCACCCCAGCTGATGTAAAAATGAATTAGAAAATGGGACTGTCCAAAATCTTCTTTTACTCTCTAGTACTCAAAATAACATTAAATTCAGTGCAGAATAGGTAATTCCGCCAAATCAGGTTATTTTGAGGGTTTTAAGCAACAATTAACCATTGCCATTCTAAATGAACTTAGCCACATTTCCAAGTTCTCATTCAATTCTTACTGGTTTGACATGGAAAGGTTTGATCAATGGAAATAGAGGAAATTATTTGTTTGCAGGAATTAATTTGCAATACCAATGACTCTTTTCCTAAACATTAGATGAATCTTTTTCTCAATCTCAGTCTACAATTCTCATGGAGAATCTATAGACAAGGTAAGTGAATGTGATACCATTTTCTTGCACAAACAAATCACTTGCAACTTATTTTAAGCTTTTGACTCTTATTCAGTCATGGGCCATAAAAGATCTAATTAAAAAATTATATATGCTCTCTTATATCCTTTTACATTACTAGAGTAGACAAAAAGTCTTGTGAAGAATGGTTACCTTTAAAAATTACAAAGAATAATTCCCTGTTATTGTATAAACAATGAAAAACTTCCAGAAACAACTTATCATGTGCAGAATGAAGTTAGCTTCTGAGTGAGTGCACAGAGAGAAAATGTTCTCCATGGAAAACTGAAAAAAAAAAAAAAAAAAAAAAGACTTTTCGTATGGAATTTATAAATACTGGGTTTATTTTGACATTTTCTGGGGTTTCCACACCCTTTTCATTTCAATGGATGTGATTTAGTGCTCCAGCAGTGCGTTTTCCAGCAAAAGCTGACGCATTACTGCTTCCAGCAGGTCATGGAACTCTGAAGAACAAGATTTTACTACATCCTTCATGCTAACATTCAGCAAGGAATAAAAAGATTTCATTCTGAAGGAAAAGAAATCACACTGTATCCCTGCAAGTTTAGCCAACGAGGATGGCTCTAGATGTACAGTCGGTGCTTAAGCTCTTTCAGATGAAAACAGTCTTTCCCTAGGATTCATGACACATTGTGGTTGGGATCAGGACATCTGTATCTGGCTAGCAGAAAACAAATAAGTACTAATTTCTTGTGTATGCACAGATCTGGCAACAATGTATATTCATTTATCCATGCTTCTTATCAATAAGTAACACATTCATTTACACTCTGAATATTTCCTCTCTTTTATGTCAGAACAGTGGCATTAACTTTAAGGAACTACTCCTAATTTGCACACATCATTTAAGTACCCTATGTCATGAAATGAACAGGGGACCTACATCTTCACTGTTGCCTCTAATGCAACCACTTTCCAAAAACCTGAGGAAACAGATAGGTAGCACAGAAGATTCAGTCAGCTGACTGAAGGCCTGCAGGCTGACATTGCAAAATCAAGTGCCCCTCATTGATATTCCTTGCCTGCAGTCCCTTTGCATTTATAACTGTGGGAAATCAGCTCTGCCACCTGAGCTGGCCTCAGCTGCCATGGCGTCACATGAAGATAGATGTGATCACTTACGGAGGTACAATAGGGAGCACTCTTCTGATCTGCTTTCATCTTGCTCCCTGATCTCAGATCAAAGCAGGGAGGCAAGCAGAGCAAGGGCATATCTACATGGGGACATTACATCAATCTAGTTTGTTCACTCTAAATGCAGCAATTTAAATACATCTCATTGAAAAGCTTATGCACCAGTATGTCAGGCCAGCTTAAAATATTTTCCTTATTAATCATAACACTCAAACACCTCTATACTTGTCTGAATTAACTGCCCAGACTTCCCAGCCAATATTTCATGGTTCAGTGTTTGCAACTGTGGGGCATTTTTTGCTGTGCTGTAGGAGGCCTATTTGAAATTAAAGAAATTTGTGAGCAGGATAAGAAAACGGAACCAAATGAAATGGCACTACTTGAAAATTTTTCCTGGTATCCATTAACATCATCAAAAGCATTAGTCATCTGCTGTCATGCAACATCAATGACTCATTGCTTAACACTGCAATTATTGTAATACTAACTGAGCAGCACACACATAGCTGACATAGCTCCACTGGATAGAAATTCCCTTTCTGCAGAAACAAGAGGACAGTCAGCACAATTTCAGTATGGAAACAACTGTTTTTCTCATGGGGAAAAAAAAATGAGCACAGATCATCTGGGCAAAGGGCACAAGGAGCTGAAGCAGATAGACACTGTGAAGCTTTTCTTCAGGTCACAGGAGCACTGTGCTCCCAGGGGCTGGAAGCTCAACACCTACAGCTAACACAATGCATGAGTTAATTCATTTGGTATTGGTAGATCATCTGTCAGGAGACTTGTCCTGGATCTTTGCCAGGTCACCTGGAGACCAGTCCTGTCTGATGTGACCACGTTGCCCCTCCAGATCCAGGTTTTCAGTTCTGATACTTTGCGGTCTATCAGACCACAAGGAAGGAGTCAGAGGGCAAAAATAGGTGTTTCATGGAGTTACCTGGTCCTAAAAGACTTAGACATGGAACTCTGCCTGAACATGGGAAAGTAAACTCCCAAAACATTTGACATAAGTTGGCAAATACCACAGCAGATGCTGCTGGAAAACAGGGGTTTTTTAGGATATGGAAATTTCAAGGGGAAGTCACTTTCATGAAAAGAGTTTTAATCATATTCAGCATATCTGAAATCTTTCTCTGAAAATTAAGGAGCTTAAGGACAGCATAATGAACTGCCATGAAAAGAAAGCTCCAGGAAAAATTTATTGTGAGTTTCAGGTGAACTGATTTTTTCTTGTCTGCTAATGAACCAATCCAAATAAATTCAAATAAAGAGCTGTAAAGTTTTTTAAAAAGGTCAATATAGTTCTTTAAAATATTGAATTTTCCTACGGGTTTGAAAATGCATCATCTCAGCTACTTAATGCACACAAAGTTTTAAACCAAAAATAACTCAACCTTCTGACTGACCAGAAGAGCAACAAGTTTCTGGTATCTGCTGCTCAAAGCACACATTTGGGTGATAATCAGCCTCTGAAATTTCATGTTTGCATTTGAGAATCCACAGTCATTCACAGTGACAGAAATGTTTGTGTGTGGTGCATAGTATAACCCCAAACACAGCAGCTATCAAACTGAAGTCACTTATTAGCACAGATTTGTTTTCTGTTTCCTATTTAATAACCTCAATGCCTGTTTTCCATAGATAGAGTGACATTAAATGGCACAACGATTACAGTTATTTGTCTCTTCAACGTCAACCTATATACCACATATGTCCACAGATATGAGTGTGAACAATGACTGATCTGGAGCTGGACTGGTACAAAATTATTTCCAGACAGACAGTAATGAAAATATGCTTGTTGCATACTTCTAATTACTTGAGGAACCAAGTGTCCCTAAGTGCATGTTTCGCAAAGTCTTTATAAACCCTAATATATGTATACATGACTCCACAATGTGCCATAAAATGTATTAGTAATATTTTCAAAGAGACAAATCCAGTGGCTAGAGGAAACATTTATTACATTATATTTTTGATGAAAAACAAACGGAACAACCTCAGACAAGAAAAACAAAGAGTTGAAAAGTTGAATTAAAATAGCCTGTTTTCTCTGTTGTCATATTTGATATGCTTTATAGTTCTTTTAAATCTAGAATTAAATCAAGTGAAACATTACCAGAAAGGTATGTTTGTACAATAAAAAATGCCATAACAATGTAGTGCTAATTATACCAACTATGTTCTTGATGCAGATCTTTGTCCTCTTTAATATTTACATGTTGGCATTATTGGTACTAAGAGAATCTTAGTCCTCTACTCTTAAAAAACCTGAAAGCCAAATTGCAAGTAAACAAACAAAATTAGTCCATTTGATTTTTAAAATTTGCATGCCAGGAGTCATTGAACTTCTACTATAAGTTGGACATAATCAGTTGAATGTGCAGCAAAGGCCACTTAGAAAGCACATAAAAATCTAAAGATATCATGCAAGTAGAAACAGGCATATGAGAATTGCCAGTTTTATCAAATGTTTGATAGGATCAATCTGTATTAGGTTCTTGGACATAACCTTTGCCAACATTTAACAAGCTTACATGGAAGACTTCACTAGTTAAAAGTGATTTTGTGGAAAGTGGGGAGAGTAAGAACAGCAAGAAAGACATAGATTTTTGAAGAGCTGCAGTGAGTTTGACAATGTGGAGGAAAGAAGCTCAATATCATTTAGTGATTTACATTTCACAGTCCTTCTTACAATATATGGAGAAGCTACATAACGCATTCTCCAGTCCTATTAGAGCTCCCTAGATAATCTTCATTGCATATAAATACCATAACATTATTACAGCTTCTAAACAGAGAATAAAAATATTTGTCTAACTGAATATTGTGTCATTATGCAATACACATAGTCACTAGAGATCAGGGAAACACATCTCAGAGTAAATTAGTAATAATTTTCCATTACCATCTTCAAAAGACTTGGCTGCACTTACTCTTCACATAGTTATAGTACACGTGTCCCTTACCTTGTCAAAACTTTTCCTTTCCAACTGACAGAAACAGGGAAATCTGGGCTAATTAACCTCCAAGAAAAGTACCTGTGAAAGGCAAAAGGCAGAATAAGCAAAAAGGTGGAATTAAAAAAAAAAGGTGGATTTCATACTAAACAACAAAATAACAATCAAATAACACAAATAGGTTGTTCTCTCAAAACGCAGAACCATCTCCTAGTGGTCACTGCCTCAGAGAACAGATTCATAGCCTTCATGAACTGAATGCCAAAAATGGACATGACATTCCTATACACAAACATAACTGTTTTGTGCCATCACTGTAAAAGTTAACCTGTTGGCTGCATAAAAAATTTCAACAGAAAAAGAAGTGAAAGCCTCTAGAGAAACACAGATATGCTCTTATTCTTCTACTTTAAAACCACCCAGTAGTTAAATTGAGATAATTCAAACTAACCTCATTGATAGAACTGCATAATCTATTTTCAGAATACTTACTTAGAAAATCTTCACCTTCTGCATATGTCAAGCAGTATCTTCTTGGGTATGTTTTTACCTTAATATTTGGCAAGTACAGCTTAAAAATAAACATGCATAGCATTTGCTAGAATGTGTTTGGTAAAATTATTTGTAAACTTCTGACCTTCAGATTGAAATAGTTATAATAGCTGTGACAAATAATAGGAAAGTGATTTCACATCACTAAAATCCCTGAGAGAGAGCCTAGTTTCAACTTCCTCAGGGACTGAAATTGCTCGCAGAGCTATTCCTTTGAAGTTGCAACTTATGTGGAATTAGTAAACTGTCCATAGCTGAAAAATAAAAGTATGATAAATAGAAGATACTCATTATAATGATTTGTTAACCTCTCCTTTTCCAAATGTGTGAGGTGACTTGGAAATAACCCTGAGTCTTTTAAAATTACTTCACAGTCACAGCTTTGTTCAAGTTTGACAGCTAATATTTTTGTGCATTACCACAATTGCACAAAACACTCATAACAGCTAGTTTGTGGGTCAGTGCTGGTCTCTCACATATCTAAAAACCAGACAGATTTCTATTTCTTGTCAGGGGAAATTTTAGGATCTGAAGAAAATGACAAATTAACTGATTCCCAAAACATTACTATCAAAAAGGTATTTTCTGGCCTTGGGAATCTTTTTTTGCTAATAAGAGAGCATCCATTTGTTCAGGATCAGTCATAATTGCTCAGGCAAAATGGATACACTAGCTGTCTTGGATATGATGTTTTTATGACAGTTTCACAAAAAAAGACGAATCTAAACCCACAAAAAAAGCCCCCAGAGTTATTTAATTTAATTAGCACCGATTTTTCAAATATTTGCAAGTAGAGAGAAGTTACCTAAGTCTGATATTGAAAATGCTCATCTAGTGTATTCTGTAGTAGCAACTAGTAGCAGAATGCTAAGAATAGAAGCCCTCATACAAAATATTATGGTTTGTTTTTCTTTTTAAAACAAATTTCCTCAGTAGATGAACAAAAATTTAAAAATCTCTGCAATAATTAAATTGGAAATGGGGGCCTGTCACTGTTGCATATGCTTATTTAACTTCAGCAAGCCAAAAACATCATTCCTTCATGAAAAATGTCAGGTCCGGTCCCAGAACCATTCTGCCCATCAGAGCCAGCAATTACTCAAGGCTTCCCATTCTACACCAGGACTACAAAACATGTTCCCAGTCCTTCCAAAATATCAAATTTGACAGTCAGATTACTTAATTTTAAAATCCACGAGATGATGGAGAAAAAACCCTGTTACTTCCTCTTTGTTAACAACCCCCACAGGCAGACACAGAACAAAATGCTCTTAAGCCCTTTAACTATTACTCCTAAGATGTTATAGGAATTTATTTAATGTAATTTAATGTGTTTATATGGTTCCATAATTTAGAAGAAAAAATATCTTGAGAAAATTTTGCAGTGTTCCAATAATGTTTTTTAGGAACTTAAACATTTTGGTCCCAGGAATGAAAAAATTCTTTACCAACACAATAAAAAGTACATTCTAGTTTGGCTAGCAGTGGGAAAAAAAAGTAGGATGTCCCATTTTAACAACACAAAATGTCTGCTAAGGGGGGCGGGAGCCTTCCTGGGGTAGAAAGAAAGAAAACTCCTCCCTCCAAGATGTTATTTTTTTGAAATTAAAAGGCTTCAGGTACAAAATGCATAAAAGGGAAATAACGGTTCTTTACTAATATACATATATAATATATATAAAATATNGGACCTCTCACCGTGTTTGTCCGAAGGTCTTGAGGGGTTAGAAACTCCTCTGCAGGTGTCACCGGCCCCTCGATGAGTCCGGAGCGAATCCAGGCAGAGGAAAACAGCGCCGGACCTGCGGAGTTGGAGGGGAGCCGGCACCTTTCCATGGGCTCCTGCATCCAAGCAGACGAGAACAGAGGTGTGGGCTACTGGCAAAGATGAGCCGGGGGAAACCTCTCTCCAACCACTTCTCGAGACAGGAAAAAGTGAAGTAAAATGGAAAAAAAAACTCTACAAACCAAACCAAGCCAAAACAGACCCTAAAAACCCAAAACAGAGAAACAAAAAAAAATAGACCTTCCCCCACCAAATTCAGACCTCCCTCCACAATGCTTTCCCAAGCCATTATGTTAGTATTTGAGAGTTTATCAGCTNAATGTCTGCTAAGGGGGGCGGGAGCCTTCCTGGGGTAGAAAGAAAGAAAACTCCTCCCTCCAAGATGTTATTTTTTTGAAATTAAAAGGCTTCAGGTACAAAATGCATAAAAGGGAAATAACGGTTCTTTACTAATATACATATATAATATATANTCGAGACAGGAAAAAGTGAAGTAAAATGGAAAAAAAAACTCTACAAACCAAACCAAGCCAAAACAGACCCTAAAAACCCAAAACAGAGAAACAAAAAAAAATAGACCTTCCCCCACCAAATTCAGACCTCCCTCCACAATGCTTTCCCAAGCCATTATGTTAGTATTTGAGAGTTTATCAGCTACCTTTCTGTCTGGCTTGGTCGAAGGCTATCCCCTCAGGGACTCAGCTCTCAGTAGGTACTGAATCAGCCTTTTCCTTCCCCCTCCCGCTGTGGTAATGGGGAAAATTCAATAACGAGTTTTTAGCACCTACGACAAGCATATAGGGGAAAAAGGCTGATGAATTTTTACCGCATCATTTCATGACAGATCTTCAAATTCCTTGGCTAGGTTGATTGAGATGGATTACTTCAATTAAGATACATCTGTTTGAATATATTCCTATTTCAAGGGGCACCTGGTGTCAATGACACAAGTTGTGTTACAAATTCTTTTTCTAAAGACATGAGTAGTCTTCAGTTTACAGAAAAATATCAAGTCAT
Source organism: Campylorhamphus procurvoides (assembly GCA_013396655.1). NCBI lineage: Eukaryota > Metazoa > Chordata > Aves > Passeriformes > Dendrocolaptidae > Campylorhamphus > Campylorhamphus procurvoides. The sequence continues at coordinate 10,652 of WBMV01000306.1, forward strand.
TGGTCTTTTGGGTTGTTCAGGGGATTTTTTGCCCTTTTATTTTTTTTTTTTTAATTCACATTTCTTGGGAAGAAACATGGCAGTGTTCTGTGAATTTAGTCTCATGGCTGAGCCTTTTTCCCCAACACAACCTGGGTAGTCATGTTTGTGATCATGTCTACTAAAGGAAAAGTACTCACACTGCACAAGTTAATTCCAGTACAATAGCATCCTGTCTCAGCAGCACTAATTTCTTCAGCAAAAGCATAGCTTGCTGTGCCCCAGCTTCTGCTATCATTTACTGGAGGCTGACAGCATGATCATAAAAAGGAAAATATGTATAACATATGTTAAAGTATTCATTTGTAATTTCTATTCAGATATACTTTTTTTTCCCTGTTAAATGTGAGCATTGATCTGAGACTGTTCAAATACAGCAGCACAGTCATTGAATTATTTTGCTGGGAGGAAAAATAGCTATTGCTTCCCACCCACAGGAAAAAAAAATCTCAAATAAATCAGATCTGGTGTGAATGTATCAGCCACAGATATCTCCACACTAAATTCTTTAGTGACAAGATTGCTAGTATGAATTACATGTCCAACATTAAAGAGTGAGAAAAAGGTGGTAAGTGGAAAAGTAATATCATTTGCACTGATAAAGTAGGACTATAAAGACAGCTGTAATATACAGAAAGACAGAATGGATGAGGACATAAAGTGGCAAATACAAACACTGCAACTCTTTGGAAGATTTTTTTCTGAGCCCTACACTCACACACCTCTTCCAGCCACCCCTAAGAACACAACTTTAAGATGACAGAAAGAAATCCACACTATTCTTAAAAATTACACATAATTTCCTTTAAAAAACATTTGCTTTTAAGGTGTATTGGTCTTATGTGGTGAGGGTTTTGTAGCGGAGAGGGGCTGCAGGGCTGGCTTCTCTGAGAAGCTTCTGGAAGCTTCCCCAATGTCCAACAGATCCAGTGCCCAGCAGCTCCAAGACAGACCTGCTGCTGGCAAAGGCTGAGTCCCTCAGAGATTGTTGGAGTGCTCCTGGAATAATGTAGTTTAGAAAGGCAAAAGGTTCTGCACCAAGACAATTGCAGCCAGAGAAGCAACATATGAGAGCAACAGCCCTGCAGACACCATGGTCAGTGGAGAAGGAGTGGGAGGAGGTGCTTCAGGCACCAGAGCAGATTCCCCCGCAGCCTGTGGTGCAGACCATGGTGAGGTAGCTGTGTCTCTGCAGTGGAGCAGGTGGGAGCCTGAAGGAGGCTATGACTTTGTGGGAAGCCTGTGCTAGAGCAGGCTTCAGGCAGGACCTGTAGATCCAGAGAGAGAGGAGCCATCCAGACGCAGGATTGCTGGCAGGACTTGTGACCCCATGAGGGACCCCCACAGGAGCAGTCAGTTCCTGAAGAGCTTGCATCTCATGGGAGGAAAGCTTGGGAAACACCCAAGTTGGAGAAGTTCGTATGGGACTATCTCCTGTGGGTGGCATCCCACACTGGAATAGGGGAAGAGTAGAGCAAATCAGAGTGATTGCAGGTGCAGGAAGAAGGGAGGGGTGTGGAGAATGTGTTTTTAAGTTTTGTTTTGATTTCTCATTGTCCTACTCTGATTTGATTGACAGTAAATTAACTTTATCTTTTCCCAAGTCAAGCCTGCTTTGCCCATAATGGTAATTGCTGAGTGTTCTCTCCCTGTTCGTGTCTTGACTCATAAGCCTTTCTTTACTATCCTGTCCAGCTGAGGAGCTTAGAGACAGAGCGGATTTGGTCCACCACAGTGAGCTTCCAGCTGCACAAAATTAATTAACATTATTTTTGAAAGAGTAAAAATATTTAAAATTTGAATGCTGTAGTGCACCAACATTGCAATAAGAGTACATTGAGAGGAATAACATTTCCTTCCTGTTTAAAAAAAATCAAACCAAGTTGTTAAATGCAAATTTTTTAAATTACAATATAAGGAACACATACCATGGGAAGAAGAGAATACACCTACCATGTCAGATGAGAGAATACTTCAGCAAACTGGGAATATATAAGTCTATGGGCCAGGACCTCATGGGATGCACTCACGGGTGTTGAAGCAGCTGGCAGACACCACTGTGAGGCCACTTTCAGTAATCTTTACTGATGTTAGCAACTGGGACAAATATCTGAATACTGGAGAAAAGAAGATGTTGTTCCTATCTTCGAGAAGGGAAGAAGAAGGGCCCAAGGAACTACAGGCCAGTCAGATTCACCTTGATCCCTGGGAAGTCAGTGAAGCAGCTAACCCTAGAAACCATTTCATCATCAGGAGTAGTCAGTGTGGCATCATCAAGGGGAAGTCATGCTTAACCAATTTGATAGACTTCTACAGTGAAATGACTGGATTAATGGATAAATGAAGAGCAGTGGATATTGTCTATCAGATGTCAGAGAGGTTTTTGCATCTTTTTTGAGGTAAGATCCTTGTAGAGAAGGTGTTGAAGTGTGGGATGGAGGAAAAGTTGATGGAACGGTGGCTGAACAACTGGGCCCAGAGTGTGGTGATCAATGCCATGAAGTGTAGTTGTAGTCTAGTAATTCAAAGTGTACATCCAAATCTGGATCTGGTACTGTTTATTATGGTCATTAATGGTCTGGATGATGGAGCAGAGAATACCCTCATAAACACTGAGAGGAGTGCTTGATTTGCCAGAGGCTCATGCTGCCAAACAGAGGAAACTCAACTACATGTATAAATGGGAGGACACAGAGGAATGTCACAGAGTTCAACAAGAAACACAAAGTCCTGCACCTGGGGAGGAACAACCCCACACACCTGTGTATTTGGGGGCCACCCAGCTGGAAAGTAGCTTGACAGAAAAGGACCTGGGGTTCCTGGAGGACACCAAGTTGAACATGGGCCAGCACTGTGAAGAATGTGAATGGTATCCTGGGGGGATACCATTCCATGGAGGGATTAGGGGGACCATTACCAGTTCAAGGGAAGTGATATTTTCCTTCTACTCGGTACTGTGGAGGTCATGGACATGATATTGTATAGAGTATTGGGCTTCCCACTGCAAGATAGCTGTGGACATACTGGAAAAAGTATACCAAAGGGAAAGAAAGATGATTCACAAGAGCAGCTCTCCCATGAAGAAAGATTGAAGGGAACTTGGACTGGTCAGCCTGGATAGGAGCAGGTTCAGAGGGATCTCATCAATATAAGTATATAAATACCTGCAGGAACGGTGCAAAAAGGACAGGGTCAAGCTTTTTTCCAGTGATGTCCAGTGACAGGATAAGAGGCAATGGACACACACTGAAACACAGGACATTCTCTGTAAACATTAAGAAGCACTCTTTCACTGTGAGGGTGACCAAACACTGGTAAAGATTCCTCAGTGAGATTGTGGAGTCCCCATTCCTGACATTGTCTGGACATGGTCCTGGGAAAATGGTTTTGATGGATTCATTTGAGTTTGGGATTTGGACAAAGTGACTGACACAGGTCCCTTCTAACTGCAGTCCTTCTGTGAGTCTGTGGTATCTCTTGGTTTGGGAAGGAGCTAAATTTTTATTTAGAAAAAAATCTCAGAATTTACAGTGAAGCAAAATGTAACACTGTAAAGGCACAGTTTCAAATTTATCTTGTAGGTCAGCAATGACAGATTTTGTGTTTGATTCTTGCACCTAAATCTCATTCTTCACTTTACCTAAACAAGTAAATCCTTGTTAAAATATATTCCAGTTATACCTCAGGCTCCATCTCTGACATTCACCATTAACCCAGAGTGACAGCTAGGGAGGGGTCACCCCATGCCCATTTTCCAACCAACACAAGTAAATGTGGCAGGTCTGGCACTGTGGCGCCAGAGAAGCAAGTCAGACTGATGCTGCTGCTGCAGCTTTTCCCGAGGAAGACTGCTGCTCTGCAGAAAGCTCTGCCTCCCATCACAAAGCCATCCCTATGGGCATGTGGAGCAGCAGCCCTGAAGGGCAGCAGCACCCTTGTGGTTGACGACTTATCCCCAGCTCTTCAAAAACATTTACTATTAAAACATAATACAAGTCCACTCCTTGCAAGGTTGTTTACTCCAGTAACTCCTGAACTTGGTCTGTGCTATTCAACACATACACAAATTTACAATCGTTAAGAGCCCAATTTTCACTTTACTCATAGCATCTAGGAAAAGCCTTGTATTGAATTAGTTCATTTTGTGCTGCTTTTGTTTGATAAACTCACACAAAACCATCTTTGGAGCCAGGGATGTCCTTGACTAATATCCAGAAGTGTCAGTGACCCACATGCCACATAGAAAAAGGTTTGATTTTTTTTCAATTAGCAAAACTAAGTAAGATAGATGTAGTAGCAACACTTTTTATGGGGCCACCTTTTTCTTTCTCAGGTAACATATGAAGGCTTGTAATGTTTTCCACAAACTAATCCCTACCTCAGAGCACAGTTCTGATTAATAGGTTAATATATGTACAATTTATTTTTCAGCTTAGTTACTTTTTCTCCCTTTCAAACACTATTCTATATTAATCTTAGCACTCATGTCAACAAGGAAGAGAGCTTTCCCTGTTGTCCCTTGGCATTTGAGGCTGCATTCAATGCAGATAAGGTTTGTTTGGGAATGTACAGGGTTTGCTGAAGACAATCACTGGAGATAGAACCTTAATTTAACCTCAAGCCTGTAGTATTTCCCCTGAGACATGGATGACTGATAACACAGCAGAGGGCAAGGAAAGCACAAAATTATTGAGAAATGGAAGCAGCAAATCTTGAGTGTCGAATTTCTTCCTCTAAATCATTGTTTATAAGGATAGTCATGCATGTCTGCCTCAGTCGGGAGACACTAAGAAGAATCTTAAAAGAGCAAATTTAAAATGCATTGACAATGGATGTTTTTGAAAGCAATTTCAAAGGCATACAAAATACAGCCGTTATATATTTATCTTAAAAGCAAATGCCATTACAGGATCAAACTGCACTTATTTAGAGTATCCTATGCACAAGGTAGGTCAGCAGTTGCTAATTTAAATTAAATAAGTCCTTAACAGAGAGCTTGATAGCATTTCTCATAGGAACATTAGAAAATGGTGTTAATGAGTGTTGTTAAAGCCTGCTTCTGTAAGCAAATAGATCATTAGTTACTGAGGTTGTATGTGATGTTTTCCTGCTCTAAATGGGCAGTATGAAAAATTAGATAGCATTTTGTTTTAAATAAAAAGGCTTTCTCTGTTCTAAACTTAAAATTAAGCTATTCTGTTGGGGTTAAAGGTTAAACAACCCTTTTATTTCCTAATGATAAATTTAATTGTCCGAAGCCAAATTGAGTACAAGCTGATTTATGCTTTCCTTTTTATAGGGATAAAAAAAGTCCTTAGGAGACATGTCTAGAAAAGGTCGCCGCAGTTTCAGAACCCTTGCTTTCAGAATGGAATAATTTACTAATTAAAAAAGAACATGTGAATACACTTTATCAGACAAAAAGGTGTAAAGAAAAATACCCCATGTGCTATGAAAAAAAAGCTACAAACCTGAATTTCATTTCAACATAAAGTCTAGATTTACCTTTAAACATGTTTCCTGAGTCACAAAAGAAAGGCAGTTTTTCTTCCTGCTATCAAACATAAAGCACCCAGATCCCTGAATACAACCCCCTCCAAAAAATCCACAACCTTCCCCAAACCCAAAAACAGCAAAACACAAAGCCAACCAACCAAACGAAAAAACAACCATGACAAAATACATTGGAAGAACTGAGTTAAATTTAAGCCCAGATTTTAGGGAGAAAATTCACATCAATCACTGAGCCAACACAGTAGTTTCTCAATGTAACACTAATTATGTGCGGTTAAAGAAGCATTTGCATTTCATTGTGAGAAGTTGTTGCCATTTATTTCTTGATATTATAAAGCAAAATATGAAACCAACATCTACAGCTTTTTGCATATTTTCAGAGAAAACAGTGATAGTATTTGATAAGACTTTTAGCTCAACAGAAGAGAAGGGCAAAATATAACCCCTTAAGACGGCATTCTGTACTTCTTATTGAGCAATGGTTAATGAAATCCTAAGAGGGTTTGTTACATAAACCAGTGGACTGAAGAAACCTTTAACATGTAGGAAACTGGAGTTAATTAAACTGTTACGAGTATCCTATCCATCATTCCACCAGACCACTCTATTCTAAACCTATTTACATTTTGCAATTGAAAAAACGTACTTGGCGTGGTTGATAAACCATGTTTACTGTCCTTATTGATTTGACATTTGTGCATAACCTTTATGCTTTAATTATCTAATAGCATTTCCTGAATCTTTCTCTGCTACAGAAAGTATTTGATTTCCAAGCAATTAAACATATCTGAAAATTAGCAGACAGTAAGAGTGTTCCCTTCAACAAATTAATCAGTTTGGGAAAGCACTGGTTCATCACTGCACAGAATTTGCTGAAAAGGTTGCTTTATTGAATCTCATTTCAGCCTGCTTTAGCACCTTAATGTAATCAAAGTGCATTTCAACTCCGCTCATATTTCACTCAAAGGATAGATTGCATTTAAGGAGCTTCCTTTCCCATGTGGTAGTTCTGAAGCCTAAATGCAACATAAGAGAATTGAAACTTAAGGTTAACAGCTGGCTGTATTTTTGAGCTTCAGCAGAGGAAATGAGATCAAATATTTTCTAATACAGATAGGGTCAAGGCAAAGAAGAAAGCTGGTCACTGTGATATAAATTTTCCTTCTATTTTGAATCTTTAATAAGAAGATGAATTTTTTATTTCCTGTTTGAGGCACAGTTTCTGAGGATTTGCTTTTAATACATTGTGTGTGTGTTAAATCAGTTTATGATATTTTAAAACTTTTATCCATGAGTATTCTAACACATATTTATGCCAAAATTCTTCACACTGATACATGAAAAATTATTGTAGCCCACTTACAGGAGGCATGCCTGTTTCTTTATTTTGGAGAGATTTTTCAGAGATAAAATTAGCACTGTAAATTCAGTGATTTGAAATTTTTGCATGTTTCACATTTATGAAAGAGTATGTTGCAATTCTGTCTTATCCATGAAAGGAGATGGGTGACCTGAGATTAAATTGTGAAGTGCATATTTGTGAAAGGTAGCATCTTATCGTTTCCTGCATAAACAGCCCACCACATTGTTAAAGGGGCCTAAGGCATCTGAGAGAACTTTCTCCCACTGCAGGTGCTGTGCGAAAGAGCTGTACCATTATAGTCCCTCATAAAAACAACCACATTATGCTTGGAGGCAAGAGTCATATTTTGCTCTAAGACTGCAGAACAAACCCTGTGAATTCCTGGTCACCACTGATACCTTTCAATTAACCTGGATATCCGTCATAATTTAAATATCTTCACCCCTTCCCAGCCAATGTCATTACACCCAGAAAGGGTGTAAATTATGCTTCTGAGAGGGGCAGAATCAAAATAATAGATATTTGGCTCAAAGTTTTCTCTGGACTTCAAATTTTACACTTTACTCTAGTCAATGCAACCCCGATCTTCCAGTGAGAAGAGGGTTAGGGTTACATCACTACATGCTTTGTGCTTCTCAGGCATCTCCAAAATATGATGCTATGATTTAGGTGGTGTAAGAGTGGTCATGCATTTTAGCTGGTATGACTGGCAGTGTTTTACATAGCAATTTTACAACGAATAACTCATAAACTACAGCAGAAGCATTATTTCTTTCAGATGGAAGGGAAAAACTGTTTCTCTTCTTCACTTTTTCACACTAAGCAAGAAAGAAACAAAGGAAAGCATACAGTGATTCTGTATGGCAAGCTAATTAAAAGCTGGCCAAGAACCTAGAGTTACGATGTCAGAAATAAGTCATTATTTTTGGATAACAATTAGTAAGTGTGGCTGGTTCATCTTGGTATTTCTTGCTGAAATAACACTTAGTCATCAGTGCTCATCCACAGAACTATTTTTAAGCAGAATGCATTTATCTCATTCAATAAGATGATGTACTTCTTTCAGCTTAAGCTTTTGTTTCTCTTTATCACATTTTACCCCACCTTTAAGCAATTCCTTCACTCCCAAAGGAACTTCATATTGTATGAGGGCATAAGGTTCTAGACTCTAAGTCCATGCGAAGACAAAATTTTGCTCACCCACTGAATAATTTAATAAATTTCAGTGCACTTTTAGCAGAAGCATGCATTCACAGAGAATAGTAGTTGGTAAAAATAATGAAAACTTCTTTTTGCCCTCATACAGCATGAATATCTTTATGGTTCATGAATAGCTAATTTGGGGAACTTACTATAATTTGTTTATATATACATACATAATTATATATATGAGTGTGTATATATACATTTTTAATTCTTTCACAGAATATGCTCTTTTTTCTGACATAGTGCCCAATACTGTGTGCAACAATGCAAATTAAAATTTTTTTTTAAAAAAATGTGTTCCTTTTAGCTAATTTTTGAATGGAAAAATCTGAATACTTGTCTCTAATGTAGTGAAGTGATTCAAGCAGTAGCACACCTTGCAGCAGAGCAGATCTTAGCTGCATTGTTTGAGGTTTATGACATTTTCTATATGGAAAGTCTTCATCTGAAAACCTTTTGTTTATGTTGGCATCCAAGAACAAGCCTATAATACAGGCTTAAATTTTCCTCCATATTAATGATATGAAAATGCCTCCTTTCCATATCCATTATATTGCTAGAGGTGCCATTCAGAATTGATTTTTGATAAATTCAGCCTGGTGCTTTTGTGACTACTGCATAGGTAGAGTAGTTTTAAATATTTATATTGTGCTGGTGGTGATAATTATAATTCCAAGTCAGTGTAGTTTTAATACATTTAAATGTCAGTGTTTCTCAGTTTAATTCATCATACATGCGTTCAGATGATTATATATATACATACATTCAGTAGGCATCTCCAAGGACCTAAAAAGGCCTATTCATATTTTAGAAACTCTGAGAAAGTGAGGACATGTTTCCTTTACAGTCCTAACTGTAGGCATTAATTAGGTGCTTGACACACATTAATGATTAAAAACACTCTTTTTAAATTAATCCATTACAATNATGCTTCTGAGAGGGGCAGAATCAAAATAATAGATATTTGGCTCAAAGTTTTCTCTGGACTTCAAATTTTACACTTTACTCTAGTCAATGCAACCCCGATCTTCCAGTGAGAAGAGGGTTAGGGTTACATCACTACATGCTTTGTGCTTCTCAGGCATCTCCAAAATATGATGCTATGATTTAGGTGGTGTAAGAGTGGTCATGCATTTTAGCTGGTATGACTGGCAGTGTTTTACATAGCAATTTTACAACGAATAACTCATAAACTACAGCAGAAGCATTATTTCTTTCAGATGGAAGGGAAAAACTGTTTCTCTTCTTCACTTTTTCACACTAAGCAAGAAAGAAACAAAGGAAAGCATACAGTGATTCTGTATGGCAAGCTAATTAAAAGCTGGCCAAGAACCTAGAGTTACGATGTCAGAAATAAGTCATTATTTTTGGATAACAATTAGTAAGTGTGGCTGGTTCATCTTGGTATTTCTTGCTGAAATAACACTTAGTCATCAGTGCTCATCCACAGAACTATTTTTAAGCAGAATGCATTTATCTCATTCAATAAGATGATGTACTTCTTTCAGCTTAAGCTTTTGTTTCTCTTTATCACATTTTACCCCACCTTTAAGCAATTCCTTCACTCCCAAAGGAACTTCATATTGTATGAGGGCATAAGGTTCTAGACTCTAAGTCCATGCGAAGACAAAATTTTGCTCACCCACTGAATAATTTAATAAATTTCAGTGCACTTTTAGCAGAAGCATGCATTCACAGAGAATAGTAGTTGGTAAAAATAATGAAAACTTCTTTTTGCCCTCATACAGCATGAATATCTTTATGGTTCATGAATAGCTAATTTGGGGAACTTACTATAATTTGTTTATATATACATACATAATTATATATATGAGTGTGTATATATACATTTTTAATTCTTTCACAGAATATGCTCTTTTTTCTGACATAGTGCCCAATACTGTGTGCAACAATGCAAATTAAAATTTTTTTTTAAAAAAATGTGTTCCTTTTAGCTAATTTTTGAATGGAAAAATCTGAATACTTGTCTCTAATGTAGTGAAGTGATTCAAGCAGTAGCACACCTTGCAGCAGAGCAGATCTTAGCTGCATTGTTTGAGGTTTATGACATTTTCTATATGGAAAGTCTTCATCTGAAAACCTTTTGTTTATGTTGGCATCCAAGAACAAGCCTATAATACAGGCTTAAATTTTCCTCCATATTAATGATATGAAAATGCCTCCTTTCCATATCCATTATATTGCTAGAGGTGCCATTCAGAATTGATTTTTGATAAATTCAGCCTGGTGCTTTTGTGACTACTGCATAGGTAGAGTAGTTTTAAATATTTATATTGTGCTGGTGGTGATAATTATAATTCCAAGTCAGTGTAGTTTTAATACATTTAAATGTCAGTGTTTCTCAGTTTAATTCATCATACATGCGTTCAGATGATTATATATATACATACATTCAGTAGGCATCTCCAAGGACCTAAAAAGGCCTATTCATATTTTAGAAACTCTGAGAAAGTGAGGACATGTTTCCTTTACAGTCCTAACTGTAGGCATTAATTAGGTGCTTGACACACATTAATGATTAAAAACACTCTTTTTAAATTAATCCATTACAATTCTTTTATCATTATGCCAATGCAAAGAACTGTTTCATTGTACCGTGATACCTCTGATGGCAAAGTTAAAAACAGTGTGATAAAATAAAATCCATTTATTTACTCAGTTTTTTCCATGGGGAAAAAAGTGGGCTTTCTGTGATATTTATTAAGCTTCTGAATACAAGAATGTCATGCCTTATTATCTATTTGTATGCCTTTGTTAGAAAACACTTATGCAGTTGTCTATAAATTCAGTGTGCCTTCTCAGGCTTAGCAATTGTAGTTAAAAACACCCCAAACAACCACACAATACAACACACACACAGACAAGCCAACCAAAAAACCAACCAACCAACCAACCAAAAAACACCCAAACAAAAACCAAACCAAACAACAACAAAACAAGGACTTGAACGTTTTCTCCAAAATATGAAGAACATTCTGATGGTTATCATGAGAAAAAAAAAAAACAAACACCCTCCCTCCACCGCCCCCCCCCCAAAAAAAAAGAAAAAAAAACAGCTCCTTTTTGAAAACATGTCTGGAATGTGTTTAACCTTGGCTTTCCAGGTGGTACTGTTTGCAATTGTTTGCTTAAGCAAGGCACAGAAGAAGGAACTTTGAGTTCCCAGGAGGCCTGACAAATGATTTTCAAGGTCAGATATATGCACAAAAGAAACAACAGCTCCTCACTTTGTGTTCTGTTACAGCATCTCTCCTTATGCTACCTGTGACACTGCCTCTCTTTGGTCCCCTTAAAGGGTTATGAAAGCTGCTATGTAAAATGGATCCAGTGTTGTCCAAAACACAAGACTGAAGCTGCCACTTGGCAGTACACAGCTAACAGTTCAGAAAATCCCTCTATTGATTTTTTTGGTGTGACTCCACCCCAGCTGTTTTCTCAGCCTAATGCTGCATCTCCAGAATGTATAATAGCAATTGACCAGAACAAAGTGTCAGGACTAATTAACGTACTCTCATTATTGGTGAGAGCACTGGTTTTCAAAGAATGTCCTAGCTGTTATTTATGGCTTTTAATTAAGGTACAATCTTATCTAAATAATCAGTGTGTTGTAAAATAGAGGAGTCAAACTACATAGCTGCAATAAGCCAAACATAACATGCACAACCACATTTGCACAGAACATTTAGACATTTTGCAAGTCATGAGAAATTTAGGAAATTAGTAGGGTTTTCTAGCTTTTACAAGGCATGTGAAAGCACTCTATGCCTTCTAAATGGATTTACTCTAACTGCCTAATTCATTATGCTAAAACCATGAAGCAATTTCCTATTCAAAGCCCAGCACACAGGCTCTCTGTTGTCAAGGATTTGAATTTCAGATTAGAAATGTGTTCATTTGGATAGCATGAAAGGAAAGCTTTGTTGTCAGCTTTGCTTTATGTTCTGCCAACAGCCAAATCCCTCTTCTTCAGCGGTCACCAGCAAAATACCAGACCTCCACTCTGGTCTCCACTATCTTGAAACAAACACAAATGCTTTTGGCCTTTGTGGCCTAAACACTGTTTTGAGGTTTGCTGTTCTCCCTTCTCCCTTCATATTTTTCTAGGGAGTATTTATGACAGATGATATCAGCAACTGTTTAGATTGCAGTGAGATTTTCTGATCCCTGCAGAAGGGAAGAGGAGGGAGGGGGAGAACATTTCCATACTGGGGAAGAAGGGCCAGGACATTTGGTTCTCTTAGAAGCTCTGTAGTTTGTTATGGAACAGCAAGCTGAAGTGGCTGCAGCCCTTTTACCTTCAGTGTGTTTGCAGCTATGATCTACACTGAATTTTAAATATGCCACTGCTTGCTTGTTAGCAGCTATTTCTTTGCCAGCTTGGAAAATACACAGACAGCTGACAAAAGTCAGGGGCTGCTTTTCATGCAGAGTAAAACAAAGTTATCTAATACAGCCTGCAGGACAAAAACCTTCAAGAATTTATATCTTTGACTAGTACTGTGGAAATCAAGGAATTCCAGCCACATTTCTCACAGGAGAGATCTTTTCAGAGCTCTTCCATTACTGTAAGCTGTTTCTGACAGGTTTAGGGTCTACACTGTGGAAGGACAAACCCAGCATATCCTTCCATTAATTAAAAGCAAACATTCACACAGGGAACATTGTAACCTAAACATGAACTTTAATGGTTGTAACATAGCTGGAAGCAAAATAATTACTAGTAGTTATAGAAGACATTGAGATATTTGTAATCCCTTTGCTTTTGAATACAATAACCTCTATGTAGTCATAATAAGCTCTTCAGTATAGGAAATGGTAATAGAAGATCTCTCTCCTGACACTGAGGCTGTGCAAATAATTGATTTCTTATCCTAACAGATGAAGCAACTTGGGGCGGGGGGAGGGGGGAGGGCAGTGTGGGGGAGGAAAGTTTTGATTCAGCCTTAAATTTTCCCTTTTTTTTTTTATTTTTATTAACCCCCTTGCACTAATGAAAGAAAGCAGAGGCAGGAAGCTTTTCACCCAGCCTGGAAAGTGCTGCTGGACTCTGACTGAAATATCTCAGGGAGGAAAAGAAGAAGTCATCCAAGGGACACTCAGTGTCCCCTTCTCACATGATTTGCAAGATGATAACCTGGGATGTGCCTGCACTGCAGCCCCAGGAACGGGACAGAGGATGTTGCTACCTCCAGCTACATCACACGGTGCTGAGGCACACAAATCCCTTGGGGACCAAAGACACCTCTTTCTTCTCCATTACTCTTTGTGTAAAACTCTGACTGGCAAACCAGGCTATGGGAGCTCCAGGTCCCCATTTTCTTCACCAGGAAGATGCCTCTGTCAAAACTTTCCCCCTTACATAAAGATTACCTCAGTAGCTGGAGATGAGTGTCCTAATAATCAGTTTAGAGACACCTTAGGGAGTCACTTAACTCTTTAGTTTTGGTACAAAGACCACAAAGGAAGTACCAAAAGCCCAAACACACTGAGCCCAGAGACTGATGGGGAGTTCATCTCAGTTCATGGAAAGTGGGAGGTCTCTGTTGAAATCCTTGTCCAAAATTGGGCACAAAGCAGGTGTTGGTTTCTATTTCTGGCTCCTGATAGAGTGAGCACCAACTATTTCACCCAGGTCTAAATGATGCATTTTTTCAACATGTGTTTCCAAGTGTTAAAAGTGAACACAAACATGCTGCTAGGCTCATTGATAAGGTACCTGGCTCCCTATTTCATGGAATGAGCCTAAAAACCTACAGAGTTTAAATTCTCTAATTCAAGATTTCTCTTGGACTTCAATTGTGTCTTGTTTTACAATATTTAAATGCAAATAACACTTAGATAGTTTTCTGACTAGCTGCTCAATACCCTCTAGTGCTCTCATGGAATTTGTTTCCTCAATGTCGGATTATAAGAAGAGAATTAGAAAGCATTAATATACGTTATATAAAAGTTGAATAAGAATGTTAAGAATTCAGGTTCAAACCATTTTAAGTTAACAATGACATAAATCTATTGTCTTGCAAATAACATACTCAAGCTATTACCAATGCTTACATTTTTTTACCCTGAAGCACAAAATTTTACTCCATGCATAAGCCCTTGTTCTCAGTCCTATAGCTAAAACCAAGTTCATAATTCCTTATAACATTACCAAACTCCATCATTAGGCACATTCTGCAGCTGTCAGTGCAGTATAGTTGCCATCAGATACCACCCTTATGGAAGAACACATGGTTCAGAGGACCAAATACTAAGGTTTATGTCAAGACTTCTGCATCAGAGAATCAGGATTCAAGTTATCATGTGTTTGTTACTTCCAACAAGATAATACATTTTTCCATGCCCACAGAGAGGGAAAAATGAACAATGGAGCAGCTGCAGGCATGTAGAACTCCTTTCTGTTAAAATCCAGAAGCACAGAAATGTGCAAAGGAGTTTATTTTCATATGACAGTCCATAGAATCTTTAAGCAATCTAATTAGACATCTAATTAAAATACGTGGAAATATGAGGCCCAAAGCAATCAAGCTAAAAACATTCTCTACCCCACTACTTGGTCAGAAGGCAATAGGTAAGAAGTGAACAGAATGCAAGTGCAATATCCCAGATCAGGCAAAGCACTATCCCTTGCCAATTCTAGGAGACGTCTCTGAGGAGAAGTGTGGCAGTGGGCTTGTGAAGAAAATGAAGAAACCAGCCATAATGCCTTAAAAACTGAGGCTTTTACTGTATTGTAAAATGGACTCCTTGCCTTTTCCCCCTGAGTCACATTTCTTCTTCCCAAAACTCCTTGANAAAGTAACTTTGCAGAAGAGAACTTGGTGCACCTCCTGTCCTGGTGCAGCCAGCATGTGTCAGCAAGGTGCCCTTGCTGCAAAAAAAGGCATATTGTAGCCTGTGCTGCATGCACAAAGCAACACCAACAGGTCAAAGAAGGTGATCATTCTATCTGAACATTAAGAAACACTTGGTCACTTTGAGGGGACCAAGCAGTGGTACAGGCTGCCCAGAGAGGTGATGAAGTCTCTGTTCTTGGAGAAATTCAAAAGGTGTCCAGACATGGTCCTTGGAAAACAGCTCTAGTGGATCCCCTTGAGCTCAGAGGTGAACCAGATGGTCCCTTCCAAATTCAGCTGTTCTGTAATTCTGCATTGCCTGTACTATGCTGTGCTATATTCTCCAAACAGTGTCACTCTTTAGGACCTGTGCATGGACCTGAGCCTTTGGGTTGTCTTGCATGCTGTTAGAATATGTTGTTTAAGTTAAAAATAAAATGTATGCATATCAATCCGTATATGCACATAGATATATATATATATTCAGATTTGTGTATGCACACACATAAAAACTTGTCTACAGCAGAAATAGCTACAGACAGTTTTTAAGTATCAGATAGCAGCATCTCAGTAGAGAAAATTTTTCTTTCTATCATTATGCTGTCCACAGAACTGGTAGAGTCTCACTGCTCCAGATTTCCAAATCTTTGAGTAAAACTGCTTCAAGAAATCCCTATCAAACTTTGTCCCACAGAGAGCTCTCTCAGCACGTTATGTAGTGGTTAAAGTCAGCTAGTACAAACAGGAGTTTGGTGAGAAATTATGAGAAAATACTCACCAGCAGTAAGGGTGATACCTATTAAATGCAAAGAATGAAATTCAGCTTTCGTCAACCTTATTGTCTAGTTAGGAACTCATTACACCCTGTAGTACAGTCTTTAAAGTGCATTTACAAATTGCATCAGCAATTTAATTAACAAATAAAAAAACTGCATGCAAATGCTATCTGATACAAAGTAATGGTTTTAGCCTGACAGCAAACATATTTATGTCTTCCTTATGGAGTCCCTGATCCTTATCTTTTCCTCCCTTTTACAAATCACATTAACTTATCTGACTAGTGTTCTCCATCTCAGCACAGTTTTCCTGAAAGATCAAAACCAGACTAGTTACATGGTCATAGGATGACAGGCAGGGAGCTCATCAAAGAAGTCTGTTCTGACGCAGAAGGACATACTAATCACTCTACAGCAAATTGCCTCAAGATGCAACAAAGTAGAGAATGGATTTGAGAGGCTCTTTTACCAGAATCAGAGGCAAGGTATTACGATATAGATTACAGTGGGTTTAGAAACAAAAATGAGGTACAATAGCATAATTTGACAGGCCCACCAGGTATTGGATATTGTATTTCATTAAAATGCAGTAGAGAAATTATTTCAACACCTGTAAAATCCAAGTCCTGCCAATTGGCTTTCTTACTTATGTGTCCTTTGTGCTTGTCCAGGAAAAGTTTTTTTCCCATATGTCTTACTGAAGAGCATTGTGTGTCACAGTAGTATTGCTGTTAAGTAAGCCACATTACAGTAACTTCATATGACACAGTAGCTTCATATGACACAGTAGCTTCATCTGACACAGTAGTACACAGAGAGTGCACTGTTGTTCTCTTTCCTAGTAAATGAAATAAAAACAAATTAAAAAAAAAAAAAAGGAGAGCTGTTGGCCAGAGAACTCCTGTTCAGAACTACCTGTTAACACAATGATGAAAGCTGAATGTCCAAAAACACGTGGAAGAGGCACGGCAGGCAGATTTAAAAGTATTTCTGGAAGCATGCACATACAATCACGCCTTTAGAAATGTTAGATTTTTTAAATGTTCCTCGCATAGCAAAACATACAGGTAGTACCACAGAAATATGATTAACGCAACACTGACTTTTTTAAAGCAAACTGGCAAAATAATATATTGTGCCAGAGGAAGGGCTTTTTAACCAAAATAAAAAGCTTGCATAAACAGAAAATACTGCTGTATTTCTGAGAAAACCTAATAACATGCCAAAGATCATATTTATGCAACTCTAAGTTTCCTCAAACCATTGAAAGAGTTTCATTGATTTCCTAAGGAGATTTCCATCAGTGTCCAGACACTTCAAAAACTCCACAGATTTACAAAGACTTTGGAGAAACAGGCAAGTTTTGAAAACAAACAGAGTAGACTTTCCTCTTTGGTTCTCAAAAAAGCCATCAAACCCAAAAGGTAGCCCATGTCGAGCCAGGTGAACTCAGCTTTGCACTCTGATGTTTCTCTGGCATGGTAAATGTATCCTTGGATGCCTTAGGTAGAGCAAACCCTGAGCTGAGATACCAGCAGGAGAACACAGACTGATGGACTGAGAGCCAAATGTCTCCTAGTTGAGAGTAACCAAATTAAAGGGGGCTTGGTCAGCTGTTTAGAAAACAAGTGACAGGGAGAAAGCTGCTGAGGGGAAAAAAAAAATAAAAAAAATCATTGGAAGTAGTTTGGATTTAGGAAGGGATGAGAATGCAGGTCAGGAAAACAGAGGGAGGATGGGGAATGACTCATTTGGGTTACAAGGCAAAAATGAGACTTCAAAAGGTTCAAATACACATCTGAACTTTGGAAGCCTTACAGTTATTGAGACAGAGCTGGAAACCCTTTGATATTTGCCCTGCAGTACTTTCTGATGAGCGGAGAAAGACCCTGGGACTCAGCATACCAGCAGCTCCCTTTCCTGAACTCTCACAAGATAAGAGCCAGACTTGCACATCAGCAGAAGCACAAAACCTCCTCATTTTGGCAGGTGTTGTTGCCAGGCAACTGATCCACTCAGCAGCACAGGCTCGGGGATCCTGATTAACCCATTAGCTTCTCAATTAAAACACTAATTTGGGCACTGGCAGGTTTATGAACCCTGCAGGGTGGTTTCCTGTGCCACTTTGACATCCCACCTGGGCATTGGCAATCCCTGCCATGGGGATGGAAGACAAGGTTTTGCCTGAGAGCATTCTACCACAGCAGAGGGTGGTGTGCCTTTCAAAACTGGGAAACAAAAGATGAAGGAAGGAATAATAACTGCAATGAAGGAACGTGAATTATTCATAACAAATTAATGCAAGCCACCAGGGGCGAGCATGGAGAGAGTTTTGTTTTGCTCATAGGATGGGTAGCTGCTCAGCTGCACTTTCATGGGATCTCATCCATACTGTTCACAAGATGACAATTTTACTTCATAAGAGGTCCCCTGATGGCATGTATTAATTTATAATAGAGGCAAAAGGAAGGGAGTATTTTTGTGTATCACGCTAGTAAAACACACAAACTACTCCCTCAAGGCACATATACGCATACATTAAAACATTAGCAATGGCACTAGAGTTAATAAGAGCTATGACATACAACACAACTATTCACACAACATATCATGGTAACCCAGTGGCAGTGCTTGGTACTCACAGTGCTCTTAGGAAGTGGGGCCATACAGCTCAACTGCAAATAGAGGAAAAATCAAATTATTGTACGCCTGGAACAAGCTTTTAAAACAAAATAAAGTGAACAGTAAGGCCACATCCAACTGAGTATCCTTTCAGAAGGAAAGAAGAGCTGTGTATCTGCTAGTGTGTTTATCAACGCATTCATTATATTAGTCAACAGGAATGAAATGATATCAGCATGGTGCACTGTAAATGTATATGAATCTAGATGAGGCTCTAGATCTGGCTCAAAGCAAGCTCTTTAATAAGTATCTGTTAGAGTTTGGGTTCCCTCTCTCTCTCTCCTTCTCTTGCCACACAGAATAGTGTTAAAAAACAAGTGTCCACAAAGTTGTAGACAGAAGAGAAATTGAAACTACACTCTGGTATGGATGATCTCAGAGCAAAAAAAAAGTAAAAATTCCAGGACACATAAGGTCTGTCAATTTCTAGTTCTTGTTAGGTAGTGTTGTGTTTCAGAAAACAACCCAGTGAACTACTGCACTGTCAGTATAACAAGGAAATAAATGAAAATTAACTTTTTAATTAAAATAATAAAAAGGACTAAATCATAGATGCATTTATTTTTACCAGTTGTGTTGCAATTGGCAAATCATATTCATTGCTGCCTTGATAAAATTCAGGTGGTTTGCAGATAGAAAAAAAAAGGAGGAATATTGCTGATTTGGAGGGAAAATATGATATTTGCTGTCACACCACTCTGCCATGTGAAAAGCCAGCTTTACCTTTGGTAAGAGGCTTGATCTTTTGAGAAGTATTTTTAGACATTTTCATTCTGCATTTCTTCCCAATATTAATTGGTTTTTTTTTTCCTCCTGAAATTGTGACAGCTATTCTTTTCAGCTTAAAGCATTGTAGCTGGTTGTTGTGAAGATAGAGACTTGAGCCATGAGACACAGCAGAAGATCCTCTCAAACATACAAGCTGAAATTTTATGAGATGTCACCCTTTTCATCCCATTGGGACTTAAAAGCACTTCATTTCCATCTAATATACAGAAAAATGAGTACATTTTCCTGAGCAGAAAGTATTTTATCTGTGTGCTTTTTTTTTTCATGATATCATTATACAATGGCAAATAGCAAGTAATACACTTATTAAATTCTAGTTTGCCACAGAGCAGCCAAAAGAGAATGAAACATTTTCGTGTCCTTCACTGGGGAATACTCTTCTATCTGCTCCCTACTAGTCTGAATTTTGTTAGAGCTTGAAAGAGCTGGAATAGCTCAGTTTTCTTCTATGAAGTTTTATTCAAGTTTTATTACCTTTACAGTCCACAGAGGCCACTTCCATCATCTTACATGCAACCTTCAGAGAGCTACAAAAATGAATTCTGTCTATTTACTACATTTTGCCTACATGGCACACTTTTACATTTATTTGAGATTGAGTGGCAGAAGGAGTATGCAAGAATTATGTATTTTGAAATTAACATTGGATCACGATTTCCTCTAGCATCAGAGTGAAATAAAAAGCTAATTTGTAGATGTACAAAAAGACAACACCATGATTCATATTGTAACAACACTTTACATATAGAAAACACAGAAAAGAAACGTGGAAAGAATTATAACTGGGGCGTGGTGGGTTCTTTGTGGTTGGGTTTTGGATTTTTTTCAAATTTAATTACAGAGCAGGCTCACACAGCAAATTATCTTCCATTAAATATGCTCAAATCATTTTTGATTGCCCAGCAAAGCTTTTGCATAATCCTTAAAAAACAGATATGATATAAAGGTCACTGCATATTGTTCCTGACACGTTAAAATGCAGATTTGCTTTCAAAATGTTTTCTGTGATTCTTACAGTTAAAGACATCCATATTACCAGCATGGAAATCTGAGCCTCACATCTTAATACTTGCACCTTTACTGGCTGAATAGCAAAAACATTCCCACTGCTGTTGAAGAAAGTTACTGGACAATATTTCTTTACTTGTCAGACTTTAGAATTCACTGTCATAGATCCAAAATATATTTCTCATTACTTATAAATGAGAAGATAATTCAGATTCAAATAATGATTTTTTTTTTTGATAAATACATCCAAAAGAATACTTGAGAAACATCTTTCTGTCTCTCCACAATTTATTTGGACAATTAAAAAGCAGAAAAAGGACTTCCTTCAGTCTTCTGACATAAGCCAATATAAGTCCAAAATTAATTGAGGGAAGAGAAGGGGGCCTTATATATGTGTCACCTCTCTCTTACTAGAAGAAAGTCTGTTAAGGAGTGATTCCTAAAAAACGGAATGGATATAATGGAAGGTATTAATGTAGCGACTGCAGAAGAAAAGAAGGTGCATTTATGAGCTATGTCCAAGTGCTTGGTCCTTATCAGTAGTGGCACTAAAATTAATATCAGCTCAAATACAGACTCCAGACTCACTCTTAAAATCAGTACAAAATCTTACAGAGAAAATAACCTTTGTACTGTTGAATTGCCTTGCCCTCATATCTTCTTTTATCTGAGGGTTTTCCTTAACAACCATTCACTCATCCAGAATATCACTACTTTCCTGTCTGCTCTGCCTTTCAGACTTTCTATTTTTACAATACAAAATATATATATATGTGGCACTAAACCGACAAATATTTCTAATGATGAGGTGCTTGACACAGCAAATCATCTTCCCGTAAAATAGTGTAAGGACCTTACAAATGACAGCTCTTTAGGTGCTCATGAATAAATGAACCAAAACAAAGCATATGGAGGTGTTATGGCTGTTCAAATTTAGTAGAAGTGAATTCCAAACGTGCAGGCAGACTGGAGAAGCCTTTTGTTCAATTTTATAATGAGAAAGAGTTGGCAGCACAAGAGAACCTTATTACATGCTTAAACTTGAAGGACAAAAAATCCCTGGTTTACCATCAGTAAAAAATTATTTTACCTGTTTGTGAAACATGCCTGTCTGCATGAAAAATATGCTTCTCACATATTACATCAGACCCTTCAACAATTACTTTTTAATGGTTACTGCATACAAGTCTACTGAACAGGGAAGCATGACAAGATAAGGTTACAAAATTTTGTTCAGTTGGCTGATTGCCTTGAGGCTCAGTACCTGTCATTGACCAAAACAATATCTATACAGCTGTAAAACAAATTTCTGTAGAAACTTGTGATTAAAAGTCAAATTTGTAAACTTTGGTGACCTAATTTTTCATGCATGGGGATATTTATTTCAATATTGCTTAGAATTGAAACTTTGAATACTGGTATTAGCATCACACATGACTGAAATTCCATTCTCTTCTGGAAAAGCTGTGAAAACAAAGAGACAAGTTGTAGGCAAAAAAATCTTATAATTGTACTGTCATTGTACATTGAACTTGCTCAAGCCTGGCAATTTTGCAGTTTTGTACTTTTTACTCTCTTTTATATCACTACCTTGTTTTTTTAGCTAACGATACTAGGTCAGATAGCAATGCCCTAAAATATCTCTAAAAGAACCAACCAAACAAAGCAAAACACCACCATCACAGGCAAATAGTTCAAAGCAGTTTTAACCATCAATAAAAATAAGACTTGAAATATTTGTCAGAGTAAGGTAGTTCTTGGTATAAGCTTTTTCCCTTTTATAAAATTCCTAAGTTTTCATGTATTAAAAAGCAAACACAAAATGGAAACCCAAACATCAAACACTAAACTGCAGATTTCATTACTACATCACAGAACTGTAGAATCATAGAAATATTTAGGTTATAAAAGACTTCTAAGATCATCAAGTCCAACCTTTGGCTGATCACCACTGTGACATTAGCCCACAGCACTAAGTGCCACATTTAGTCATTTCTTGAGTACCTTATTGATTCCACCACCTTCCTGAGCAGATCATTCCAATGTTTGATAACCCTTTCCATGAAGAAATTCTTCCTGATGTCCAATGTAAACCTGCCCTGGTGCAGCAGGAGGCTATGTCCTCTTCTCTTGTCACTGATTGCCTGGGAAAAGAGACCAACCCCCATCCAGCTACAGCCTCCTTTCAGGTAGTTTTATAGAGCAATAAGGCCATTCCTGAACTTTCTTTTTTTTCCAGAGTACACAACCCAAACTCCCTCAGCCTCTCCTCATAAGACTCATGCTTCAGACCCTTCCAGAGCTTTGTTGCCCTTCTCTTCAGCACCTTAATGTCTTTCTTGGAGTGAGGAGCCCAGAATTCAACACAGTACTTGAGGTGCACTCTCACCAATGCTGAGTACAGGGTAACAATGTTTTCACTAGTCCTGCTGGCCACACTATTTCTGATACAAGCCGGGATGCTTTTGGTCTTCTTTGCCACCTGGACACAGTGCTGGCTCACGTTCAGCTGGCTGTCAACCAGCACCCCCAGGTCCATCCCTTTCCTCTGATCATCTTTCCAACCTCTTCTCCAAGCCTGCAGATCTGGCTGGGTTGCGACCCAAGGGCAGGATGTAGTACTTGGACTTGTTAAATCTTGTAAAATTGTCCCTGAGCTATCAATCCAGCCTATTGAGATCCCTCTACAGTCTTCCTGCCATCCAGCAGACCAACACTCCCAAAAAATTAAGTGTCATCTGTGAGCTAGCTCAGGCTACACTTGATCTCCTCATCCAGATGATCAGTGAAGATACTAAACAGAACTGCCCCCAGTACTAAGCCCTGGAGAACACCTCTAGTGACCGGCCACCAACTGGGTGCAGCACCATTCACCACCACTCTCTGGGCCCAGCCACCCAACCAGTTTTTAATCCAGTAGAGAGTGCACCTGACCAAGCCACAGGCTGCCAGCTTTTCTAGAAGAATGTCATGAAAGACAGTATCAAAATCTTTGCTGAAGTCGAGGTAGACACATCTACAGCCTTTCCCTCATCCCCTAGGTGATCCCAAGAGGAGACCATGTTGGTCAGGCAGGACCTGCATTTCCTAAATCAGTGCTGTCTGGGCCTGATCCCCTAGTTGTCCTGTATGTTGGCCTTGTGATCACACTGAAGATGATCTCTTCCAATATCTTAATACTCTTTAAAATCACAATCTAAGAATTCAACTCATAACACTGTATTTGCAGTTTTCTTACCTCAACAGTAGTTCATCATTAACATTCTATTTCTTTCAAGTCTGTATTCAAGAAATAAAAGTTTCAGCATATAGTCATGCATGCTTCCCAACATCATGTAGATACATTTATGTATATATAGGCATATAGATTTATACATACGTACACACCAAGAGTCCACAAGGACTAATTCAGAATGGTTAAAATTCACATATACCATCTTTCCCTGCTTTCTGTGCCTCAGCCTTTTTCACCAGGTATGTACACAAGCCCAAAGTTACACTGCACATTAATAGAATCATAGACACATAGAATCATCAAAGTTGTAAGAGACCTTTAAGATCATCAAGTCTGGCTGTCAACCCAGCACTGTCACTGTGCTAAACCATACACCAAACCATATCATGCAGCACCTGATCCAGACATGTCTTAAACACCTCCATCACTTCACCACCTCCCTGGGTGATCTATTCCAAAGCCTGACCACACTAACAGTGTAAAAAGTTTTCTAGCATCTAAGCTGAATCTCCCCTGCCTCAGCTGAAGACCATTTCTTCTTGTCATCTCTCTGCAGGTATGGTATAAGACACCAGCCCCCACCCCACTACAACCTCCTTTCAGGTCATTGTAAAGAGCAAAGAGGTCTTCCTGAGCCTCTTCTTCTGGAGGCTAAACAAATCCAGCTCCCTCAGACATATTTTCTAGACCTCTCATGAGCCTTGTTACCCTTTGCAGGACACATTCCAGCTCCTCAATGTCCTTTTTAAAGTGAGGGACCCAGAACTGGACAGAGTACTCAAGGTGTGGTCTCACCACTGCCAAGTACAGGGGGGTGATCATTTCCCTAGTTCTGCTGACCACACTGGTTTTTATTCAGTCCAAGATACCATTGGCCTTCTTGGCCACCTGGGCATACTGTTGGCTCATATCCCACCAGCTGTCAACTGGCACCCCTACCTCCCTTTCTGAAAAACAGCTCTCAAGCCACTCCTCCCCCAGGCTGTATAGATGCATGGGGTTTCTGTGACCCAGTTGCAGGACCCAGCACTTCACCTTGTTGAACCTCATGCAGGTGTCCTTAGCCCACTGATTGAGTCTGTCCAGGTCTCTCTGTAGAGCCTTCCAACCTTGAGCAGATCAACACTCCCACCCAACTTAGTGTCTGCAAATTTACTGAGAGTGCACTCAATCCTCTCATCCAGATCTTTAGTAAGATATTAAACAGGATCAGCCCCAGAAATGAGTCCTGGGGAACACCACTAACAACTGGCCACCAACTGGATTTAGCTCCATTCTCCATAACTCTCTGGGCCAGCCATCCAGCCTGTTTTTCACCTATCAAGGAGTCCACCCATCCAAGCCACCATCAGCCAGTTGGTATAATTCTTATTTCTTCTTCTATGTGACATCTAATTTTCATGTTCTAGGTATAATGAGGTTCAACATGTAAGAAGAAGACTTAGAAATGAAATATAATAAAGAGATGGGATGGACAGAAGAACATATTGTTCTTTAACTTCCACTTTCTGGGCTTCAGAGTTCCACCCACTTACTGCTTCCTGATTTCCACATCACCTCTAAATCTGTCCAAAGGCAGTTCAAGGCACTGACTAACAAACTTTGGACACACTATGTCTTTGAAGTTTTCACTGATCATTGTACTCTGTTTGGTTCTAAATGGACCTACTTCAAGCACGCAAATCTCTTTTGTTCCCATTTTGCATGGGTTAAGTTTTCATTTTCAGTTCCCTCCTTAGCTATTTGTTCCCAAGCCTGTAATCTCTCACTTCAACCAAAGTGTCTTCTTTGTTCACTCATACTCCTGTGACAGCCATGGACATTCTGCTTTTCTGGCTGACAGCCACAAAATTTGCAGCTCTTAAGTACAGCTCTTGTAATTTTTGTTCCTGTAATTTTCTTCATCTCTCTAGCAATTTAATATACTTACAATAAAGCTAAGGCAATTTATTCTTGCTTCCTTCCTGTCTGACAAAAGTAGGTTTTTCTCTTTCTCACATAAAAATATCCTATGTACTTAAGATAACTTCTGATAATTCTTCTCCAAACACATAGAAGTGATCAGTTACAAGGATGACAAAAAAGATATTAAAGAGGATCAGCAATTTCTCTGAGTGTTGTAGTACTGCTTGTACCCTGTCTTCTCTTCATTGAGAAGACACACCATCACACATCGCAAGAACTAAGAAAAGATTGGAGTTTGACATTACGTGCAAGGTCTGGAGCCTGTGTTTATTCTGCTGACTTCTGTACTTATGTCAATTATCTGCAGCTCAAAATTGTAGCTAATTCTTTGTACATGGACAATGACTTAGAGTATCTGAAACACCCAATGCCTCCTTGACTCTTTTAACAAAATTCAAATTTGTTTTCCTTTATAAAAAAGCAGCAGAGAGGTAGTCCGTTAAGTTCCATCCTGTTTTTCTTCTGCTCCGCGTCCATTTGTACACAATACTATAGTTTAAAAGTGAAATATCTGTAAACACCTTTTTACATTTTTAATGGCTTTTTTTCACAGTCTTAGTTTTGTTCATGTGCTGCTGTCTTTCCTTCTTTTCTTCTCATAAACAAGGTGTTTTCCTTTGTTTTCAGCTTCTTAAAACAAACAAACAAAACCCCAAACAAACAAAAAACTTTTTAAAAAATCCCATTTATTCAAGTCTGAAGCAATGCCATTTGAAACAATGCCAAAACAAACAAATTAATTACCAGAGTTTTTCTCAGTCACTGATACTTGGATGGGTCAGCCATTAAAGATGCTCTGTAAAATGTCTCCCTTTTTCTCCTATGTTCACTCCCAAACCCTCTTCCCAAAAATTGGAAGGTTAAACCTTCCAATGTACACAAAATAAATACAGTGAGAGCAGAGTATATCACACACGATCCAGTCTTATTATTTGGTTTCAAAGGAAACTATTATGCAAAAAATTGAGCTGAATAGCCCTGAACTAGCATTTCTAGGGTGGGGGAAGGGAGAAGAGAGTATGTTTTTCCAAAAGCTAGTGAGTCTTTGGGTAAAAAATAAATAAATAAAATGGCAAATAGTACTGGGTACTGACAACCCAAAGTCAGAAGAAGAAAAAGAGTGAAACTCTGTAAAAGAACCTTCTTTCTCTAAAAATCCAGTTTGCCAGACAAATCCTTCAATCATTTAAAAGCTATGTTCAGCCAGTTAAAATCCAGGTAAAACACTCTGAGAAGTTCTCTGGATCATTTTTCTGTGTAACCTAGGCTCAAACCACTTCACAGAGAGTAAGCAGCAACAACGTGAATAATTAAGTGTATCAAAGAATGGAAAAGGAGGACATGCAGAGACTTACACATTTGGTACTAAAAGATATATTCCTAAATCACTCCTGCTTTGCAAATGTGGTTCTAACCTAGATCAAAACAGGTTGCCAACACTTGGTCCCTATTACCTTTACCTTGCACTTGCCCAGTTTTTATCAGTTTCTATTCATTACAGACAGCCCCTTAAGAAAAACAAATCAGCTGTCTTGTTCTGTCCTTTGATTTTTACTGACACAAGCATAATTTCCACATTTACCAAGTCACCTAACCTGTACCTGTGCCTGTTACACCCTTGTAATCTAATAATGTGTTTCTTTTTTCTCTAATGTCTTACAGACCAACCCCCCAAAATATCTTTCTTGACATTTCTGAAATTGCTCAAATTTGCCTTTTCTTCTGTTGTCTGAAAAGCACAAGTAGTAGAGGCCGCTTTCTCTACCCATTCTCCTTTTAGTGATTTCTTTGCTCATTCCCTGACATGCAGTTCATTAAGCTTCAGTGTATGCCCAATTTCCACATTGGTTCGCTGTCACAGAAGGAAACAGTTATCGACTTCCAAAGATCAGATACTACTCACTCTGCCTTTTGTAAAGTTGTAACCTTTGTCATGGTCATTGTCACAGGGCCTAGAGTCACCCTCAGTGATACTAACAAAGAAGCTAAGCTGATACTAACACAATAATGGTGCACATTTTCTGTCATGATATTTTTTGAACACCGTAGAAATCATTCTCTTGGTCAAAGTTAAGCATATGCTTTGAATGACAACATAAATGCTTGAGCATATTACATCCTCACTGGTAAGCCTAAACCCCGTATTTCAAGTCTGAATTGCTTCAGAACATGCACTATGCATAAAACAACCAATGTTCCACAAAGCTTAACTGACAAGTATCTGCAGAAAAGGCACCTATCAAAAAAGTGATCTATTTCTGAACAGTCATCACTTGGGATGATAGAAAAAGTCTTGTAAAGTGTTTTGGTTTGGAATCTCTTACTTGCTGTATCTCATGAGCTGCTATATTTAGCATGGTAAATATTTTCAACCAATATTTCCCCAGAGAGATATTATGTTTGTCCATTCTCTTGCAGATGCCTATGGCAAGCACAAAACTGCAATGTAGGCAAAATTCAGTCAGTAGATACTGGTACACACAGAATGAGAAAAGCAAATTTGAAACAAAATGTGCAAGAGAGAAGAGAAGCTAAGTGTGTCTAGTAGTTGGGTTAATTTTGATAAACATAAATACAGGATGGCCTCAGGCCCAGGGAGAGGTCAAGGTCAACAAAACTACAGAGAGCAGAGAAGGGAATCGTAAAGTCATATATCTCATGTATTTATTGTATTATTTTCATGTGAGTGTTCAAATACTTTTCTGAAAACAAACATTTTATTTAACACAATTTCCACTGAAAAGTTGATAGATAAAGCAGCATCAAAGCTCAATGGTCACCATTTCACCAGTACTTTTAATCTATTCAAATGGACCTGCAGATATGGAATGGTCTACTTTATATGCTGTGCTGTGGCTGCAGATTTGTTGGTACCTTTGAAAGCTATAAATGAAAATTTCAACACCAGAAGCAAACATATCAGAAGATATACCCCAGATGAAAATTCTCAATATCTGCAACATTAGATTGGAAATTGAGATCCAGATAATACATGAAGCAAACCAAGGAGAAAACTGACATCGTTCTTTTTCTCCAAAGGGGAGACTGATGATTCACAAGTGGACTTAGTAGAAACACACTTTTGCAGCTGCACATCACTATCTGTTCCTGATGATGGACAGATGACACACAAAAGAAAGCTCCTCTGTCTCTTGAGCTTGTGCTAATATTGTTCTAGTCATTAGGGTGGAGGTGAAAGGTGGAGTACAAGCAATCCTCAGGGAGGGGTGGATAACTAACGTGATGCCTTAGTATTTAATCTAGGGTGAAATTCAGATGTAGACTTGTTGTTTTGTCAAAAATAAGTACATATTTAGTAAATTAGTAAGTATTTAGCTGAATTAGGGTTTATTACATATATTCCAGAAGTCAAGAACAGAACTTTCTACCCAAAAGAAGGGTAGAACATCCTACAAATCTAATATTGAAGTATTATCTTTAGAAGAAAGCTTCTTCAACCTGTATTTTAGTGCTTCTCTTCAACCCTTTTCTTCTCAGCTAAATATGATCCTCTTGTTAATGAGGTGCTATTTATGTGGATTTAATTTAACAATATAGGATAATAATATAACCAGAAGCTTGTTTTATATCAAGAAAAGGTTCAGTTGGTACCACAAAATACCCATCACTCTTGTGCAGAGTTACAATGTGCAACTGAATGTTAATATAAACTAAGTGCTGAAGTGTAATATAGTTGTGTCCTAGATCTTCATGATGTACACACAGAACTGTAGTTTACACATACTAGCAGACTCAAGAATATGAATATTTTGATGGAACTTCTATGTACTTCATGGAAGAAATGATGGGAAAACATTGAAACAGCATGAAAACATGATGATTTATTTTCAAAGCACTCTAAATAAACTAGATTAAAAAATGGGAACTGACTTAGATTTTCCAGCTCTCTTGCTTTCTTCTGATATCCTGATATATTCTGTAGGCTGGAAAGGGCTTATACAGCTTTGGCACTGAGGGGTTTTTTTGCTTTGTCTCCGATAGTTTTTTGATAGGTATGTGGACAGAAAGGCTCTCCTTGAACAGAAGTGCCATACTCCTGGTATATTCTAGTTACTTAGACACTTCATGTATGAGTAATATGATTTTCTTTTTTCTGTAAGCATATATTTATAAGCCAAAATACCAGTTACTTTAAGCAATGGGAGAATAAAGAATGTTAAAATTTCCTGCAGTTATTGAATTACCCAATAATGGCTGAAACATCAGAGGGTACATGACCCATCAGAGGGACTTTCTTATATTGAAGAGGTGGGCAGAAAATAACCATCTGAATTTCAACAAGGGCAAATGCAGGGTCCTACATCTTGGGAGGAACAATCCCAGTATTGGTACAGACTGGGGGCCAACCTGACAGTAAGCAGCTCTGCAGAGAAGGACCAGGCCATCCTGGTGGGCAACAAGGTTCCATGAGCCAGCTGTGTGACCTTATGGCCAAAAAGGCCAATAGTATCCTGGGGTGCATCAGGAAGAGCATTGACAAGATGTCAAGGGAGGTGATCCTGCCTCTCTACTTAGAGCTGGTGCGGTCACCTTTGAAGTACTGTGTCCAGGTATGGACACTCCTCAGCACAAGTGAGACATGGAGCTCCTGGAGAGGTCCAGAAGAGACCTACTAAGTTGGTTAAAGGT
Organism: Campylorhamphus procurvoides; assembly: GCA_013396655.1. Taxonomy (NCBI): domain Eukaryota; kingdom Metazoa; phylum Chordata; class Aves; order Passeriformes; family Dendrocolaptidae; genus Campylorhamphus; species Campylorhamphus procurvoides. The sequence continues at coordinate 40,736 of WBMV01000306.1, forward strand.
CTGGAGATATTATCTCTGATGAGGAAAGCTTGAGTGGACCTCATCAATATGTATAAATATCTAAAGGGAGAGTGTCAAGTGGAAGGAGCCAGGCTCTTCTCAGTGGTGCCAAGCAATAGGCCAAGATGCAATAGGCAGAAACTGATCCACAGGAAGTTCCATTTGAATATGAAGAACTTCTTTACTGTGCAACTGCACACTGGACCAGATTGCCCAGAGAGATTGTGGAGTCTCCCTCACTGGAGATATTCAAGAGACATCTGGTTGCAGTCCTGTGCAATGTGCTGTAGGATGACCCTGCTTAAGCAGGGAGGTTGGACCAGATGACCCACTTGTGCCCTCAAACCTTACACATTCCCTTATTCTGTGAACCCAGAAAAAATCTCAGAGAACTGAATAATTTGCAAGTCGGTGTTTAAAAAATATATGCATGTGAATTGTCCGTAGAATAGCATACAATTGCTACAGCATTGCTACCTACCACTGGTTGCTGCTAACACCACAGGTTATTGAAGAATGTTAGCCATAAACGTAGAGGTCTGCTAAGTCTATGTTTATCATGGAACACATGAATTATCATAAAGACAACATGAAGTGAAAGTTTTTTGAAAACATTTAACAGACAGTTATTTTCATTTTTACAATGCACTTTGCACCTTAGTAGCAATTATATGGCTTTTGTTCCATGTAACAACTTTAACCAGTCTTGCTGGAAGGTGATTTATAAAGAAGGTTTTCCATTAACATTTATTTGAAGTTAAGTACTATCATTTTTAATTGTTTCTCTTTTCTTCACCATCAGTGAGTTCATCTTGGTGATTCGTACTCCACATATGATATATTTGCACCATAAAAAGAATCCTACAGTTACTCCATGCACAGTCTGCATACAGGTCACAAATATAGTCTTTGGCCACTTGTAAACCAGCAATTTTTGACAAGTCTTCACAATGTTAAGAGCTTCTGAGGCGGAGACAAAATTACAAACGTTAGAATTCACAGGACAACCAATGTATCTGTGGGATTGTATCAGCAAAACATAAAACATTAAATAAAAAAAAAATAGTGTCCTGAAAGGGTCCAACAGCATTAAAAATCTCATTGACTTTGCCTGGTGATGTATCATGGAATAGTACCACACTGCACCAGCACTTACCAGAAACACAGTCTAATGAAAAATACCACCATATAAAAAGTGAGAACAAACTTACCTCCACTTTAGCAACTGTATTTCATGCACACTCTGTAACACCTGTAACTAATTCATATTAAGAACGATGACACAAATTATTTTTATCTTTCATATTCTAGTCATTAGCCTTTTTACATCTCGTTCAGCTCAAACTGAATTGCGTAACAGTGTTATAAAGAACTGTTCTTCCCAGGCAACTGCAAAGCCTCTGAAGTCAGTCAGCAAGATGTCCTTCAGGTAATACACCACAAAACTAACACTGATTTTTGAAATCACAAACAGAGTACAGTTCTAAAGGACTCTTATTTTTGGCTTTCCACCTACTGGAAAAGCATGTAATTTCTAGTCATTTCTAGAAATACTGAATGCCTAGTCATTGCTCCTATCTGCATGCCTTTACCTATGAGTCATAAAGAAATAAACATTTTAATTTTCCTAAATACTAATTAAAAGTCTGCATGTGCCACGATGTAGCACACCAACCAGGAAAAACGAAAAGCAAAACCCAAACAAAACCAAAAACCACCACCACCACAAAAAAAAGAAAAAAGAAAAAAAAAAGGGAAAAAAAAAGAGATACTTTTAAAAAACGCAGTCCAAGCAATGAACAACAAACACTGCCAGTTTGATGAATCTTAAAATCACCCACTGTGTTCTGGTTTTGTAAACACAGCTGAAGGCATTTTAGTGTAACCAAAGACATAAAAATTCAACACATTATGCAAATGCAAAAACAAATGTAAAATGATAAATTAGCAAGCAACTATTCAATTATTACTGTGACTAATTCCTGTAGATGGTGCCACAGTAAATGAACCTGAACCTGTTCTGGTTGACTGCAGTGTTCTGTTGAAACATTTCCATTTGGTTTGTTTGCCGCTTATGTAGATCAGTGAAGTAGATAGCATCTGTTTAATGAGCTCCCACTTCATTACAGAGCTGCACTACTTACTGAGTCATTCTTCTTAAGCATGCAGGCTGCATAATCTGGTGTTGTTTTAAAGCAAATACTAATTTATGATTACCTGTTACATTAGGTCACTCAAAATTGTACTTACACTGGCTTGCATGAGCAGAATACTAATGGCCTTATTATGGATTGTAGTGATGTTTCATGCTTACAGTCTGTGAACATAAATTCCCATCTCAAGCATATTGGCTGAACAACGCATGAAGTGAAGAAAAGAAAAGGGATAAAATACATTCGCTTGTAAACCACACAGATTGCATATTGCATAGCCATCAAAAATAGAATTATAAGGGATAATCAGAAACATTTCAGTAATACTATGCTGACTATATAGACAGTTGAATTACAATAAAATTACTCATCAAATTGTCATGATTATTATGTAATTGATATCAAAGTGATAGGTAATCAGATCCTTTTATGAATAAAAAGATTATAAAGTCTCAAAAATATTACATTTATTAGAGCCACAATCTCTGGTAATCTCCAGCTCATGAAAAACCTGCAGGCTACAGCTGTTAAGCATGATCAAAGAAGTGATAAATAAATGCTATATTATAGCTCAGACCTGGTCAAATTATATCTTCAGATATGATCTACAGAACTGGAATAGAAGTTACTATGCAGCAGACATTTACTTCAGATGAGTCCACTGGACATCTTTTCCAACACTTAAGCCACAAAAAGCTTCTCCATACACTAAAAACACTCATACATGCCTGTGTCCCATGCCACACAGTAAGGCAGTAAACAAATGCATAATCCCTTACTCTGCTCATACAGTCCCTACCCCTCTGACTTGAGAGACAATTCTTTCTTAAATCACTAAACGTTTTAAAGAATCTGAGTCTTTATTTGTCTGCTCAGAATAGCTAGTTCTGGAGTGTGCAAGAGGGGCTGCTATTATTAAAGAGCAGGAACAAGCGCAAGAAGTACCTGCAATCACCCATTGAGTAATACTGACCACAACCTTCTTAATCTTTCTTTTAAGCTTAAATACTGAAACCAAGAACCCAAACTTCAGACAAGAAACCTAACCAAGAAGCATGGAGCAAAAAGTTGAAAAATTTAAACTCTCTGAAATGTGATTAACTGCTTAACCATACCAGCATGAAATCACAGTGGAGACAGGTCCTCTTACAAAAGAAATAACAGCAAATAAAAGACACCACAAAAAGGAAGATAGAAGAAACACTCTAAAAACATTCAGCTGAAAATGTTACACAAGACTTGGAAGCTTGGGAAGACACAAACAGTTCAAATTAGTCACATAGAAAATAGTACAGGGTAAAACAGAAGACGGTACCAAAAATACATTGAGAGAAATGCATAAGAAATTACTTATTAGAAGAAAAAAGTCCAGATGACAGTGATGGATTTTGGAAATGTACAAAGAAAAAAGGCAGCTATAAACCATGAAAGTGACATTTCAGAAAATCAAGATTCCTTGATAGAAATAGTCACCACAAGAGATGTTAAGATATGTACCCTCAACACTTCTTGCAGTCAATAAAGATGAGACAGTATCTGAAGAGTTTTTAACATCTGTGCTCCAAAGTCAGTCCTTAACTATTTCACTCATACATTATTCATTTTATAATACCACACATAAAAATGTGTAATTCTCTAATTAAAAGTGTGCAATCGTCTACTTAGAAGAGCACTTCCTTCAGAGCAAAGCACAGGATGAAAAACTCAAGTATGAAAGCAACTCTAAGCCACAAAACCAGGGAAATGTTTTCTAATCACCTACACAGAGTCAGGAAATATTGAAAGATGTTAAACTTTTGACCAACAAAAGTAATAGGCTAAGAAGTAAGATGAAAGTCCTGCATAGATAGCAAGAAATAGCAGAAAGGACAGCGGATATACACCCAATAAACCACTGTTCCTCTATGACAACATTAATACAACACTGTACCACTACAGCTGTGCTGTCTGCCTTTACAGTTCTCAAGCAACACCATATAAGAGGTCCGTCCACCACAGTATATTGCCCGTTTAACTCATTCACACTTTCAGGGAGTCATAATTTCATGAATATCTCAGTTCATCAGGGTCAAGCCACAGTGGCTCTCTTTACCTCTAAGCTGATAGCCATGGGCCTCCACCAGGAGAAGAGCAGTCACGTGCTGCACCATGGGCAAACCTTTACCAAGAGTAGTTAAAGATTTTGTGGAATGAAAAAACCTCAGCATAAAACATAGGTTTTTAGTTTTCAGCAGTTCCTTTGCTCTTTCAACTCAACAATGTCTCATTTTTCTTCCAAAGTGTGAGTAGTTCACTTTGACGTAACTAAGACCCTAGCAGGCCCTCTGTGCACTTGAGAAATGACAAGATGAAAACAAGAACTGAGAACCAGGTCCTCCTTCTAAAACATTGTGTTAAGATACAAAGTCTCTGACTAGAATAGATCTCTTGTGTCACTGACTCATGGTTTCTGTTCTCAAGCCATGATAAGATTCAAAGCTTTCCACAAAACTATCAAACATGATCTTTTTTTCTTTTTTCTTCTTCTTTCCAGGATCCAAAAGTTTTTGATTTTGAGCAAAAGCTTTATTTTGCTATACCTATAGTCTTCTAGTTGTCTTCCTTCCATTTTCAGGGCGTGAGAGATTATGACATCAACCAACTGGAACTGGTTGTTGTCTGTAGAGAAGCTCCTATTTGACAATAAAGCAAATAGCCGTGACCCACATATAAAATGTTTACTGAACTCCGAATAAATTAACCTTGAAAGTAATGATTAGAAGCAGCAATCAGATAAAAGACTCCTGAGAGCTGAAATTCACAAAAATCTGTAGCTTTGCTACAGTACACAATTACAGCCTACCAGACCACACCTGTACACTTGGATAAAATGGATATCTGGAAAAGAGGAAGATGGAATAGAGGTAGTTTATTTTGAACTGCCAGTTCTATGATACAGTTAATTCTCTGTTATTTACATAGAGGAAAGTAATTAGGAAACTGTTGAATACAAATTTAAGTACTAAGCTTCATACAGAAACAAAACTGGCTCAGAATACTTTTTATGGAGAAATAAGAATTATTTTTACACTATAAAATACGATCTTCTCTAACGTATATGAAACTGAAAAGCCAAATCTGTCCAACGAAATCAAACCATGACTGAGATTTGGAACACATCAAACCCAACAGAAGAAACAGACTCAGCTCCTTGTTTAAACAGTGTGTGGGTAAGTAAAAAATTAGCAAAGAAATAAGTTGCCCATGTTCTGGAAAAAAAGAGCTATGAGTATTGGATCACCCCTGGTTTCATGGAAGATGTGTACTTGTAAGAAGAGTAGGAGGAAGATGTCCTTGAGGCAATTGCAGAGGACTCTAGCAGAAGTGATTAAAATGGTTACAGAAAATGTCAGAATCTAGCTGTTTCATGATTTTTCCTTAAGAGAGCTCCTCCCCACCGTACTGAATGACAGAACACCCATAAAAATCTTGAATGTCACTGACAAAGTCATCTGGATATCTCATCAGACAGTTAAAATGAAAAACAAGGAAACTGTTTTAAATAGTTGTCCTTTACATAATAAGCACATCCACAGAACAAGAGATATTGGTGACAGACTTTTCACCTTTTCTCACTTTTTATATTTTTGTAGGGAAGCATCAAAATAGTACTAAAAAGGTCCTTTGATGAGAACATGTGTTGGTGTTGACAGATACACAAACACAGTGATAGCCAAATTTTGGTTTGCGCTGTGTGGAACTGCCCTAGGAAAAGAAGAAAGATGACAACCTTTTCCACCATCCAGTGAAGAATTGACAGGAATGGAAGTCTAGTGCATTTTTCTACCTAAGAAAAAACTATCTTGTAGATAGGGAGGATATCTTAATTTTATGGCTTACTCTTTACATTTTTATAGCCACAACAGTCCTCATAAACCACACATAAAGTCATCATTTGGTGACCATTACCACATAACTTCTTATAGACATTGAAAAGCAAAATTAATGTAAGCCTCTCAGTATAAAATATCAGTTTTCCTCTTCTCTTGTCACTTCATTCTACTGAAAAATATTAAATTAATGATATCACCAAGTTTAAGTTTTTTCCTGTTAGAGAGTTTTTAAATATTCACAAAAGGCTATGGATTTTCAGATGTGGTGGTTTAGTTTTCTTGGGTTTGGTTTAGGCCTTCCTTGATAGCAAGGTTGTAACTAAGGAAGTATTCCACACCATTCCTTCACATAATCAGGTGCATATAAAGACAGGAGAAAGGTTTCCTCCCTCTCTTTTTTGCTTTCTTCTCTCCCATTTGCGTGGTGGAGGACATCAGNGGTATATTTTCTTCAGTCCTATCTGCAAACTCCTTTAATACTGATAGACATTTTCAAACATTGAGAGGGACAAAAAGCATCTCTGCTCCTGGCAAAACAATATTACTTTGTAATTAAGATTCTGTTATTGTAAGGCTACGGTTGCCCTCAATTCTTTCATCAGAAATCCTTGCACATCTCTCATGCTCAGTGACACCATTCTGTATATTACCCATGTCCCTTATACAACAAATAATCAGATGTCACTTTCCTTATTAAGGAAAGCACGCAAATTAATGTAAGATATTTCTAATAATTTACAATAAATTGGGATAAACTCTTCGTTAAAATAAATCACGTAATAAACATTTAAATAAAAGGCTTCAGAGAAAGTACAACCTCAAAAAGTTTTAACTTCAATATCTGTTTCTGGTGATCCAACAGAATCAGAATTTAGCCTGCAACAAGGTCTGAGACGGAATAGAAAATGAATAAGTAGCCCACAAACCGGCAGTGCAGGTTTTCTCTCAGGAAAATGGTCCAACACATGTTAACTGATGTATCCTTCTGGCGAAACACAGATGTCCAGCAGTTACAATGCATTGTGGCCACTCCCTGACAGAATCCAGGTACACCAACTCTAACAAGCTTTCTCAGCAGGAGGTTCAAGAGCAGTTTCTTTAATTTTCTGAACATGCAGAAATATTCTTTATTTTATTTTCATGCAAAAAGAATGCTGAATCTGTACAGGAAAAAAAATGTTGTACAAAAGTGATGGGCTTTACTTTTCTTCTTTTAAATTATGTTTGGCTGTTTACTGCTATCCTTTAACTATTACTTATGTTGCAAGATCTGGAAATGCAAGGAGAAAGAGAAAGTAAAGAGTGTCAGCTATGCCTTCTGTGTTCAGAAAAGGTCACTAAGTAAGCACTTAGATTGTAACTGACCTAGCCAGAGAATTCTGCAAATAAAGAAAGTGACAAGCAAAATTAATTTGAGATGAAAGTTGCTGAATAACTTCCTATGGAAAATCGACAGCCTCATTTCACAAGAATTTTCCAAGACAAGTCAACAGCCATGTCATCATATTTACCCAAAATACAAAAAGTACGGTTCTCTGCGTGAGATCTCTGAAGTGATTGTCTAAGTAGAAGTAGCACTAAAAATAAAATCACCCAACTGTAGTGTTTGACTAATCAGAAGCAATATTTTCCATGACAATTGCAGAAGAATTTAAAATATGTCAGTATTGAGGCAAAGTAGAACTGAAAAAATGAAGTGGAATGGATTCAGAGATCAAAGAATTCAACTACACTGAATAAAAGGTTCACCTCACTAGCTATTTTACATAAAAAACTAAACTGGAATGTCCAATCTACAGCACAATGTAACTGACTATTTATTCCAAGCCAATATTAAAAACTACTTGCAATTTTAGCATATATAGAATTAAAAAATAATTAAATAAGAAATTGATACTATGCATTCTGTTGCTTTTAAAACAGAAATATGAAGAAATATTAATAAATTTTTAAAATATGAAAATTTGTATGATATCAAATCATGTATGGATTCTGAGGGATAAAATTAAATTATATGTCCCAAGTTCCTAACAAAAAACTAGCAAAAAGCAGTGTGCTTTTAGGTAGTTCACCCTTTTTATGTTTTTGAGTTTAAAAAAAAATCAATACTTTCATGAGACATTGACATTCTGACAAAAATAATATATTTTTAATGTAAACACTATTATTCATTATTTTTCAATGATCTGAAGTCAAAGAGCACCATTAACACACATGACAACATCCACAGTAACATTTCTAGTTAGACAATGTTCCAGGTTCCCTGCAAAGGAAATGCTAAATAAATAGATAGCATTTAAACCACTTGATTTTTTTGTTATTTGCTCTTTCACATATGCTTTCAAAAGTAAAGCTTTCATTTGGACACCCAAGCAAAGGGACTTTATGTGCACTGTCTATATTTGCAAAAGAATGCTGCATTTTGTCATTGTATTTTATAACTTATCAATAATAAACATGCTGAAAAAAATTTGTTGATGCTCCGGCTTAGCAAGACATGAACTGCAGTAATAATATTCATTTGAATATGACTACTAGTGAGATTTCCTTTTGCAATATATTCTCACACTGAAATCTTCCAAAACGTTTTTTTATTACCCCAGGTTTACTCCAAAAGATCTAACATGTGTTCCCAAAGTTTTCAGCAGTTCCTGTCTGGAAAACATTCAGTAATATAATAAGTTAACTCATTGCTGCTCAGTGCCAATTTATACTAACCTTGGACCTAATCTCATGTCCTCGTTTTCTATATATAAAGAATAATTCTAGATTTTTAGCCTGATCTGCTTCTTAATAAAGAAACAGAACAAAACAAATATTAGCAAAATAAAGTCTCTCTGGATTTGAATTACATTTCTGTCATAAATAGGTGAAAATGGCAGCTTCTTTCAGCTCAGACAGAGCAAAATTTTAATGTTCTGCAGCTCCTCAGCCCGCATTATCCATGAGTACAGTATCTTTTGATTCTCCAGGGGCCTGCTGAACACAGAAGATTTTTGGCCCTGAATGCCCTAAAATAAGGTCAACTAAAAGCTTCAAAATATGAGACAAAACACAGCACACACAGCTTCTAGGACTCCTGCCACAATTACGCATTTGTGCCCCTTATCATTCCCTATCTCTAAAGGAAGCTTTGTGCAATAATGATGGCACTTTGATTAGCAAGCATCTGAACAGGAGCACAGTAGTCACCAAGCAGCATTTGCCCATTTTCTTTTCAGCTGCGCAGACATGCTGAAATAATGATCCTGGCAACATGTTAGCAAAACATTAGGAAGACTTTAGTAAGCAAATAATTTAATTACATCCTTTTCTCAGGGAGTTTATATTGCACGACCCCTGACCTTTTATATTGCTGTACCTCAACTCAGCATGGGATTCACACTTCCCATTCCTGTCACAGAATCTCTCCATCTTGTACCATTTAATATAGTATGCTCCAGGTGTTCTGTGGTGAATGAATAGTTATATTACTACCTGTCAGACACAATCACACTCTATTCATCATTCGCGGCTGGCTGCGTGAAGCCCTGCTTCCAGCAGGCTCCCTCTCTATTTCCTTGTTCAAATGTCTGCAGTGCTTTCGGCCCATCTGTCAAGCCTGTCATTTAGAGGGAAAACAGTATCAGTGCTTTAAATATATAGAGTTCTCAATTGAAACAGTGCTGTGATTGAACTGTCAGCATTCCCAGTATCACAGACAGTAATTCATGACTGGTCAGAGCTCCATTTAGGTTGCTATTACTATGCTGACCTTGCTGGGTCACACTGAGAGATTTTTCCCTTTGCAGCTAGGTCTATAAATAGGGCAATTAACCTTTCAAGAATACAAAATGTTCTCAGTTCCCTTCCTCCACAAATTCACTTGCTGTTTGCAGCATTTATAATAATCAAGG
>WBMV01000308.1:0-26771 GCA_013396655.1 Campylorhamphus procurvoides
GTTGGGTGAGACACAAATGGAGACACCCAAACACAGCCAACACCACTCAGAGAGTATTTTCCCTTCCTTTGCATTCCTGTACAAGAAAAAAAACCTGTGGGTTCACCTCAAGCCCCTGTGAGATGGGTGGAAGAGCAGCCTGGAGAGATTGATCTCATCCAGCTTTGAGCTGGAGACATCTCCTGGGGAGCCCATCACCCTGAGACCCCCATAAATCAGCTGGAGATGCTTCCCAGGCACTCCTCCCCTGACCTGCTGCAGCCTGTTAGCTCAGGATGGAATGAATCATTCTGATTTCTCTCCTCTGACTATAAAGCAAGTCTAGACAAGGAACTCAGATGTTGATATTTAAATGTGGAGAAGGTAATTTCACTTCTGGGGTCCGTATCTGACTGCAGCCAGGGCAAATCCCTTCACTTCTGTCCCTCCCCCAGTCCCTCCAGCAGCTGCACAGGGATAAAACATTTTATGGGGGTTGTAAAAGCAGGGAAAACAACTGCATGGAAGCCTCTGATTAAATCTGAGCAGAAACAGCACAGCATCAGAGCCAAATTTAGGTTAAAAAACACCAAGTGCAGAAGGGAAAGCGCAACAAGACCCATTTTCTCCGGGCACCACTCACAAAGGATTGGTCTTTCCCTCAAAGGTGCTGTTTGCCAAGGGAGCTGCTTGGCTGGCTGTGCTGCCCTGGCAGGCTGGGGAGGTTGTGCCTGCAGGGCTGGGCAAATAAATGCCCTGGCAGACCTCGGGGGTGCCCTGGGTTAAACAACAAAGGGGCCAAAGGGGGCCTGGCACGGGCAGCTCCCCCTCGGAGCCAATGAGCCTGTGCTTTGCCCAGCAAAGGGCATGGGGAGGGCTCAGAGAGGAGGGTCAGCAGCTCCATGGGTCAGCCAAAGCCCCAGAGCATGGAGATGTGCTCTTTATCTCAAAAAAGCATGGTGAGTCCTGGTTCCTCCTCGCCCTCCTCTCTTGTCCATCTTCTGACACTCACTGATGTCACCAACTTACACGAGGCCCATTGTCCCCATTTCCTTCCTAGGGGCCTCACACCTGGATGCTCTGTCAGGGCCAGTCAGTGAAAAGCAGCTTCACAAGGCCACATTTCACTCCAAAGCTCTTCTCGTGGGGGAAAACATCAGCTCAGCAAGCTGACCCTTCATTGTTGGCATGGCCATGTCAAACAGCTCCACGTTCCGACCGAGCCCGGCAATGTCACATCTCCTCAGTTCCCAGCAAATCAAGCTGGCTGGGAACAAACCAGACACAGGCCAATTCTCCCAGGCTACTGCTGTGAGCTCTGCCACTGGCCAGCTCTGCTTCTTGGGGGAGAAATCAAAGGAAAAGCCATCACTTGTCTCGATGGTCACCAAGGGTTTCCACGCTCCGAGCTCAACATCTCAGGGTCAGCCGGAGAGGATTTTGAGGAGAGATGCAGCTGAATCTCAGGGGTCCCTCTCTGTTAATCACTGACTTGTAGCCTGTTTCATCAGCCACCATCAGAGCATAATGCAATTAGCACACATTATACATCAGAGGTATTTATTAATCCTTAAGTCCACGTGGGTTCACGCTCAAGGCAGCGGGAGCCTCTTGGTGCTCTGGAGGTTCTTTATTCCAGAGGGAAGGAGCTGAGTTGGGATCCCCCTGCTTGCACAGACCCCCCATAAGCTTTAAACCCACCATTAATTCCTGACATCAATGGCATGGATGGGATGAAAAGGGATGCCTGGAAGTCCCTGGAATGGTCTTGAGGGCAGCGTGCTGTGTTTGTGATGCTCAGGAAAGGCAGCACCGAGGGCTGAGCAGGAATTCCTCTGGTGGCTTGCTGAGTGACAACAGGCAGATTGATGTCTTTGTGCTCAACTCACATGTGGCTGCACGCTTGGTTTCAGTGCAACACCACCTCTGCTGAGCAGAGAACTGTCTGCTGACTTGTGGAGGGTGGATTTGTGCCCTCAGCCTAAAATCACACGTGGTTGGACACTTGGTGCAAAGCCACCTGAAATGCAGCCCATCTGCAGTTTCCTTCTGAGCTTGGGATTCTTTCCCACCACTGTGAGGATGAAGAGATTCCCAGGCCACAGAGAAGCACAGCCCCTGTGCTACCTGGCCATACCCACTGGGACCACCCACAGCACCCAACACCAGTGGGCTGCCTCACCCACCAGCAAAGCATCCTGCACCTCGTTCCATTCTCAGGGTAACAAAGGAAAGCAGAGCTTTTTCCCACTTTCCCTCTTTAGGGATCCTTATGGCAGGTGCTGTGGGATCAGTGACAACACCCTGCTGATAACAAGCCCTCTTACAGCCAGGCCACACAACCCCAGGTGGGAGACACTGGGAAAGACAAAGCTCTGGGCTCCAGACACTGCAAACAGGGTGACAAGCACTTTGTGACCCCGAGGGAGGGTATGAAATGACTCAGTGGCTGATCTAGAGGTATCTGCTGCTGTGAGAGGCTTTAGAAAGGGCTCACTGGACAGGAATCCTGTCAGAACCCACTCAAACCAAGGAGATGCCCATTGCAAGGAGCTAGTCAGTGTTTTCCTCCTGCAGCCTGTTCACCTCAAAAGTTAAAGAGGTGAATTTCTCAGCCACAGCTGCCTTGACCAGCTCCAACAGATACCACCAGAGTGTTCTGAATGACCATCAGGTCTGGGAGATGAAGTGACACAGCCTTGAATCTGAGTGTTTCCCTCATTTTTGTCATCAGATTTTAAGAAACAGGCAGACAAAACAGAGCAAAGCTCATGGGGCCAAACTCCAGGGGTCACAGTCAGAGCATCTGCTTCCCCTCTTCAGCAGAAACAAAGAGAATGTTGTTAATACTGATCCCTGGGTCCAGAGAACATCAATCTAAGTGTGACCCAGTCCTGTCCCCTGTGAGCTGAGCCAGGAGCTCAGGGGCTGTCAGCACAGAGCTCACAGATGCACTGACAGGCCCAGTTCTGCCCCTTAGTTTGTTTTCAGACACTTAGTAGGGAGGAACACAAGGGTTGAAAAGGAAGCCAATTGCAGTAGACATGTCCACATACTCATCTTTTACCTCCTCAGCCCCCACTTCACGTGGCTTCGATACCTTTGGAGAAAGGGAGGATGATTCCCCTTCTGCAGACTGAGCTGGGAGAAGTGACCTGCCCCCAGTGCCACCCGAGGGGGCCTGCTGAGGAGCAGCTCATCTCCCTTGGAAGAGATGACTGCTGGGTTGACCAGATGAGTTGTGTGCCCAAGGGGGGCTCATTTCTTTCCATGAACACCACAGAGATCTCAGGTGATCCTTAGAGATGTTGAGAACCACAGCGCACACACACCTAAGCCAGGTGACCACAGCCATGTGCAACCTCGTGAAATGGAACCACCCAGGGGACAGTGTGAGTGGAACACCTTTGCTCAGAGTGTTCAGAGTGTTTGCTTACCTAGGATCACAAAGAAACTTGGTCTTTTCACCTTCTTCTCTCCAAATGAGCCACTCTCGGAAAGAGGGATGAACAAACATTCGCGTCATATCTCTACGTTTGATAAGAAACATAGAAAGGTTCTCCATCCTCTGCTGAAAGTCCTCCCACTCCAAAGTGCCCTCAATGTTACCTGCATTAATGGCCTGAAAAATATGTTCATCTGTTAATGGGTGCAGAGAAGCCACTGCCACATTCAAGAGAGGCATGACCCGGTCAAAGGAAGACTGTGTTGGGAACTTCATATTGCACTGCAGCAGGTACACCTCGGACAGGGACACGGGCACCACCTTGTAGCTGGAGCTTTTGAGCACCAGGTATCCCTTCTCTATGAGATCAAAAGTGAGTTTCAGGTACAGGTAGGAGCCCTGGCTCAAGGTCTTGAGGTGAGAGCTGAGCTTGCCGAAGGTGGTGTTGTCCATCTTGCCGTTGAGCGAGATGTTGTTCTGGATCTCGGAGCTGCTGTGGATGCGGTGCAGGATGTACGCCTGCAGGTCCTGGTCGATGGCTTCGTTCTCCTCCAGTCTATCCAAAAATATTCTGTGGAAGGGCAACAGCTTAATTATTTCCTACAAAGAAAGAAAGAAAAAAAAAAGACACTCATGCTGGCAGGGTTTCTTCTTCATCAAGCATGCTTAATTTCTACCCCGATGGCCACTCTGGGACTCCTCTAAGACCTTCCATCAGGGGTGGCAGTTTGTGCCCTCAGGACCTCAGGCTCATCTATAATCCAGCAGGTGGAGTGGGAAACATGCCTGAAATGAAAATGAAGGGTATTTCCTGCCACCAGAGCCGTGGAAAGGGCTGGCAAATTCACACCTGCTATCCCCACCCCCAGATGGGAAGGGAAGGCAGAGGGAAGGGACAGCCTGGGGACAGGAACTTGCTGAAGCCCAAGACCCTCCTGCATCCCACACCTCCACAGGGTGTGGAAACACCAGGAGAGATGTGAGTATTGCCCTGGGTCTGCCTGCTGTGGGATGCTGTGCCCAGGGAATGGTCATCAGCTGACCTCACTGATGATGCTTATCCAAATTAACCAAAAGGAAGCTCCTCAACGGCCTTTCCAAAGCCTCTCCTGGGCTCTTGGTGAGGAGAGAAATGATGCAAAAGCTCTGGGTGAGGCAGGCTCTGCAGAAGCCATAAAATAAAGAGGGAGAGGCCAGTGCAAGGGAAAGCTGCAGTGAAGGACACAGAGCTGCAAGAGCACTAATTAAATGAGGAATTAAAGCCATCAGGATGCAATTTGCTCACAATTACAAAAAGATTTCTTTCAAATGATATTTAATCTACTCCACCACTGAGCAAAAAATGGACTCCAGCACTGAACAGCAGATATTCTGTGCTCTCTGCATCTTGGGGAGCAGATAATCCATCAGATATCCTGTGCTTTCTGGATTTTGGGGAGCAGACAGTCCAGCAGAGAGATCTGTGCTCTCCTGGATTTTGGGGAGCAGATAGTCCAGCAGAGAGATCTGTGCTCTCCTGGATTTTGGGGAGCAGATAGTCCATCAGATACCCTGTGTCCCCAGCAGGGTCACTGTGGTTGCCTCCACCTCCCCCTGTTCACAGGAGCAGCAGAGCCAGCAAACCAAGCTCAGCTTGAGGAGCAGCTAAGGGCATGCCAAAGGTAAAAAGCTGCCCAGCTGCAAACTAAAATAAAACCCCTTAAAAATAACCCAAACAACAGAGTGAGAGCTTCAGCACCTGCTCAGGACTGGTGTTTTTGAGCTGAGTAATGTCTTGGCCTGACATTGGCTCCTCCAGGCTGAAATGATCCTGCTCTGGGTCAGACAGGAGGGGCAGGAAACCTGAATTGCTCTGCTCTTGCCCACAGAGCAGAGGATTTCTGGAGCTGCACAGACTGACAGACATCAGCCCTGCCCTCCTAATGGCTCAGGGAGTCAGAGCTGTTGGCATGTGAGCTGTGCCACAAAATGATCTCACCCATTTGCTGAGGAACATTTATTGAGGTGAAAAACGATGCTGGAGCAGATCCACCCAAAGCTGCAGAGCCAGCTTGGGGACATGGATGTAAAGCCAAGAATTAAAAAGCCAGAAAAGGGTAACCTGAATTAAAGAGTCTTGAGCAAATCCAAACATCCACCTTTATGTCATCCAGACATCCACCTTTATGTCAGCCCACCATGACCATGACACAGTTTATCAGCATTTTGGGTCTCAACATACCTGTAGACTTGTCCTGACTGTCACCACCAGCTTCAGCCAGGAAGGGAATTTCCCAATCATTTTGCTCAGGAAGGACACGATGGTGTCTCCATAATCCGGCTTGTGGAATTCAGCCTCGTTTAAACCATCAATTAATATAATGAAATCTTCGTCAGGGATCTTCCTCTCTGAGAGAAAGGGCAAAAGCATTTATTGGCAAGGCTACAGACATGCAAATACAACATCCTGCAAACCCATTAAGCCACCCCAGTGTTCCAAAGCACCATCAGCTATTGCTGAAGAAATAAAAAACCACAGCAGCAGCACCTTTAAATGACACATTAATTGAATATTGAAAGGGACCTTTACAGGTCATCTCATTCCACCTCCCTGCTGTGGGCAGGGACACCTTCCACCAGAGCAGGTTGCTCCAAGCCCTGTCCAACCCAGCCTTGAGAATCCTACAAAAATGGGATCAGGGATGTTTTAAACAGGATTTTGTGGCTGCTGGAGAATGCAGAACCCAGGAGAATGCAGTGACCCAGGGATGCAAACAATGCAGTCAGTGTTTCTGATGCTGAGAGCTGATTGTGACTTTACAAGTAAGGATAAAGATACTTTTGGACTTGGATCTGAAGCTCAAGTGGTACCTTCTCAAAGCTAATCTTGCCTAATGAACTCAAAACCAGGTGGCAAATGGGACATCTGAGTTTACTGTTGGCCTGTGCTGCCCACACATGCTGCAGGTTCTGCTCTGTGAAGTTCTCCAGAGAAATCCTGCTGTCACAAACTCCCACCAGCAGCTGAGTTTTTCTCTGGGACTTTAAACTGCAGGAGGAAATTTTCTGTGAAGGCCCAACCCGTGGTGCCCCAGGGAGAACACACAGCACGCACCTCATGTTTGCTGCTGCCAAGCACCTTGGCTTTGTCTTAGGCCAACAAAAGGCACTGATTTCCTAATATATTCTACATATCCATGTGAAAATGCAGCTATTTTGCATTAAACTGACCAGAGGTGCTTTTTCAGCAAGGTTTTTGGGTACAATTGGAAATACACTTTATGCCTCTCTGAAATCCTGGAGTGAATGTAATGCCTGACTTTTATACCCCCATCTCACATGCCCCATAAAGCCTGAGGGAGAGAGGAGAAAGCAGAGAGCAGGGGAAGAATCAGAACTTTGTTCTCCTACATATTATTCAGCTTCCTTTTCATTAAAAATATATATATTTATATATATTTGAGAGACATGAATCTCTCTCAGTGGCCCTTGCCATTAACAGCTGTGCAATAATTTCATCCCAGTAGCATTAAAGCTTCAACAGCACCTTGTAAAAGCCCTGCTGATGTATTTACAGAGTCTTAAATGTTATATATCTTCAACCCAGCTGCCAGACACTGTTCCTTCTGCTGGAGAAGACTTGGTGCAAATGAGGTTGCCAGTGCTCCTGACCAGCCAGGCTGAAGGATGGGAGGGCTGGTCAACTGCTCTGTTGGAGCTGTTGAGTGCAGAGCCCCAGAGGAAAGGGGAAAAAAGAGGATTTATATAAAACTGGTCAGAATTTAGGACCAGATGGGGACCAACCTGCCTGGCAAGAAAAATAAGCATCCTCTGAAACGCTCTGCAATTAAAGAGCCTCCCAAGGAGCTGCTGTAATAAGCAGGAATTTTTGTCTTTCCGAGCAGCCGTTCCTAAATGTGCATTTTTCTTTTGGCCAGGAGTGTTGGTAGGAAAGAGCAGCCACGCTCCTCCCACAGTGACATTTCCCCATGCCAGGAAAGCCAACTGCTCCACATGTGCCTTGTGCCTGCTGGAACCAGGGGGTTGGACCCAGATGCTGCTCCTCAAGAGCTTGGACAGGGTTTGGAGGAGCTGATTCCAACATCAGGGCTTTGGATGTGGCAGAAGCTGCACCCACTTCGTGCTGGATCCTCCCCTGGGGAGTGTGGGGGGGTCAGAAAACCAACCCAAATGAGCTGGAGTATTTTTGCAGCCAAGATGCAGCACAAGGCACGGTGATAAACATCATTTCTGCAGGACAGGAGAGACCTGAACTCTGCAAATGCTCTGGCAGTTTTCATGGCAACGAGAAAAGATCTCGAATGGAGGGACTGTCACAATGAATTACTTATAACTTGCAGAGGGAAGAAAGGAAAGAAGACAAAATCAATGCTGCGTTAGAAAAAGCTCAGTAATCAGGATAAGGCTTGTCAGCAGCTCCCCAAAGCATCACACAGGGTGTCTATTGACTTTGCTGGGATCAGTCCTTTGGTGAAAGCTCCAGATTCAACAAAACCCACCAAGCAGTGGCAGGGAAAGGAAAAAAAGTCCCCCCTACATGATTAAATCTGAAAATGTTGCTGCAACCAGCACTGTGCATGGGAATTGTTGCTTGTTTTCCCCCTTGGAACTGTGAGGGCAGGTTTGGGAGATGGTAGGAGGCAGGAGAAGGGAACACCAAATGTTTCCTCTACAGCCCTGCACAGGAGGGAGGTGGTTAACCCCTTGTGTCCCAAAAAGCACCATCACAGACTCACCCAGAATGGGTCATGATGGGAGGGACCTCTGGGCTCCAGGGTGACCTCAGGGGAGCCTTCCAGGACCTAAAGGGGCTCCAGGAGAGCTGGAGGGGGACTTGGGACAAGGGATGGAGTGACAGCACAAGGGGGAATGGCTTCCCTTTGCCAGAGGGGAATATTGGGATGGAATTCTTCCCTGGGAGACTGGGAAGGGGCTGGGAAGGAATTCTTCTCTGGGAGGGTGGGAAGAGGCTGGGATGGAATTCTTCTCTGGGAGGGTGGGAAGGGGCTGAGATGGAACTGTTCCCAGGGAGGGTGGGAAGAGGCTGGGATGGAATTCTTCCCTAGGAGGGTGGGAAGCGCTGGGATGGAGTTCCCAGCTGTTGCCTCCCCATCCCTGGGAGTGTCCAAGGCCAGGCTGGAGCACCCTGGGTTACTGGAAGGTGTCCCTGCCCATGGGGTGGAATGAGAAGACCTTTAAGGTCCCTCCAACCCAACCCATTCTGGGACTCTGCCCACGGCAGGGGGTGGCACTGGACGATCTTTAACGCGACCCTCCCCATCCCACCTCCTCCCTTCCAACCCAAAAGGACCAACTCATGGCTCCACCACCAAACCCACCCAACTCCACTCCTCGTGGGGAGCCCAACCTCCAGTGGAACCCCTCAGCTCCACATACCTTTGTGGAGGCTCTCGAGGGGCTCGAGGACGCCCCTGCGGAAGGAGGCCATGGGGTCCTGGACGCAGGAGCGCAGGCTGAGCAGGCTCTGCAGGTGGGGCTCGCGCAGCAGCTGCTCCCGGTAGGCGCCGAACTGCGGCGAGCGGCACAGCAGCGCGGCCACGTTGTGCACGAACTCGGGCACCAGGCACGTGTAGGCGTTGTCGGCCTGGCAGTAGTGGTAGGCCACCACCTGCAAGGGGACAGCGACACCAGTGTGGCGTTGGCCTTGGAGCTGGGGCAGGAGAGCTTTGCCCTCAGGTTCAGGCTGAGCTTCACCCTCAGGTTCAGTCTGAGCTTCAGCCTCACCTTCAGCCTCAGGTTCAGTCTGAGCTTCAGCCTCAGCTTCACCCTCATCCTCAGATTCACCCTCACCTTCAGCATCATCTTCACCCTCAGCCTCAGCTTCACCCTAACCTTTACCCTCAGCTTCAGCCTCACCTTCACCCTCATCTTCATCCTCAGCTTCACCCTCACCTTTACCCTTGGCTTCACCCTCATCTTCATCCTTGACTTCATCCTCAGCTTTATCCTCAGCTTCACCCTCAGCTTCAGCCTCACCTTTACCCTCACCTTCACCCTCATCTTCACCCTCACCTTTACCCTCAGCTTCACCCTCATCTTCATCCTTGACTTCATCCTCACCTTCACCCTCACCTTCACCAGGTGGAGACTTTAAGCCAAGAGCATTAAGGACTCCTGAAAAGAATCCAGAGAGACCCAGAGAAATGACTGGCCCTGCCCCTCGAGGAGCAAATGCAATGGAGCTGGAACATGGAGAGCATGACATGGGCAGTGACAGCAGGTGACAGCTCTGAAGAGCCCCGAGCCCTCGTTAAGGACCCGGCACCGCTAATGACTTGGGATTGCTTTGGACTTGGGATTGGTTTGGACTTGGGATTGTTTTCTTGCTTTTGGTTTGCTGTTTCTCACACTGTGGGAGCAGCAGAGAGCACTGAGTCCATCCCAGAGAGGCAGCACCTGGCAATGACAGATTCCTGTGCTCCTGGGGGGATGGCAGGCTCACTGACATCAGTTACTCATCCACTCTGAACCTGCTCTTCATTCAAAAAACCCAATTCAATTAGGAAAAATAACAAATTTCCTTTTTTCCCAGCTTTTCCCCGCTCAGCAGGCTCTGCTCGAACCCGCTGCACTGTGAAACTTATTAAAATAAGCAGAAAACCAGGGACAGCATCTCAGGCCAAGCTGCCAACGTTCCTGTTTTCTTCTGCAATGTAAAAAAGGCCCTCCAAAATCCCTCCCTGCCTGGAAATCCCTGGGGAAGCTGCCCTGGCACCGCTGCAGCTCCTCCTGCTCCCTGGCTGGCTCCAGCCTCGGGCACTCCCTGCCCATTTGGGAGGAGGCTGTGCCAGGGCACAAAGCTTTGCTCCAGCTCCCATTCCTTGGCTTTGCCTTCCAAATGTCACTGCTGATCCCAAAATACCCAGGTGAGGCAGGTGGGAGCAGCTCTGCACCAGGAGCACCACAGCCCTGGGGCACTGCACACAGAATATGGCAAAATAAATGGCATTTTGGTACGTGGGAAGGGCAATCTAAGTGAGGACACCGAGCTCAGCAGGGGCTGTGCCCTCTGTGCAGCTCAGGTGAAAGGTGCCCATGGCTTTGGACAGGATGAATTCCTGGCTTTCCACCTGCAATGCCCAGCCCTTGGATGACAGCAGGTCCAGGGTGGCCAAGGATGGCCCCAAGAGGCTTGGGGTGCTCACCCACTGCTGGCTCAGCATTGGCTTTTCATCTTCAGTAAGAAACTCCCAACAGTAATTTCCTTTCCCACTCAAAAGGAGAGAGAGCTGGGCTGTTATTTCAAGCATCAAGGCCCAATACCTGTGTTTAACCTTTCATGGA
Source organism: Campylorhamphus procurvoides (assembly GCA_013396655.1). Taxonomy (NCBI): domain Eukaryota; kingdom Metazoa; phylum Chordata; class Aves; order Passeriformes; family Dendrocolaptidae; genus Campylorhamphus; species Campylorhamphus procurvoides. The sequence goes on from WBMV01000308.1 coordinate 10,730, forward strand.
GACCTCCAAATTCCTCACAGAATTGTTCCCACCAGCCAGTTAAAATGTAATGAATTCCCTTAGAGAACAGCACTGGGTCAAGCAATAATAAAAGGAGTGATTTCTTCAGAACAATCCTATTTATCTGGGGATTATAACTTGTGCCTTTCACAGAATCAAGTTCCTTGATATCAGGTTGCAGTGACAGACACCAGATGACTCTGATTTCCTACACAATAGGTGTGTAGACACAAAATAGACTCTTTTAATTCTCTTTACTTCCAGGAATCAGAAGAGGGACACATGGAGGGAATGGACACACATACAGTGACAACCCAACCAATTCAAGGCTCTTCCCATAAATTAGGGTGGAATTTGACGATCTCAGAGGTCTTTTCCAACCTCCACAGTTCCACAATTCCTGATCCTCGGGCTGGATTTACCTGTGCACTGACTGAGCCTTAACCAGCAGGATAAATGCAATGCCTGATGGGGGGATCTGAAGCCAAACCAGTAAACAAGGAAGATTTTGGGAAGGCAACCAAAGGAAAGGGATGATGACGATGATGTTCTCAGCAACACAACTTGCTCCAAAACTTCATCTTGATGTTATTTATTCTCTGTGACATTTTCTTTATCTTCAAACCCCAGGGAGGCTGCCAGAAGGCAGTGCTGAAGTGGAGCCTGGCACTGGGAATTGGGCTCCTCACTTGCAGAGGTGGGTGGGAAACACTTCTCTCACCCTGGAAAACTTCCCAAGGTTTCCAACCCTGGTCCACCCCTGGGAATGGGACAGAATTGATGTGAGAGGAGGAGCCTCCAGGGTGGAGGTTGGTGCTGATGGGGGTTCACCCCAAACAGGTTCAAACCCTGTTCTTTCTCCCCTGCACTCAGTGAAAGCCTTTAACACTGGGCCACTGATGCTCTGTCCTTTCCAATTACTTCACCTTTTTAATTATTAATGATTAACTTCAGTAATTGCTCCAGCTTCCAGGAAGAGGGAGGGATGGCTTACCAGCCCCACTGCTTAGGATTCTCTTCTGAGATAAGGGAGACCGTGCCCAGACCTTGCTCAGCATCTGGAACAACCACCCTCTGTGCTGATCATGATTCTGAGGTGGTTTTGGCCTGAATAAGCCAAAAAAAACATCCAAGGGAAAAAAAAAAGAACTTGCATAGGCTGGAAATGAACTTTTCATTGGAAAAGGTGTGCTCTGTTCAATAAAAGCTTCATTTTCAACAGAACAGATAACTTTGCCTTAAATCGCTGCTTGTGCAAGTCCCAACCCTGTCCTACCATGAACAAAATCCTTGAATTAAACATGTAATTTTATCTAGAAGGTGTATTACAATAAAGGAAACAGCACAGGGTTCCTAAGGCATGGATGTTGTGATCAGCAAACATTTATTTGTGTCTGATACAATTTAAACCCCGATTTTTCTAACCAGAGTTTCACTTTGAACTCTGGCATCCCACTGCACTGAACACTATAAACACTAAATGAAGACTTCCCAAACTTTTAAGCCCTCATTTTGGTTACCAGGTTTGTTAAAGAATTCCTTGCTTTAAAGGTTGATTAAATTTAAATCACCACGTTGCAAATGCTAAGTAGGTAAGGCCTATGAGCAACCCTAAAGCAAGAAGTGCATTACAAAGGATGGGGAAAGAAACACCAAGATCAAGAGGAGTGTTCAAAGTCCCTGTTCTTGCCATTTTTAAGGGCTGAGAATGCAGTTGGGACAAGCTGAGAGCCCAAGGTGTTATGGCTTTTATATTGAATATCAAATACCCAAAATTACAAACTTGCATCAGTTCCTTCCTTGCTTGAAAAGGAGCTGCAAAGTCATTCACACTTGTGTGATGAGTATTTTACCTCCAGTGATCCCCTCCTCCCCTGAACTCATGTAGAGAGTCCAGCTGGCCTGGGTTTGGTTTTTCCAAACATTAATTATGTGTTATGAGGCTTGAGAAGCACCAGACATGGGGATGGCAGAACCTCAAACACACCATGGCCAACACGACCCCTCAAGAGGGGTCAAGGAGCCCCAAAACTTCCATTTACTCAGAAATGACACAAAATTTGATTTCCGAACGGCCAAACCAGAATTTTCAAGCCATTATTTATGTTCTCTCCAGGTGTTAAACCCAGTAGCCTTCAGGATTGTCTTCTCCCAACCCTTTCAACACCAGCCATCCTACTTTTCCCTTTCTCCCTCCATCCAGCCTCATGTGACCTCATCCTTCCTGCTGTCCCCACCCTTCCTCCTGCCCTCCTTCCATTCAGGTTCATCCCTTCTTGGATTCAGGATCTGGCCACAGTGTCCCCTCCTGACACCTTCCTGCAGCTCCTCACCCCCCACCAAAGTCCTTTTCTAAACCATGGCCATGCAAACCAAGCTCCACTTCTCCTGAGTCCCCCTGCCTCGGGCTCAGCTGGGCAGGTGGGGAAGGATTCCATGAACTCAAGGAAAGAGGGAAATTTCCTCCTCTAAGTCAGGACTTGGTGGCTGGAAGGAGGGTGTTAAAAGCAAAACAGCTATTCCAAGGAAAATGGAAAATGCTGGTGGAGGAGGAGAAGAGCAGAGCAGGAGGAAGAGGCTGGAGAGGGCCAAGGAGAGGGAAAAACAAGGCACAAAGAGAATGTGCAAAAGTTATAAAGTACAGAAGGGGAGAAGGGACTGAACTGTGAAGGAGGAAAAGAAAAGAGAGAGAAGGGGACAAACTGACATGGCAGGAGAGGCAGGAGGTGGCAGCAACAGGGAAAGGCTGGAAGGACAGCAGGGACAGCAGAGGAGAAAGAGGGGCTGGAAACAGCTCAAGGGAAAGGAGTTATTTTGAATTATTAGGACAGGCCCATTTTCAGCAGTCCTGCAGCACTGTCTGTGACTCTCCTGCACTCAGGCAGCATCCCAGTGCCATCCCACCTGTGCCATGCCTTGGTTGGCATCCTTCTGGATGGAAGTGTGGCCAGAATCCCCCTTGGACCTCCCTCCCTGAGCTCCCAGCAACACCCCCTCCCTCCAACGCTCTTCAAGGGCTTCAACAGTGTATTTTAACCATCTTTCTGCCCCTAAAAAGATTTACCTTTTTTTGCTCCCCACCAAATAGCTTCAGACAGATGCAGTGTGCCACCCTGACCTGCCACGATGCCACATGCCAGCCCCAGCCCTGGCTGTGCTCATGGAAAAGGCCACTGTGACCCAGGACGTGGCACGTGGTGACCCAGTTTATTGGGAATGTTCGTGCTGGGAAATGCCCTGGGAGCCTCATTAGCAGGAACCACTCCCTGCCCCTCCACCCACCCGAGGCAGGAGCACTCCCTCGCTCCTAAAATGCCCCCAGCAATGGCACTGATGCCCTGCTTATGGCTTGGAGGGCGGGGGAAGAGCCTCTGGAGCCACCAGGCAAACGCATTAATGCATGTGCAGCTCCTCCAGCAGCTGCTCTGTACAGGGCATGACCCATCAGGGCTTTCAGGTCCATTTGGGTCAGTGCTGCTCCCAGGAGCCACCACAGAGCAGCCACAAGCCATGAAAAGCCCTCTGTGAGTGAAGGAGAAACCTTCAGGGCAAATGGGGAGGTGACACAGTTCAGGCCTTGGACACTGCCAGGGATCCAGGGGTAGCCACAGCTTCTCTGGGCACCCTGTGCCAGGGCCTGCCCACCCTCCCAGGGAGGAATTTCTTCCCAATATTTAATCTAAATCTCTCCTCTTTTTCAGTCATGGATGACTTAAAAGTCCCCCCTGAGCCTGCAACACAACGATGCTCTTTTCCAGCGTGCCAGGACTGAGTGGGGCTCCTGCTTGGTCATCTGCAGTTACTTCTTTCTAAAATTAGTGACTTGTTCATCTCTGACATTCAGAGAGAAACGCAACCCTTGCCCCCAAGAACTCGGCGCACGAAAAGCAGGCACAAAAGCACAACCCTGAATAATCCAGAGGAGGAGAAGCAACTGTTCACCTTTCATTTCTGTCACCACAGACACACAGCTCCTGAATTTCGGGAGAAGTGACATTTTCAGAGGGAAGGGAGTGGGTGAGAGGACAACGAGCTTCCCACCAGCGTTCTGGAGCCTGAGCCAGGCATTACCTAAGGCTGCTTGGATATTATTAATGTGCTTTCGTAACCATCTCCAGCCCAAGGAGAAGGTCCCCACACCGAGGAGGAACATCTGCACACAGCCTTACCCAGCTCCTCCAGATGGTCCCTGTGTCTGCCACAATCCTCCTGACAGTTGTGGTTGTCCATCACTGTCAACACTTTCTTCCCTACTTCAGTTCTGACTCCTGGGCTTAATGCAACTATAAAAGAGACATGGCCAAGAAATGCTTCTCTGACCAGAATGACCGATGGGTCCTTCACTTCCTTGGGCTCCTTCTCCTTCACCCAGTTGGACAAAAGCTGCTTAAGGAGGGTTACAACAATTATTTTCTTGTTCCACAACTACTGACACAGGAATATGCTGCTCTTCCCTCCCTTCCTCCGGCACCAAAGGACATTCCACTCCTTTCTTCCCCTCCTTTTCTTTGTTATAGTAGACTTTGGAAAGCCTTTATCTCCATGAGGGCTTTCCTAAATGCTCCCTTGCTGGAGAATGTGCCACCAGACATCGGGATTAAGCAGCTCAATTATTTTAACTAGCTGTTTTCACTGTTGTCTCCCAGCCTTTCAGTGGCAAGTTCAGCGTCTCCAAAGCCTGAGAACTCTCCTGGCCTCCCCAAGGCGAGCCCGCCACGTGCCCTGAGCTTTCTGAATGAGGCAGAACAAAGAGCCCCACGCTGTTATTTAATGGATTTCCAATCCTGTTGCCAGGTCAGTAATCCTTTTTTCCCCTCAGTGTCACTCTGAGGTTTCAGGCCCCACAGCTGGGGAGGAGCAGGGAGTGTTTGTTGTATCCAGAAGGACGTGGCACGGCTCCTTCCAGGCACATCAGTGGATCTGCTGGTGACAGCAGGGACCCCTCAGCTGCTGACTGTGCTGCTCAGGAGGGTCCCACGAGGGCACCACACACACAACTCCCAGCCAGAAATGTGACAACCATCCTGAACCATTTTATTGGCCTTTGGTTTTGCTTCCCGAGGCTCGGTGATCCATCAAACCCACTGTTCCCTTCTGGAAGAGGCTGTGATGCAATAAAGCCAAATTGTTGGTGATGATAAAGAACCATCAGCAGGAAGGTGGAGCTCCAAAAAAAAATAATGGAATATCCAGAATTATTTCTTCTTGTGGCAGGAAATGAAGCTTTGATTAAGGATTTAATTGTGTGCTTTATTTCAGGGCACACCTGGAAGTCACCTGCTCTTCCCAAATCAGCAGCCACAGATCCCTGGTTACTTCCAGCCCCAGGTACCCAAGGCCCATCATCTGCAGGGATCCATCCCTCTGCCTTCAGCAGAAAGGGAGGCAGCAGAGGAGCTGCTGCTCTCCAAGGATCCCACCAGGGCTGGGAACACACCCAAGGCCTTGGAACGCTGACTCAGGTGCCGTCGCTCTGACTCAGCCCGGCAATCGTTCGCCGAACACCACGGAGTTTTTGGGAGTTCCACGCGTGCTGTGCCAGCAAGCTGAGCACGAGAAGGGATTCCAAGAGCTCCAAGGTCAGCTTGGCAGGGATGTGTTCATGCCTGCAAGCTGGGGAGGGTTATTTCTGGCATCTACACTTGGAGATTCCCTGGGAGATGGATGGAGCATCCTCCTCCCAGTGTGCAACCCTGCAGGAGTGAGGGATTCTGACACCAACACACAGGATTTATCCTGCAGGCAAATTCTGGCCAAGGGATGAGCAGGGCTTTAAACCCTTTCCTAGAGGAGTCTGCAGCCAAGGTGTAACAACCTGTTTTTATTTTCATTCTGGCTCTAAGGGTTGTTTCTTACTCTTTTCCCCCGTGATCAAAGATGCCAAGAAGCTCCAGCGTGGATCTGGGACAGTGTTTGAAAGAGCTGTATCCCTTACCTTTTCCAGGAGGAAACTGGAGCTAAAACTCCATCCATTTCTCAATTACATCCCCAGCAGGATGAGTTATGCACTCAGGGGAAGAAAGCTGAGACAGATGAGGCATTTTAAGCAGAGATAGCACATTTTCCTGCTCTTTCTGGGCATCTGCAACGCTTCAGATTTGCAGGGGATACTTTGACTGATGTGTCCTGAACCAAACCACACCTGGGCATCACATTCCCTTCCAGAACTCCACGTGGGAAAGGGGAGGCTCAAGCTTTAATATTTATTTACACACCAAACCACACACTCCCTGCCTGGCCATGTGGGGCTGCAGGAAAAGCAGACAGGACAAGCCACTACCTGGCACAAAAAGCCAAGCAAAGCACATCCTGGTAATGATTTAGAACAAAGACTTTGCCTGCTATTTTCCTCTCCAGAGCAGGAGCAGGCAGAGGAAAGCAGGAACTGCTCCCATCCCCCCAAAAGGTGTAGGAGGAGCAAGAGCAAACTCTCAGATTTCAAAGGACTTGAATGGCACCTTCCCACCAGCCCCGAATTGGGGTTAAACCTCAGGAATACAATCAAAAGCAAGCTGTAAATCTCACAGACACAAGTGACAGCGTCCCATATGTCCCACACAAGCCACTCCTGCCAGAACAGCAAGTGATTTGTGTCTCGCTCCAAGGGCTTAGGATGGGTTTTGGAGGATTTTCCAAAAAATCCCCCCAAGTGCACACCCAGCCAGGGCCTCCCCCCAGCCCACAAAACCTGCCCCTCTCCCTGCTGGATCAAAACCACAATTACCCTGGTCACTGTGCCATAGCCCAACATTTGGAAGGACAAAGTAGGATGGCTGGGAGAGACAAACCCTCAGAGCATTTGATGCACTTTGAACTTGAATTTCCTTTTAGACGAACAACTTCCCTGGGTCACAAAACTCCTCCCAGAGGCCCCTCTTGAGGCTCCCCTGGGAGTGACATCAGGCAGGACCAACTCCCATGAAAAGTGACATTCTCCCAAGGCCCCAGAGAGCTCCCAGTGGATAATAAATAACTCCATACCTGTGAGGCCAATCTCCTCATGGCCTCCTCCTGGCGCCGCCGCATCTCGGGGGTGCCGGGGCAGCTCCCGCTGGTGATGGCCGGGTGAGCAGAAGGTGCTTGGGTCAAGGGCAGCTCTCGGTTGGCATCCACATCTGCCCAAGGAAAAAAGGGGAGCCATTGGCCCAGGGGAAGCACTGGCACCATTATCACACACCAGGCTGCTGCCCTTTGCTAAGCAGGGCAGGTAAAATAATTCCCACAAAGAGTCCCGTTGGGATTGCAGGGATTTCCAAACCAGAAGCTCCTCAAGGCTTTGGGGAAGGACTTTTGATCCAGCTTTGAGTTCAAGGGGTGTTTGGACAACGCTCTCAGGTAGCTGGTGGGATTTTTGGGATGGCCTGGGCTGGATGATCCTGATGGGTCCCTTCCAACTCAGCACATTCTATGATGATCCATCTCTTCCACTGCAATCCCACTGGCTTTAAACCAATGCCAACCATGGGGTGAACTGGGCACTGTGGAAGGCTCTGCCTTCAGGCTGGGTGGGTGGGATGCAGAGCCCTCCTGCCCTGCCCTGCCCTTCTGCCAGCAGCCCTTCCCTCCCTATGAGCCATCCCTGGTTAATCTGGTTCCAAGGCCTCCTTCAGCACAGCCAGCCAATTTTGCTGAATTATGGGCCTATTTTGTGCCATAAATAAACAGAGAGCCCCAGCTAACACAGCCATCTGAAGCCCATTAATGTAATCAGGGGCAGAGGAGCAGCACCAGCATCTGGAAAAGGCTTGCAAGCAACTCATAAATTATCCTGGAATCATCTCTGGCAAGTTTAACTGTGTTCTCTTGCATTTTAGCTGCTCCTTTAGCCTGGCAGAGAGAAACTGGCTTTGCTAGAGCAGCCCATCCACCTGGCCTTGGTGGGGAACGTTCCCAACCCACTTTATTTTCACCCCCAGGATTTCTGAGTGACACCAGGACATGCAGCACTTGGTGATGCCTATTTTCTGATTATTCTAGGAGTGCTTTAAGGCCAGCCCCCTGAGTGGGTTGCTGCAGTGCATCCCTGAGCCTGAGTGGCAATCATCATGCAAACAGCGACCCATTTAATGGCAAACAGTAGAGGAGGATGATGCTGCCCCCATAATCCAACCCTGTCAGGGTGAGGCAGAGCCCTGCTGGTGAGCCTGGGACAACACTGTCACCTGGATGTGTTTTCTGGGACAGGAATTGGAAGGATGAGGCTGCACTGAGGCCACTTTGCTGATGCTGATGGCACAACTGCTGGAGCACAGTCACACCACCTGATTAGCACTTAGTATTAAACAGAGATTTTACTGAGCATAACAGGGGTTTTTTTCCAGCATATGGAAATGGAAACAACAAAGAAACTTATCATAGAATCAGAGATGAATCATAGAATATCCTGAGTTGGAAGGGACCCACAAAGAGCTCACAGAATAATTATTATCTTCTAGAGCTAAACCAGGACTTGTGATCTCTTTAGGAAATAAAGTCAAATTAAATATTAATTCTGAGCATTTCCATCCCCAATAACTAACACTGAGGAACCATTCAGCTTGTCACTTCCTGGACACACCAGAGTGTGAAGCCAGCTGCGTACGAGGTGGGACCAACACCCTTTGTGCATGAAGGGAATTTCTCCTGGGAGCAATCCAGCCTTCAGCCCAGCAGGAGTTAATCCCAGTGGGCTCTTTCCTCTCCCCCACCCCCTGAGCAGGCTGGGGACACACACACAGCTGGGGCTCTCAGACACACACACAAGCCCTGCCTTTCACTGCACATTGTTCATTTAGCTCTGACAAGTGACACTATTGAACATGCCAACCCCTGGTGACATTTCAGCTCTTCTGACAGGGCAAGAGCCCTGCACTCCAGCAAACAGATTTAGCTGCAGCCTCGCTGAGGTACAGTGACCTACATCCTCCAAGATACCTTCAGCTACCTCAGCCAGTATTTTTAGCCCTGTCTTACTCACTTACTGAGGGCTGAGTGATTTTAAAATGTTGTCATGCCCACCTGCCAGCCTGTCAGCACAGAGTTGATGGGGACTGGGTGGGCCCCAGGGGGCAGAGCAATGCTGGGTGCTGAGCCTACGTGGGCTCGTGACCCACCCTGAACATCTCCAGCAACCCAAACCATCCCCAGGGGGAGGAGGATGCACTGCAGTGCATTTGTAACCAGATCTGCTGGAGATGGCAGGAGCAGGGGGACTGCACTGGATGACCTTTAAAGGTCCCTTCCAACCCAAACCATGCTGTGCTTCTCTGATTCTAAAATTGGAGTCTTCCCAACCAGAGAAAGTTCGTGATGTTTCCAAGCCAGAGAAATCTGAGACAGACTCTTGTGACTCTCCAAAAAGCAGCTTTGGAACAGGAGCAGCACAAAAACCCCCTTTAGAAGTACCTAAAGGGGCCACAAGAGACCTGGAGTGGGACTTTTCACAAGGCCATGGAGTGACAGGACATGGGGAAATGGCCTTGAGCTGAAGGAGGGGACATTTAGATGGGATTACTGGCAAGAAACCCTTCCCTGGGAGGGTGGGCAGGCCCTGGCACAGGGTGCCCAGAGAAGCTGTGGCTGCCCCTGGATCCCTGGGAGTGTCCAAGGCCAGGTTGGACGGGGCTTGGAGCACCCTGGGCTGGTGGAAGGTGTCCCTACAGCTGGAGCTTGGAAGCAGATGGTCTTCAAGGTCCCTCCCCACACCACACTGCTGACAGCTCCTTCCCCTGCCCTCCAACACCCACCACGCCGATGTCCCCGCGCCGAGGCGAGATGAGGACCACCATTCCACCCAAACCTGACGGCCAAGTCCCCCAGAGGGGCAGCACTCACGTTTGGGGGAGGCGTGGGGGCTGTCCGAGGCGATCTGCCTCATGCGGGTGCCGTGGCAGCTGAGGGCCACCAGGCGGGAGATGATGGCCGTCTTGCCGAAGCCGATGTTGCCGACGATGACGACGCCGCGGTTGACGCTGGCGTTGGCGCTCTGGAGCTGCGCGTCGATCTCGTGGAACACCCAGTCGCGGCCCACGAACACCGACTCGGTGGTGATGCTGGGCACCTCGAAGAGCAGCGGCTTCAGCGAGATGTCGGGGGGTCTGTAGGGCGCGAACCGCACTGCGAGGGGAGACACGGCGGGACAGCGTCACCCAACGCGCCCACCGGGGTGGGACATGGGCGTCTCATCTCCCATGGGGGTCTTTGCATCTCGAGAGGTTCTTTAGCACCCCTCTGCCATATTCACGGAATATCCTCAGCTGGAAGGGACCCCCAAGGACCATCCAGTCCAACCCCTGGCCCTGCACAGACACCCCAACAATCCCACCCTGTGCCCCAGAGCATCATCCAACCCCTCCTGGAGCTCTGGCAGCCTCGGGGCCGTGCCCACTGCCCTGGGGAGCCTGGGCAGTGCCCACCACCCTCTGGGGGAAGGACCTTTCCCTGAGATCCCACCTGACCCTGCCCTGGCCCAGCCCCAGCCCTTCCCTGGGTCCTGTCCCTGGTCCCCACAGAGCAGAGATTGGAGCTGCTCCTCCTCTTGCCCTCCCTGGGAAGTTGTCCCTGCAGTGAGGTCTCCCCTCAGTCTCCTCTCCTTGTCCTGGTTTCAGCTGGGAAGAGTCAATTCCTTGTGCCATGGTTTGGATTGGGAGTGACGACGGTGTCGAGAACACTCCCATGGTTTGGTTTTTGGCTCAGTTTATCCCAAATTAAGGACTTTGTCTTGTCTCCTGCTCTGCCAGTGGGGAGTGGCATGAAGGAAACTGGGAGGGGGCACAGCTGGGACAGCTGACCCAGACTGGCCAAAGGGATATTCCACACCACAGAACATCCTGCCCAGTCTATAAACTGGGGGGAGTTACTGGGAAGAGGCTGATCTGGGTTCAGGAAGGGGGTTCTGGCATCCATCAGTGGGTGCACTGTGCATCTCTTGTTTCCACCCTCTTCATTATCATTATTATTATTATTTACCATTATCACCCTATTTTACTTTATTTCGTTTTGTTAACCTGTTCTTATCTCACCCTACACGTTTCCCTTTGCTCCTCCTCCCCATTCCATGGGGGTGTGCTGGGAACAGAAGTGGGGACGGAGCCAGAAGCTCCACCTGGGACATTGATTGTTACTTTTCCCACTTTTTAATGCATTAGGTTATAAAAAAAATGCAGGGTGAGACCCAAACCAGCCTTGAAGCTTTTCCAGGAGCATTTGTGGCTGAAGGGAGAGGGAATTTGCCATTCCCACTGGGCACAATGGGACATCCTGCTGAAAGCAGGGAAAGCAAAACTTGCCTTCAGCTCCCCACTAAAAACCTGGCACTGGGAGGAGTCCTTGCCATGCTCTTTGTGTTGGGGCTGCTCAACGACTGCCCTTTTATTTACCAAAAAATAGCAGGGACACTCTCCCATTTAGTGGCTCTCCCAGGAATTCTGGAACTCTGGGAATAACCAGAGGGTTGTGATGTGTCCCAGGAATGGCTTCACGATGTCAGCCCAGTGCCAAGACTAAAGATATTCAAATTAAACCCAAGCTGAGGATTTCCAGCTGGAACAAAGAGCTGCTGTTTGTAACAGCCCAGACTGATGTCATTTCACAGCAATATCTGCAACATGCAGCATTTTGGGAGGGAGAGACCCCTCCTCCTATATTGGTTTAAATTAAAATATTGCCAAAGAGTGATGGTTTGGGTTTTTTTCACATGCTCTTCTTCAAAAGAGCAAAGCACCTCGACCAGGATCAGAAACAAAATCCAAAAAAACCCTGAAACACTGCTGTTATCCTCATGCAACTGTCAAAAAAACAGGGAGGGGAAAGAAAAAAGAACAAAAAGCAGAAAGAGAATATGGAGTGCTACAAGGGTTTTAAAAGTGTGTCTGGAAAACAATTTGATGCTGTTCCTACAATAAAGTGGAATGTTTTGGATGCAATCACTGCAAATGACGCAGCCTTGGCAAGCTGCTGCCTCCCAACATATGGAAATTGGGTCTGTCAGACCTTGCTTGCTTCACTCTCTGCCTGCTAATGCATCTCCAGAAGTGCCTCCCCAGCCAGGGACTTCAGGAGAACCCACTTTTTGGGGGGCTCCTGTCTTTGGTACAAAGCCCAGCCAGTTTGGACCAGGTTGATGTTGGGGGGGTTGGTGCAAACCCAACCTGTGCCCTCCAGCTCCCCAATTCCTCAGCCCAGGTTGCTCCAAAAACCCCCAGAGAAGAGGAAAGTTTCATGGATGGCCAACAGAGATCCATTTTCTACCTATAGGGGGGAGCAAACCAGGCAGGGGAACGACCTGAAAATATCCCAAATGAGCTTTTTCAGCCACTTTCTCATCTGTGCACTGCCAAATGAGGGGATGGAGCATTAACTCAGGCTCAGGGCTGGCCCTCTGGCAGCTTGGCCACGTGGCCAAAGCCTGAGCCCAGATTAAAGGGGGATGGAAGTTGTAGGGTGGGCTTAAATCCCAAGGCCACGGAGCAAACGGAGCTGGAGCCGCCTGGGAATAAACAAAACCCGAAAATGTCGGCCCTGGCTCCTCTTCTCACTGCTAACATCTTGCTTGGGGAATTTCCCAGGGAGAACCACAAAAATTTCCCCTCTCAAAAGGCCTTTGAGAAGGCAAAGGGCTCCCTGAATGTGGGCATTGTGAGTGTCCTGCTTGGGGACAGTGGCCCTGGGCCTGTGCTGGGCTCCTGCAAAGTGCAAGGGGGGGGCTGCAAACCTTGGCTTTGGAGGGGAAAAACCAAGGGGAAACAAGAGCTGTCCATTAAAATGTCTCATTTTTTATAAATTAGCCAAGTATTAACCCCATGGGGATCAGAGATGGGCTGGGAGAGCTGGGGGGGTCACCTGGAGAAGAGAAGGTTCCAGGGACACCTGAGAGCCCCTGGCAGGGCCTAAAGGGGCTCCAGGAGAGCTGGAGAGGGACTGGGGACAAGGCATGGAGGGACAGGGCAAGGGGAATGGGTTTTAACTGGAAGAGAGTAGGATTAGATGGGATAGTGGGAAGGAAATCCTCCCTGGGAGGGTGGGGAGGGGCTGAGGTGGAATTCCCAGAGAAGCTGTGGCTGCCCCTGGATCCCTGGAGGGGCCCAAGGCCAGGTTGGACAGGGCTTGGAGCACCCTGGGCTGGTGGGAGGTGTCCCTGCCCACGGCAGCAGAACCATCTTCCAAGTCCCTTCCAACCCGAAGCCCTCTGAGACCGTGACCTTCACAGGGACATGCAAGCCCAGCTCCCACCCCAGGCCCCCCCAAAAGGTTGGGAATGCCCCCCAAACCCCAAAAAGTGAAGTCCCACCTCGCAGGTCCTGCTGTGCCCGCGCCCCCACCACGCTCTGGCGCGGCATGCGCAGCGAGGTGCGCAGCGGGGTGTGCCTCTGCTCGTCCAGGTACGCCAGGTCCTCCAGGTGGGCCGAGCTGGTGGCTGTGCAGGAGAGCAAAGAAACCAACTTTGGAGTTTCACCCCCCTGATTATTCCATTTTTTTGGGGTTTTTAAGCAAAAGTCACAGTTAAAAGGATCCCGAGCCAACGGAGCTGAGATGAACCCAAATCCAACTTGCCCTTAAGTGTTCTGGTGATTTTTCTCCATGGGGGTTTGCCCTGGTTTGGCCTCCTGATGATCCCAAATAGAAGGAAAACACATGGGAAATGGGGACATGGAGTCCTCATATCTGATGTCACCTCTCCCAGTCCCACACTCAAACATCAATGCAAAGCTGACCCAGACCCACCTCACCAGTGCAGTTTATGGATGCAATTTATGCCCCCAATCTCCTCTTCAATTATTTTAGAGCTATTTAATTCAGATATTAACATTTATCTGTCCCTAAAGCCAGAATTGGTGGCAGAAAAGTTAAACTTTCAACAGCCCAGCAAAAAAAACCAACACCCCATGAATAAAGGAGTAAAATGTTCTCTGGACTTTGCTGCTCCAACATGAGTCTCTCATGGATTAAACAGGACTCATTTCTTGGGCTCTGCTCGAGGTGCCATCAGGACATGGAGAAGCAAAGCTGGGACAGAGCAGAGCTGACACTGACCCCAAAGCTGCTGCCATGGGGAGGATGGGAAAACAACAGAAAATGTGGCTTAACAAGACAGATTTGGACCCCTTGCATCTCAATTTCCCCATTATTCAACCCTTTCCAGCCAAGGAATTTCAAGAGCATTAGAAAGTCAAAGAGTGCAAACCTCACTGCACCAAATAATCCTCCCAAATCTAAACAGGAAACTTTCAAATCCATCTTTGCAGATCCCCAGCTCTGCTGTTGTTCTGCCAACCAGTTCCAAAAGTCACATTAAACTTTAACCCACGGGAACCAGCTCAGCCCCTGGATTGCAGTGCTGGTTCTTTGGCTTTCAGTCAATCAGCACCACAAAATTATTGTTTTAAATGGAACTAATTCATTAAATTCCTTCTCCAAAGGGAATTGGGGAAATGTTTTGATACAGATCTCAGGGCACTGGATTTCAAATCCTTCAACACAAGGGGCAGCAATTCAACAAAACTGCAAGGCAGAAGGTTTCAAACCCAAGAGAAACAGTTTTTTCCCCCACAATTCTTAATGACAAATGTCAAAACCTTGACAAGATGGTCAAGCCAAAAGCTAAGGGAGGTTCAGACTCTGACACAGAAGGGGCTTCAACTTGGCAGCAATTTTTATTCCAACTGCCTGAACTCTCTCAGTTTTAAGAAACAGAGTAAAAGACACAGAGGACAAATGACAAACAAGAGGAGCAAAGAAAAAAAAAGGAGATGAGCCCATCCAGGTCTGTTTTTAGAAGTCCTTCATGCTCCTGTTCTCATGGGAAGTCGATTGGATGCTCGGTGTGAAGGGGCCATCAGAGCTGAGATGCTGCAAGGACAGCAGGAGCTTCAGCAGGGTCCAAGGTGTGTTCTGGGGGCACTGAGCTCCCCCCACCACCCTCAGGGTCTCTCCTGACATGCCTTTGGCATGAAAATCCAGCTCTGGAGTGTCCCTGAGCCAGAGGAGCTGTGGGACAAGGGTGGATTCCCTGCAGCACCCCCAGGAGAGCCAGAGTGCCCTTGGGGACACATCCCCATGGCAGAGGATGGACCAGGTGACCTTCAAAGGTCCCTTCCACACCACTGGGAGGTTCTTCAAGGAAAGCCTGGCAGCTCTGCCTGCTCCAGGACAGGAATGGTTCTGTCTCCTGGCAAGAACTGCAGTCCTGACACTTGATTTTTATTTCAGTTCTCTGGAGGGTCTCATTGCCACCCCTGCCCTGCCTGTGAGATGAGCACCAGTGACTTTGGGCACTGTCCTACAGGAACTGAGGAGTTAAACCAGGCTCCCTTCCCACCTTCATCATCATCATCATCACCATCTTCTGCAGCCACCATGGAGTGGACTCCCACCCAGTGTGTGTTTCCAGCTCCATCTCAGGTTCTGCCACAGGAATATTTTCCCACTTGGCACCAACTGCCCTGCCAGGGCTCAGGATGGGCTGAGATTTATCCTTCCCATTTAGAAGGGAGGAATAACTCAAGAGGTCTAAGGCCAGAGGAAGGAGGAGCAATTCCTCCTGAGAACACGCTGTGGTGCTTCAAAAATTATGCCAGATCAATTTATCTACGAAAAATTAAATATTAAACTGTTGAAAGCTTCCCCTCACTCCTGGACCTTATTCTATGTCACGAGACACGGTGGCTGCAGATCAAACAGCACAGGGGGGAAAAAGTGCCAGCTCAGAAATAATATTTGCCCAGGGCAGATGCACCTCTGGCAGGGGAATGGCAAACACTGGCAGCTCATTGTTTGAGCAACAAACACCAACCAACCTGAGCCGAAATTGGGGTTTGGCAGCCCAGGGAGAGGGTGGGCTCAGCAGATGGGGGGGATGGAGGGGATGAGGAGGGGAAGGGGGTGTTGCTGCTCCTCTCTCAGTGAAGGGATTCACCTTCAAGGTCTTCTCATTGCAACCCCCTGCCATGGGCATGTTGGCAAAAGGTCAGAATTCCAAAGTATTTCTGCAAACCCTGCCCTGACCTTCGACAGGAATGGTTTCAGACTGCCAGGGAATGGTTGGATGGGATATTGGGAAGGAATT
>WBMV01000308.1:39423-51899 GCA_013396655.1 Campylorhamphus procurvoides
GGACAGGGGACATGTCACCCACCACAGCCAGACACGGGGGACAGGGACATGTCACCCACCATGGCCAGCCACAGGGGACAGGGGACATGTCACCCACCACAGCCAGCCATATGATTTGGGAGGTTTGCACAAGGAAGGCCAAGGGGCTGTGGGAGGGGAAGGGGGTGATGCTTCTCCTTGCTCTGCTCTGCTGGGATCACACCTGGGAAGCTGCTGCCCAGGACAAGAGGACACTTGGACCTCAAGGATGGCTGAAGGACTGGAGCATCTGACCCAGAAGATCTGGAGATATCCAAACCCCAACTGCTTTTTTAAGAGGATCCCAGAATCGTGGAATGGTTTGGCTGGGAAGGGACCTTAAAGATCATCCATTCCCACCAGCCCAGGTTGCTCCAAGCCCTGTCCAACCTGGCCTTGGACACTCCCAGGGGTCCAGGGGCACCCACAGCTTCTCTGGGCACCCTGTGCCAGGGCCTGCCCACCCTCCCAGCCAAGAACTTCTTCCTTGTATCCAGCCTGAACTTCCCCTCTTTCATTTTGAACCCATTCCCCCTTGTCTAGGTCCTGATGAAGAACCCCTCTCTGGCTTCCCTGCAGCCCCTTCACAAACTGGAAGGTTGCTGTGAGGTCTCCACACCACCTTCTCTTCTCCATTTTCCCAGGCTCTCTCCACTGGGAAGGTCCTCCAGCCCCCTTATCAACTCTGTGGCCTCCTCTGGATCTGCTCCAACACTTCCATGTCCTTTCTGTGTTGGGGCACTGAGTATTCCAGGTGGGAATAACCCAACCCAACCAAGCTGATGCTGCTTTGAGCAGGAAGGTTGGATAAGATATCTCCAGAGGTGCCTTCCAAGAGTGTAGAAGTTCCATCAGCTCACACTGTGGGACCTTCCAGAAGGTGAAGCACCATGGCTGTCATAAACTCTTTATGGTGAAGCTTTTCTGTGTCTTTGTTTTAACTGTCATTATGAAATAACACCATAGATCACTTGGCATTGATTGACACGTTTTATTTTTGTATCGATGTAGAAAAACGTTCCTCTGTGCGGGTTTTAAATATGAATTTCCATCGACAGAACATTCTGTGTTATTATTATTATGGCTGCTGTTTCATCTGTCACATTTTCAGCAAGCTCTGAAAAACGACCCTGTTGTGTCAGCCCTGGTGGCCTTTGTGCTGCTTTAGCAGCCAGGGGGGTTGGAAAGGGTTTCCCAAAAAGGATTTCACCTTCAGCATTTGGGATCTCTCAGTAAGGAAATGCCACTCAAGTGACAGCACAGAAACCCCACTGGTTTAGTTTTATATCCTTGGACATGTCAAAATTCAGCTGGAGATGAGCAGACTGGGGCAGTTCCAGTGCAAACATCTCCATCCCTTCCCTGCAGCCCAAGCATGGGGAGATGGCAAATAATTCTTGTCTGAGAAGGCAAATAATTCTTGTCTGAGAAGGCAAAGCGTGGCTGGAATGACAAGCAGCAGGTTTTGATTTAAGGAGTGTTTTCCTTGCCCAGCCCGTGTGAATTCACACATTAAAACCTACAAAACTGTTCTCCTTTTGAAATTCAAGTGCAGAACCACTGGTCAAAGTCTCCATCAGATTTTAATTAATTGGTGAGTAATAGAAGAATTAATCTTTGCAAATCCCATAAATGTCTCACTGTGTGACTGTCAACACGACCTGATGTAGGGCAGCAGAGAAACTGAATTTGGGAAGGAGACTTGGAGAGGTTTCCCCAAGATCTGCTGCAGTTTGGAAGCAGCTGAAGCTTGGACAGGATTTGGGTCCTGGGACAGCCAGTGGGACATGGCAGAGTCAAGGGGAGGGCCCGAAAAATGTGAGGTGGGGAGGGCTGGGGTGGAGGAGAGGCTGATGGAGAGGAGGAGGGAAGGCTGATGGAGACAAGGAGGAGATGCTGATGGAGACAAGAAGCAGATGCTGATAGGAGGAGAAAGAGGAAAAGCTGACAGAGAGAAGGAGGAGATGCTGATAGAGAGGAGGATGAGGAAGGGCTGATGGAGACAAGAAGATGATGATGGAGACAAGAAGGAGATGCTGACAGGAGGAGAAAGGAAAAGCTGATGGAGAGAAGGAGATGCTGATGGAGAGAAGGAAGAGGCAAGGTTGATGGAGAGGAGGACAAGATGCTGATGGAAAGGAGGAGGAGAAGCAGGAGGAGAGGCTGATGGAGAAGGTTCATTCAGCCTGGAGAAGGGACAGCCACCCTGGATCCAGGGACAGCTGCAGCACTCCAGTGTCTGCAGGGGTTTGGAGAGAAGACACATCCAAGCTCCTCTCAGATGGCCAAAGAGAAAGGACAAGGCACTACAGCCACAGGTTCTACCAAGGGGAGAAGAAACAAGTTCTTCACAACTGAAGTGGTTGACCCTGGAGAGGTCATTGATCCTCCACCCATGGAGACCTTCAAACCCTGCCTGGACAAGCCCTGGACATCACAGCCCGTCCCTGACTCCAGCCCTGCCTCCAGTGGGGGATGAATTCCTGAGGTCACTTCCAGCCTTGAGCACTCCAGCTCCTGGCCAAGTGCTGACAGCACGAGATGCTCCCAAAGAAAGGCAAAAATGAACTTGGTAATTGAGGAACCAGCCCCTCTTTATCTTCTCCAGCACATGAAGAGCATTCAAAGGGCCTGGAGAAGTTTCTCCTGCAAAAATTAGCACACAGCCCAAGATACCAATCTGTTCTAGAGGACAACTCTCTGCTGCTCCTCTTTAGATTTTTCTTTTATTTGTTCTCCAAAGACATCTTGGGCTTTAAAGATGGGATTTTAATTTTTGTCAAAAGGCAACAACAAAAGGAACCATTTATAGGAGAAAGCTCTGCTTGGCTTTGAAGTACTCACTTCAAATAGGTGCCTGTTAAAAGGGCATTTTTGAGCCCAGTGTGTAGTAAAAAGGCCATTCCAAACCCCTCTCAACTTGCATTAAAACACTGAATGAAAGTGTTAAAAGTGCCATGTGTGTGTTAAGGGCAAAATCTTTACAAAACTACATTTCTTGGCTCTCAAACTTTAGCCCAGGAGATCAAAACCCTTTTGTGTCAGTCAGTCCAAGCTGGCCTTGGACACTGCCAGGGATCCAGGGGCAGCCACAGCTTCTCTGGGCCCCCTGTGCCAGGGCCTGCCCACCCTCCCAGCCACCAATTCCTTCCCAATATCCCATCCATCCCTGCCCTCTGGCACTGGGAAGCCATTCCCCTTGTCCTGTCCCTCCATGCCTTGTCCCCAGTCCCTCTCCAGCTTTCCTGGAGCCCCTTTAGGCACTGCAAGGGGCTCTGAGGTCTCCCTGGAGCCTTCTCTTCTCCAGGTGAGCCCCCCCAGCTCTCCCAGCCTGGCTCCAGAGCAGAGGGGGCTCCAGCCCTTGGAGCATCTCCATGGTCTCCTCTGGACTTGCTCCAAGAGGTCCATGTCCTTCCCGTGCTGAGGACAGGCCCTTCTTGGCTGCCACTTTTCACTGCCTCTTTTTGGAAGGAATTCAGGTGCTCTGAACTGCCCCTGCCCTGAATATCTGAGGGATTTGTGCAGCCCAAAATGACTCTGTGAAAACGAGAGAGAATCAGAAGTGGCTCCAAAGGTGCTGCACATTGGACTGTCCATCTGTCCATTCAAAAACAACCCAAGGGGAGGTCCAGGGGTCTCCCAGTTTCACTCTCACCTCACCAACACTGCAAATTGAAGAAGAGGAGGGAGAAACTCAAGCTCAGGCACTTTCCACAAAATCTCTATCACAGCCCTGAGGTTTTTTGCTTTCCAGCCAGCCAGGGGGATGTAACAATCTCCCCCACAATAAAGATTTTATGATGTGCCTCCTCTATTTTCAAGCAGGAAATCACCTTGTTGGGCACATGAGAGCCCGAACTGTGCCCATCTGCAAAGCCAGGCCATTCCTGCATCCCCTTCCCTCCTGCAGAGCCCTTTCTGTAACACCCCCAGGCCCTCCTGGAGCGGCACAGCCAAGGCAGAGCCAAGCAGGGATTATTTTGGTCCCCATAATCTGATTAAAATCTGCCCACTCCTACATCTGCAGAAGCAGCAGAACAACAGAAGCCGCTTCCCACGGAGGCAGCAGATCCCTCTGCCCCCCAGGGATGGGAGATGCCCCTTGCATGCCCCCTCCCCATGCCACCCCATGCCAGCAGGGCTCAGGGGGGGGTCATACCTGGTTCTCCTCCTGCACCTCCATGCTGTACTGGGGCCCTGGCTGAACCTCCGTGACTTTCTCTCCGAGGAGGAAGCCCAGGCGAGTCATGAGTGTGTTTGCTGCCTCATCTACGGATGGAGGGGGTCCCAGCTCCTGCTCAGCATCACCTAGACAGGAAGAAAACCACGTTCAGACAGCAGTTGTTACCCTTGGCAGCTGCCCAGCCTGGGGGTTCCCAAAGCAGTGCCCTCTGCCCCCCTCAGGATCCGGGTTTTTGGGTTATTCAGGTTGTTTCAGAGCTCTGTGATGGACATGCATTGGCAATGGGTGTTTTTCCCATGGTTTCTCCTCTCATTGCTGTTGTCTCAGCACTTCCCATGGATGCAAACCCAGAAATCTCGTCCCACAGCCCCTGGGGAATGGGATTTTCTGGCCCAGCATGGGAGTTTGGTCTCCTCCCTCCTAAAGAACCTGCCTGTGGGTCACCCCCAGAGAAGCCAAAGCCACAGGTGGCATCTGGGAAGGATTCCACGAGCTGAGGAGCAGCCAATCTCTGCTTCCAAGTGTGGTTCATGGGAAGGACCAGGACAGAAAACCCACTGTCACCTGCTGTCCCCAACCATGCTCGTGGTTATGGAGCAACGAAGCCTCTCCAGACACCAACCCACCTTCTGCCCTCACCCTGGTGGCCACCACACAAAGTCCACCTGCCAATGCCCACTTGAATCATTAAAACAGGCCAAACCCAACATTCCTCATGGTTTTCCCACCACCTGTAGGACAAGTGGCCCAGAGAAGCTTCCAGCCCACCAGGAAAGGGCCAGGAATGGAGACTGGCACTTCTGGCTGCTTCTCATGGTAGAACACAAATCTGGGGAGCTTTCTGAGCATCACACCTAAGTTGGGGTCTGAAGGTCAAGTTCACAGCAACAGGCTTAAACCTGAAGGTCAAGCCCTTGCCACGTTCCACTGAAGCAATGCTCAGTGCAGTTGTAGGAGACTAATTAGGATTTGCAATTAGTCTCCAGTTAATTATTCATCTGATAATGTAGAATCTGGAAAAGAGCCCATCTCCCTCTGCCAGCTGTGCCCTGGTTTGGGTAAAAGGATGTTACCTTACATAAAACACTGCTTGTTGCCAACAGGAGCTGAAACCCCCAAATCAGAGCACGTGGGACACGTACAAAACCTCAGGAAATTTAATCCCCTTCCTTCCAGAGATTCCCATCCCATCCATGGACAGCTCAAGTTTTTGGGGTCTCCCCACTGCCAGAGCATCTCCTGAGCACCCATGGCCACCACAGCAGCAGCTCTGGGAGCTGAGCCTCTGGAATGCTCCAGTGGGAGGAAAAGGGATGATACAGGAGGATCACAGGAGCTTGTCCTGAAGTTATTGAATGCCCATTGTCCTGCAGGAACCGAGGCTGACGTGAATCCCAGAGATTTAAGGGAGCCAAATTTAGATGGCTGGCCCAATTTGCTGAACTGCTGACCACCCACAGCCAGTCTGGGGGCACTTGCTGTCTCTGGGAGCCCAAGCCAGAACAGAGACACTTATGTAAAATGGAAATTAGAGCCACTTTTGTTTCCAAGGTTATTTTTTTTCCCCCTTGCAAAAAAAAAGGGAAGACTTTGAGACTTTCCCCTAAATAGCTGTACCCAGGATATGGCTCTGTTCTGAATCATTACAAGCTTATTGAGCGTTGCCTGGTCTGTCTCCAGAACCAGGATATTAATACCACTCAAAAAGTGCTGACTTCCACATCTGGGCAGAGGGAACAGCTGGATCCACCTCTGCACTGCCCACCTGGGAGGCTGGAGCAGTGAACAGCTGGATCCACCTCTGCACTGCCCACCTGGGAGGCTGGAGCAGTGCAGGTTCCTTCAGCTCAGTTTGGGAACTGCTCCCAAACCAAACTCACCCCTTTGGAGACCGAGTTAAACCTTGTCCTTAAACCTTCCTTCTTTTTCCTACCCCTAAAACACCCCAAGGGGCACAAAACTGGCTTTTACCTGCAAAATAAGGCACATTGTGAGCTTACCCAGGTTCACTGCTCATGGAACATGGAAGATACAGGGGGGAATAACTGCCTGCTTTAATAATGGCCCTAATGGCAGGGGGTTGGAACCACAAAGTCTCTGAGGTGCCTTCAACCCAAACCTTTCTGTGCTGACAGTTCAGACAATCATGGAAAAGTTTGTGTTGGAGGGACCTCAAAACCCTTCTATGGGCAGGGACACCTTCCACCAGCCCAGGGTGCTCCAAGCCCCGTCCAACCTGGCCTTGGACACTGCCAGGGATCCAGGGGCAGCCACAGCTTCTCTGGGCACCCTGTGCCAGCCCCTGCCCACCCTCCCAGCCAGGAATCCCTTCCTAATATCCCATCTAACCCTGCCCTCCTTCACCCTTGTCCCACCACTCAACACTCCCGACCTGTGAGATGCTGCTCCTGGCTCAGGGTATGAACAGCTGAGCTCAGAGAGCTCCACATTTCATGTCCAGCTACCCATTATTTTATTAACCTGCCTTTTCAAAGCACAGCTAACTCAGAACACGAGCAAAGCTCCACAGTCCTGGATTATCCCCTCCTTAGGTCTTAAAAAACCACTGCAGACATTTAAGGGAGTGCCAAAGAGGAGCCAGAAGGGCTCTGAGGTGCCTGGGAATGGGAATTATGGAAAGCAGATCCAAGCTGCCTGTCAGGGCTCACAGTAAGTCCTAATTCCCTCTGCCCAAGTTCAGTGAAAGGGCATCCCTGGGTGCTCCTGCCCTCCCTCCCTTCCCACCTGTGCCATCTGGCTGGGGTTGTGGCCACATTTCACACCCCCCCAAGCACCCTGAGCTCCTGAAGTGCCACCAGGGAAAGCTGAGCCCAGATCTGAGAAGAGAAGTGGCCCAGAGGTGTTTTTAGCTCTTCTACACCTCTGTGTCACAAACACCCCCAGGGAACTCCAGGGAGCAACCCCTGGTACATCCATAAGAACCAGTCCCACCTGCCCAGCTGGGCCCTGTAAACTCAAAATCCAGCAGTGGATTTGAGAGGTCCCAATGTCTTCGTGGCCTCCTGTGCTGCTGCATCAACAGGCAGCAACTCCAGAAGCCACAGCCAAGTGCTCAGTGCTGCAGGAATTTGAAAGGAGAATAAAACCCCCTCCCTGAGTCACATTTTAAAGAGTTCTCTGCAACTTGATGGCCCTTTGTGTCCAGCAGAAAGATTAGATTTTTATAAAAACACCCATCCAACAACAGGAGGAAGAGGGTTCTCTGGATGGGCTGATGTTCTGCTGGGCTGGGAGGGGACCAAACCCACCCACTCACCCAGGTCTCTGCAGCTAAATCACATTTATGGTGGATTTTCCATTCCTTTTCCATCACCACCAAGATGGGACTTCTCCAGGGGGAGCTTTGGGTGCAGGTACAGCAGTCAGGTTGGGGATTTTACTGACTGCCTAAAATTCAACTGAATATTTCATGTAATCTCTTGAATATTGGGGTATTTTTTCTTTTTTAGAGGATCTCTTTAATTTCTGTACAACTCACTACAAAAGAATCTGAATGTCTTATTTCTGAGCCCTTCTTTTTTGCAAAGTAAGGCTGGTTGCTTACATTTTTTCTTGCAAAAAAAAAAATAATAAATAATGCCTGTACTCCTTGGACAAATTACCTCTGCTCCCAAGCAGACTGCAGCTTGGGAGACTAATCTGTCTTGGAGCTTTTCCTGGAGGTTTATTTATGGCATGAGAAAGAAGCAATTGCCTGCAATGTGTTTGTGCTCTGATGGAAGTCCTTGGAGTGGTGGCAAACAGCTCGTAAATCTCTCCCTTCCCCACCTGAAATGCTGACTGTGGGTTTGGAGGGTTTGCCTTTCCAATCAAACACTGCAAATTCCAGGCAGGGAGAAGTTTTTCCATGAAATTATTAGGGAATCATCTCATTAATGCTTAGAAAAGGTGTTTTCCATGGGGGGGCAGTAAATGTAACGCTGGGTTTTGAAGGTGGTCAGAGACAAGGTGAGTTGTGTTCTCTTGGGGTTGTCCCATCTCTGGAAGGGTCCAAGGCCAGGCTGGGTGGGGTTTGGAGCAACCTGGGTTGGGGGAAGGTGTACAGAGGGTGGGACTGGATGGGCTTTAAGGTCCCTTCCCACCCAAACCATTCCAGGACCCACGAAATTAAGAGCAACAAGACCCTGTGATTTCTCCACCTCTTGAGGAGCTCACCAGGATTCTTTCCTCTTTATTTTGCTTCTGGATTGAAGGACAGTGGAACAGATGCCACCAGAGGATGGGATGGGCAGGGAGACCATCCAGAAGGGATGCTGGGAGAGTGGAGCCAAAGGCAGGGCAGGCTGTGGGACACAAACGCTGCTGGGGATCCATTGATTGATCCATGGATTGCCTGGGAAGGGCGGTGGGAGCAGGGCTGGATCAGCAAGGAGGTCACTGGAGCTCCCTGGGCTGAAGGGAAGCTCGGGATGCAGGAGGAGATGGAGCATCTCCACCACCAACCAGCTCCTCACCTGCCTGGTACTGCGAGGACCATTCCAAATATTGCACTGAACTAATTACTGCTAATAATTAACCCCAGCATTTGATTACTTAGAGACCTCAGAAAGAGGGGAGGCACCCAAGGCTCGCCCAGGCACCTTTTCCCATGTTTCAACCAACCAGCAGATCCCAGTAAAGCAGCCCCCACACTTGGCACCTACTTCTGCCAGCCCTGGAAGTTCAGGACTCCTTTTTCTCCCTCAACCGAACTGCAAAAATGCAAATTAAACATCACAACCCCAGCTTGCCAAGCAATTCATGTCAAGCAACCCCTGCTCCTTCCTCCCTTCCAAAAATTCAGCCCATTTTAGGCAGAGCTCTGCGATTCGTCCTGGAATTCACCTGATTGAGGCCACTGAGGGGCAATTGGAGGGAGCCTTGGTAGTTCTTGGCACATCTTTACCCACAAACACCCCTGGGATTTTGGAAGGGGTCAACTCCAGCCCCAGAGGCAGCAGGATGGAGTTCATCAGTGCTCATGAATGCCCTGAGCATTCCCTGAGAATCAAATCTAACATTTTCCAGCAGTTTTTGGGGTTGTTCTTTTAGAGAACCCACTTGGAACGTGCCACGTTTTGGCACGTGATGGTTCTCAAAGAGCATTTCTGGTGCCTCCTTCCAACTCCTCCTCCAAAGCTGCCCCTATTTCAGCTGCAATTGCTCCCAAGCAAATGAAATTTTGTGGTGATTTATCTGGGAATTCTGTGACTGGTTTGATCACCACCATCATCTCATTCTGGAGAAATGACAGAGGGTGGTGCCCCTGCATCGAGCTAACAATGCATCTGCACTCCAGAGAATAGTTGGGATTTAATGGCTCTCCTTGGACTCCCAAACCATCTGAAATCTATTCCAGCCAGTGTCTAACAACAAGAAATGGGTAACAGTTCCCTAAGTGGTACCATCAATGATTTTGCCTGAATATGAGACCGATCCAGCCTCCAAAAAAAAAATAAAAAAATTCTTAAATTAGCCAAGAAAAAAATAGAATAGGTCTGTGCCAAGAGCGAGCACCTCTGGAAGGCCAGAAATAAATGATAGCAGTTTGGATTTTGATCCTCAATTACATAACTGCAGAGTTTTAGCCAACGACTTCCCTCTCTCCATGTGACCTGAATCTGTCCCCTCATTCTGCACATCTGCTTGAAATTGTTCTGGCTACACTTGAGCTGCCTTTGGAAAACGTCCTTGACCATTCCTGCTTATCCCCCTAATCCCAGAATTAATGGAAGGCTTTTCTTTTTTATTATTATTAGTCTTGTTTACATCCAGAAGAGGTTTTTAAAACTGGATCCACGCTGAGGGCTGAAGGCTGTTCATACACAGCATTACAAAGGTCTATTTTTGTCCTGCTGCACCTCCAGCCCTGGGGTTGGTTTGGGCTCCTGGGGACAAGGAGGACATCGAGGGGCTTGACAATGTCCAGGGAAGGGAATGGAGCTCCAGGAGAGGCTGAGGGAGCTGGGGGGGCTCAGCCTGGACAAAAGGAGGCTCAGGGGGGACCTTCTGGCTCTGCAAGTCCCTGCTGGCTCCAGGCAGGGATTGGACTCTGCTCCCAGGGCACAGGGACAGGAGCAGAGGGAACAGCCTCTAATAAACTACATTAATGAAACTCTTACCCCACTCCAACAAAACCACCCCACAGCACGTTGAGGTCACACAGTGTATGAGCTGCAGTTTCACCCATCAGATGTGCCACAGTCTGAGATCAAACTCCACAATTTTGGGACCTGCACTAAGTTCCTGAGCACTGGGAGAACCTGAAGCCACAACCAGTGCCTCCCAGTCAGGCTTTGCTTTCCAACTGGCAGCCAAAGGAATTGCTTCCAAATAATCAGTGACACAAGACATCAAAAACTCTGCTTAACGAAGCAGAAACTCTACAGAGGTCCAGGAGGTTCTGAGCAAAGTGATGTCCTCTCTTCAGGGCCCAGGTGATGTCGTGGAGAACGGAGCAGGTGGGATGGTGGAACCAGAGTTCATGGGAAGAATAAGGAAGTTCTTGTTGTGCAGGCCTGGGGAGGGTGAGGGAGTCACAGCAACTGCCAGGAGAGCACAAGTCATGGGGTGGCTTTCAGAGAGCTGCATACCTTCCCTGGGGAGAAGCTCTCCATAGCATCACCCCCCAGGTCAAGGATGGTCATCCTTGTGTGGGCACTTGGACACGGGAACCAGGCTGGGAAAGACTGGAGAAGTTCCCTGCAATGCAACCACCCCTCCTTCTGGTGTTAGAGCTGGTCAGATGGGTATGGAGGGGTTTGAATCCACAAAGAGGTGAAACGAGATAAGGGCATCCCAAAGCACGGGAAGGAGAGAAGAAGTGGAGCTGTTGAGTGTTGCTCCAGACTGCAAGGGATTTGGGAATGAATATCTGAGCCAGGAGGAGAAGGGGAGCACGGGATGGTCACATTAGTCATTGATCAGAACATGAGGAGCAACTCCAGCCACCACCATCTCCTTCCCTGCTCAGCATCTCAGTATTTCCACTTGGGACGGGCAGAAACACAAGGCACAGGCTAATTAAACTAATGAAACTCCACCTAACGAGCTCCTAAAGAACTCCACAGCTCCAGGAGCCAAAGGGGAAGAGGAGGTTTGTGAAGACATGGAGAGCATTGAGAGCAGGAGCCCTAAGTCAGCTGGGACAGGGCTGTCACCACCAGGCCAGGCTGTCACCACCCCGGGACCCACACACGGCTAATCCAGCCTGACAGATGCTGAGCAGGGACAAGGATGAAATGAATCCCCAAATCCAGCCTGACAGGCAGGATCTCCCCACACTGGAGGCTCTTTCCTCCCCAAGAAGGGAAAATCTGGGCACAGTGACCCAGTTTTGGCCAGAAGGGGCAATCCTAAAATGGAGGGCAGAGCAGAATTGCCGTGGCACTGCAGGAAGGGTGAGAAACTCCAGAGCCCCCAGCACTGCTGCCAGTTCAGAGGACACATCTTACCACTGTGCCAGCGACAAACTGAGATCCTGAAGGTGGAAAAGCAGCTGGAAACTTCCCTGGGATGATGCCTTTGATGGCCAAGAGTAATAAACAGTCCAAAAGAAATGAAGCAGAAGGCCAAGGGGGAGAGAGATTTGTTACCTGAGTGCCAGAGGGGGAAAAAAAAACCTTTGCAACTTTTCAGTTTGATTTCTGGGTCTGAGACAGGAGACTTTGGACCTTTGCAGAATGCGTGAGGTTGGAGATAAATCAACGTGCTCTCATCTAAGCCAGAACTGAGGTCGTTTCAGACTCAAATTCCAGGCAAGTTATGTGTCATTAGAAGGTCCAGAGACTCTGGTTGAAGACACAGTGATGTGCCACGGCCTTGGCCCATCCTCAACATTTAATTTTGTTGGATGGATGTATTTGGCCAACCAAGAGGGAGCCACTTGCAGAAGAGGTGGATAAGAAGGTGTTTGAGCAAGGAGGGACTATTGGGGCAGTGCTGGAGGTCTGCCCTGGGCTGAGGGTCCAGGACCTGCCATCATCCCATGTGCCTCATCCACTGGAGAAGTCCCTGAACTTACCTAATCCCCCTTTGCCTGCAGCCCAAACACAACGTTCTACACCCAAGGTGGGCAAGAGAGTCATCAGTGGACCACAATCCTGGAGCAAAACAGCTGCTCCAAGCCCCATCCAACCTGGCCTTCAACACTTCCAGGGATGGGGATGTTCTCAGGAAGACAGAATTTACAGCATTCCTGCAAACCCTGCCCTGACCCTTCAACAGAAATGACTTCAAACTGATTCAGGACAGGATTAGAGATTAGGAAGGAATC
>WBMV01000308.1:62105-93705 GCA_013396655.1 Campylorhamphus procurvoides
GCAGAATTCAACCCCTAAGCCACCCAAACTGCATTTCTGAGCATGACCTTGGCTCCTGCAGCTGCACTTTTCCTTGGCACATGGAATGGCCACACCATTCCCACACCATTCCCACACCTTCCCCATCCTCCAGCCCATCCAAAGCCAGGACAGATCCCTTTGGAAAGCCACGGGATGGAAGCGCAGAATTCAACCCCAAAGCCACCCAAACTGCATTTCTGAGCATGACCTTGGCTCCTGCAGCTGCACTTTTCCTTGGCACATGGAATGGCCACACCATTCCCACACCTTTCCCATCCTCCAGCCCATCCTAAGCCAGGACAGATCCCTTTGGAAAGCCACGGGATGGAAGTGCAGAATTCAACCCCAAAGGCACCCAAACTGCTTTCAAAGCCTCCTCTCAGCCCCTTCCTTCCCCAGGGTGCCACCTGAAGGCTGGGAAGAAGGTGGGCAATGCTGTGGAGCTGCAGATCCCAAAACCTCCCTCCCACCTCTGGCTCTGCCCGGGCTCAGGGGGGGTTTTGAGCCAAGGGATGGGAACGGGGTTAAGCCAGGAAGGGACATGACCCACTTCTATTTCTGTTTCACCCAGAGGCCTCGAGCAACGTGAACACTTTCAGAGCAACTACTCCAGGCTGCATAAATCAAGCAGGATTTCTTTAAAACTAAAATAATAGTTCAAAAAAACCCACCCAAACCCACCCCAATATTCCTGGCTGCAGGTTACGAGATCCCTCATTTTTTGCTCCAGCTGATTTAATGCTGTTTCTGAAAGGTGCTTTTATGGCAGCCTCTCTGCAGAGCAGCAGCAAAAATGCAATTTAAAGCAAGGCATTTATTGGCTCATTTTTATCCCCTGCAAAGCAACTCCCTGAATGATTCTGAGGGCAGAGTGGCCACACACAAACCCGGGGGGGACAGAGGCAAAAACCCCAAATCAATCCTCGACTCAAGTCTCCAAATCGACACAGCTTGGCTGGCCAAGGGTTAGGGTTCCAAGGGGTCCAAACGAGCATCCAGGCCAAGTTGTCCCCCCAAACCCCCTCCTGGCTGGCCCTGCTGCCCTCCCTGACCCCCCAGAGCCTTCCCAAGGGGCTTACCAGGGCAGAAAGCATCACCATCCAACTTGGGTGCCGCCGAGAGCGTCGGGGAGCCCAGCTCGGCCTCGGGGATTCGAGGGCTCTCCACAAACTTTGCCTTCCTCAAAGGGGCTACGGGAGAAGGAGGGGGAGAGAGAAAGAGAGGTCATGAGTAAGGGAAATAGCAGGCAACAGATGGAAGCACTTAACTAAACGACACTGTCAGACTCAGATCAGGTTACTCTTTTTTTTTTTTTCCTCTCTGCCAGGAGAAAGAAGAAGAAAAAAAAATGATCTGCATTCTTTACAAAGGAGATGGCTCTGGGTTCAGCTTTCCAAGTGCACAGGCTGCCTGGGAAGCGTGTGAGCACATTGCTGGTGCTCTCCAACACTTCCTTCTGGCCTGCTTTATTACAGGTTTTTACAGGAAGCAAATGTGGAAAAGCAGGATCAGAGAGGGGGACACAGAGCCCAGCGAAGTGGAAACAGCTGAAGGGAGCCCACGAACGGTGTGTGCAGGAATTGGGTCCTTTCACACCAAATTTCCATTTCAAAACATTCTCAGGGCTTGGACCCATCAGGTTTGGGCGTTCAGCACAAAACCAAGCCCTCCACTTTTATCCTTGCAAATCCAGAAGGGATCAAGAGACTTAATAAAGAGCAGGGGGAAAAGGTAAAAGTGTCTGTAAGAAAGCAGGGCTGGCCACTAGTGCTGGAAAAATGGGATTTGCCACATGGTTCAACAGCCTGAACTCTGAAAGACATGAAATTCCGTACAACATTTGTTTGGAATAAAATTAATTCAAATAAAAAGTGGTTTAGTGAAAGCCTTTAGACATATTCCTGCCAAAGCTGAGAAAGAGAGCTGGAGAACAAGTCCTATGCAGAGATTATTATATTGCATTTCCAAGTGAAACCCTCCTGCCCATCACAGTGAAAGGCTGATTTGCAAAGCCACTCAGCACCCCTCCCAGGGGGCAGCAGCTTCTGCCCTTTATTTACAGAAATGAGATTTATAGTTGTGTCCCACAAATTAAATTTGGGCTCTGAAACTGAAGAGAGGGGGTTGTTCTTGTGCATCTCCTGCAATAAAAGCTCAGCAGGGCAGGGAATGACCTCGGAGACAGCAATAAATCTGGGATTGGGGAGCTGGGAAAGGCTGAGCAGGTCCAGGATGGGGAACCAGACACACAACACACACCCAGCCCTCTCCAACTGCCATCCCAGGAATTTTTGTAAAAGAGCTGTGGAAAACAGAGGTAAATTTGGGGGTTTCTCTTCCAACACAAAGTCCCTGTGAAGCAGAAGGAAGGCAAGGAATCAACTGGTGCTGAACACCCTCCTGACTCTCTTGCCCCCAGGCAGAGTCCCCATCCCACCATATCCCAGGAAACTCATGGATGTGGCTCCCCTTCAGACACACAACCTGATCCCAGAGCCCATTCCATAGAAATCCTCCCAAAAATCCCAGGTGTGCCCCCACAACACCCCCCAGCTCCAAACTGGCCACCACCAGGGAAGGAGCATTCCCTTGGGCCACGTCCTGGTGACATTAAACCACTCACATGGTAAGGAAGAAGTTGCTACAGCCTGAAAATGATTTAGAATGATAACCCTGCAGTGGCCAGTCCTGTAAGATTTCCTTTGCAATTGTAATTTTAACAAATATGGGGATTTCAAATGTTTTAATACAGCCCTGGTAACATTTTTATAACCTATGTTAGAAATGGCCCATCTTTCCTTCATCATTTCTGGCTGCCACCAGGACCACACATCATCCCATCCTGGGTTCTGACATACAACACTAAGAGATGTCAAAGATGAGATGGGATTGTCACCAGAAGGTTCTGTACTGGAGTTTATTTCTAAAACAGAGGGAGAAGCATTTTAATAAGCCAAGAGAGGGTGATGGCACCACCACACAAGCCTGGAAGATGCAATAAATCAGCACTGACCAGGCTGGTTCCCACCTGGAAGGGATCAGTGAATCTCCCATGTCAGTGTGGGGTTTATTCCTATATCTGGATCTTCTTCACTCCTCACCAAGGGCTCCATCACCCCTTGGTTAATTCCTGCCTTCTGCACAGAACTGGCTGGTGGCACCACAAGGGATCAGCCTGTGGGTTCAATGAGCTGATGACCCACTTTGTCTTTGAGGGCCATAAAGAACTTCCCATCCCCAGTGAGGTGAATTCTCAGCCTGCTCAATCTTTGGGCTGTTGGGTTGGGTTGGAAGGACCTTAAAGACCACCCAGTTCCACCACCACACCTTCCACTATCCCAGCTTGCTCCAAGCCCAGTCCAACCTGGCCTTGCACCTATTTTATTCTGTTTTTATTCCCTAAAAAGCACGATTTGAGCCTTAAAAACACATTTCCACCAGCCAAGACACACCATGGCAACAAGACTCACAGAGAGCAGTTCACTCTGAAGGCTCAAGCCAATAAAACCCTCCCTGGGCAAAAGCCAAAGGGCAAAAGTTTCTGTTATTCCAAATATCCTGAACCTGGAAAAGACAAAAACCTCCTCCTCACTCCCACATTACCTGATCACAGGGAAGGAGGATTTTCCCCCCCAAGAATTAAACCCCCTGATTCATGTCCAAATGAAGATGATCCTGCCAGATTCTGATCTGGGCATTGGTCTGGAATAAATAAGGGCTGGGAACGTCCTGAGCTCAGCAATGTGCTTGGACACTTTAATGGGCAACATTGATCTCCTGATAACAGTGACTTTTCAGCCTGCCTCGGTCCTGCCCTCCCTCCTGGGAGCACAGCAGAGTCTCAGGATCAAAGTCACGGGCACAGAACATTTGGCACAGACTGTAAAAACCACCCAAGGCCCCAGACAATGCTCTGAAGTGCCCTCAGCCTCCTGTTCCTGCAGGATTTTCCAGAGGGAACAGACCCACTCCAGGCCTTGGCCAGCATCAAACCAGCCCTGCCTGTTACACAACAGCAGGGTTGTGGAGCACAGAACATTCTGTCTCCCAAAAACACGGGGGAAAGGGGATGTTCAATACCGTTTATGTTATAAAACACCACAATTCTTATCAAAGCATTAGGGATTAAGCAGAGGTGGGAGCTGTTAGTGAGTCTGGCATTCCAGAACTGCAGAATGAGCTTTAAAGTCAGACAAACACGTTGATCACACGGAGCCTGAAGCCACGAGGTGCCCCTTGGGGTGCCACCACCCATGATGGGCACATCCAGGCTCTGTGCCCACCCCTGTGCCCAGGGGCTCCATGGCCAGCACCGTGCTGGCATCAGGCAGGAACTCCAGTTTCAGTGGCTCCCAAGTGATTTCCAACCATCAGTGCCCATTTTTGGGGTGAGTTCTGCAGTTCTTGCAGAGATTCATCCCCATCGGTGCCAGGGCCAGCAGAGCAAAACTGAACAGAGCAAAATCCTTCTGTTGGAGCAAATAAAACCCTCAGTTGGCTTTGCCAGGGACTCCTCCTGAGCAAGGAAAGAGATGCTAATTCCAGGGCAGGAATTAAGCACCTAATGCAAAACAATTAGCAGGGCCAGCAGTCACAAAGTTTAATTAGCTGGCTCCTTTCTGGCACTTTCTGCATCTTCAGTACGGACAGGGATCCCTGTTGTCCCATACCTGAAGTGTCCAAGGCCAGGTTGGACAGGGCTTGGAGCACCCTGGGCTGGTGGAAGGTGTCCCTGCCCATGGCAGGGGTGGCACTGGGTGATGTTCAAGGTCCCTCCAACCCAAACCACCCTGGGATTCTGCAAGAAACCAACACCAGGACATGTATTTCAATACCAGCTGTATTTCTGGATCAGCAGCCTGGCTTTTCAGGTGTCTCTCTCCTGGCAAGTTCTGCTTCCACCTGGCCAAGAGAACCCATCAGCCCCACTGCTGAGAGCCCTCAACCCTCCCTGCCCACACCAGGTACTGCTGGGGCTCCTTTCCTGAGCCTGCAGGAGCAGTTTGGGAGAGCTCTGTGGCTGCTCCAACATGGAAACCACCTCAGCTCCAGGATCTGATGAGGGTTTGTCCTTCTGAACATCTGCATGGAGCACTGGGATCCATTCAGGGATCAATGCCAAGCATCTCCTGCCACAGCAAACCCACCCCAAAGAAAATCAGGATGTGCTCATTTCTCTCTGAATAATCATTTTATCTCCAGTAGCACCGAATCTCCTTCAGCCCACTGAGCTCCCTAATTCGACTGCAGTTTCTCTGACACCATTTCATTGCCACATAATTTATAGATGAGTTAGTGTTTTAATTAAAAATGGGTTTTCCTTAGATTAAAAGGCATTGATGAAAGGAAGCTATGGTGGATGAGCAAAAGGTTTCAGCTCTGACATTCAGCTGGAGCTCTGGCAGGAATGTGTCACTAATAAAGGGTCATTAACACCTAATGAGCTGGTGGGACGAGGCTGAATTTTGGCAGCTCTCAATTCATCCCCCTGTTTGATCATGATATCCACACACCTTGGGCTGTGCCTACACCCACAGCAAATGGAACAGGGACTCTTTTAGCCACCTTCTCCCTGCTGGACACACCAGTCAGCCCAGTCCCTCTCCCAATCAGCCCAGTCCCTCTCCCAGTCAGCCCAAATGGTTTGCTTTAGGCTGGACCACTCTGAGAATCCCACTGAAGCTGCTGAGCATCCTGGAATGCCCTGGCAAGCCTTTGGCAATAAAGCTGCTCCTCTGACGCTCCCAGAAAGGAAAACCCCCCTCTCCTTCCCTCTGGAAAAGGTTTTTTTCCCAGCTCAGGCTGCCAAGGAGTTTTTGTCCCTGCAGGGGAGGGCTTGGAGGAGGAGGAAGTTGTTTCATTAACACACAGACGCGGCAGGAGGAGGGGATGGGACTTTCATCTTCCCATCCCGACCTGTCAAGTGGCTTTTGACTCCTGGGAGCTGTGGCACAGGGTACACTTCCCCACGTCAGCTGCCATCCCAACCCCTTCTTTGCAGCATCTTCTGAAGCCTTTCAAAACTGCCTTTAATTCAGGAGAAATTCCTCATGTGTGAGTCAAGGTTTAAACTTGGGCATGAGAGGAGGAGGATGAAAGAGGAGAAGGGGAGGCAGCACCACTTGCTCCAGCTCTCTAAGTCATCCTGTTATGAAAACAAGCAATCCCCCCCTGATATTTTCCATAAATTCCTGGTGCACTCAAGTGTTCCTTTTCAAGTTTCAAACTTTGTACTAAAAAAAAAACCCCAAAACAGTGACTGCAAACCTGGGACTAAAGGATGAAACCACGTCATGAACGTTTTGAGCCTACGTAAGATCTGCTCCAACAGCCCCAAAATGCTCCCAAATGGCAGCAACAGGGGAAGGGCTGGAGGGGAAAACGTTCCTCAACCCTTCACATCCCTTTTCCCACCAGTTTTATTTCATTAAATGTTAAATGCAGAACAGATGAGAGGAGAATGCTCCAAAACACGAGCGTGTTATTCCCATTCACTCTCCTACTATCCTGGAGCTCTTTCAGTAATTTAGGGCCTCAAATATTGCACTGGCACTAAAAATGAGGAAAACTGCCCAAGGAAAGGACCTGGAGATGTAATAAAGGACATTTGCAGCAAGGAGCCCAGTCCCTTCGAGCACATTTCAGGGAACCTGCTAAGTCACTCTGAGAAAGAACCTGTTTCACCAATTTCTAAACACCAACTTCCCCAAAGACAATGCTCTGATTTCAAGCTACACTTTAAGGACAAAAATCAAACCCCAATGAAACATCTCCTGAAAAAAACACCTTTCCCTCTCTGGAGGGAGCTGATGGCAGGGCAGAGCCCAGCAAAGGTCCTGTGCTGAAGGTGTCAGGGTGCACAGTCCCTTCTGGACACTGACAAAGCTCAACCTAAGGCACAAAACAAGGAGAAAACACATTTAATGGATGATTCTTCCCACCCAAGTGCAACCCAGGCAGTTCCAAAAGGCAGGGAATGTTTTCTGCTCCTGCACAGCTCTCCAGGCTGAGCTCAGAGGGCCTTTCACCCCAAACCATCCCATGACTGAGGTTTGGCCACAGCAGGAATTGAATCCAAGCTCTGAAGGCACATTGAAGCAGGAGGTGTTTGGAGCCACTGCCCTCCCCCCCCACTGGAACAATTTTTCTGGTGCTTGGGATGCTCCAGGTGAGCTCAGGGGCCTTTGGGACCTGACAGAAGTGTAAAAACAGGAGGATCAGGCTCATGGAACTCAGCAGGGAAGACCAGACACCTGGGAAAGGGCTTGGGAAAACAAGTCCAAAGGAGACCACGGAGATGCTCCAAGGGCTGGAGCCCCCTCTGCTCTGGAGCTGGGAGAGCTGGAGGGGTCACCTGGAGAAGAGAAGGTTCCAGGGACACCTGAGAGCCCCTTGCAGGGCCTAAAGGGGCTCCAGGAGAGCTGGAGAGGGACTGGGGACAAGGCATGGAGGGACAGGACAAGGGGAATGGGTTTCAACTGGAAGAGAGTAGGATTAGATGGGATATTGGGAAGGAATTGGTGGCTGGGAGGGTGGGCAGGCCCTGGCACAGGGTGCCCAGAGAAGCTGTGGATGCCCCATTGAGGTGCCCAAGGCCAGGTTGGACAGGGCTTGGAGCACCTGGGCTGGTGGAAGGTGTCCCTGCCCATGGCAGGGGTGGCACTGGGTGATGTTCAAGGTCCCTCCAACCCAAACCAGTCTGCTTCTCTCATTAACCCTGCCCTTCAGGTCACTTCTCTGACCACGCTGAATGTGCCCCACACCCCCGAGCTCCCTCCCAGCCCTGTGGAGCACTCCATGCCCCAATAACCCCCTGGTGCTGAGGGAGCTGCAAACAAGGGGTCACCCAGCAGAGACAGCACCTCCTGCTCCTCAGGCCATGCCCACTTTGCTGCCAGGACCTGCTCTGCCACCTCTGCCACCCCTTCCCATTCCAGGGCTGCCTCTGATCCCAGGCTCCTGTGAATTCCCTGGAATTGGAGCAGTGAAAACTCCAATCTCAGAGGTTGGACCCTGTTCACACTCAGCCCTGTTCACCACCAGGATCCCCCAGCTCCAAGGCAATATTAATTAATTGCTTGATAGCAGCAGTTCAGATAAAGGTGAGGGCTGTGGCTGGATAAGATGATTTCATTGCTGTGCCAACCACTCACCCTTTGCTAAGCTCACCCTCATTCAGGTGGGTTGGCAGGACATTGGCACGGGGGCAAAACTGCTCCATTCATACCAAACTGGATGGAAGGTCTGTATTTCTTTGCTGGTGGGAGAGTCACAGAATATTCTACCCTTAAAAATGAGGCTGCTGATCTGGCAAGGCACAAACCTGCATCTTGCTGCTTTTAAAAGGGAGGTTTTACCCAAGGAAATTGCACATTCAGTTTCCTTTAGTTTTCAGCAGTTTATTTGCTTCTCAAATTCTTCATTTCCTTGTCCAATTAAAGGAGCTGTTGGAAGTTTTGAGAAGTGCTGACTGCCCATCAGCCACACAGGAGCAGGGACAAGGACACATGGCATGCCTGGAGGATTTAATTAAAATATTTAATGCCCATGTGCACACACACAGACCCACTGGCACTGCCACAGCCCCTCAGCACGAGGGCACTGAAGCTCCCAAAATCTCTCCAAGGCTCCTGTGGGACTGAGACATCCCACAAAGGACCACAGAGCTGTTTAAGTGCAAATAATCTTGATGGCAAAGCAGCACCTTCAGGGTGTCTTTCCAAAGCTGGAGGAGCAACAAGGCCAGGAGAATTTCTGGGCAGAAGGAGGTGACTTCCCCTCCAAAAACACTTTCTCACTTCCACCCACTCCCTGCCATGGTGAGAAGAGAAAAGGAGAAGGTGACAGGGATAAAACCTGTACCCTCCCCAGCCTGCCTTCAGCTCTGCTGAGAAAATCCTGGCAGGAATTCTGAGTTTGGACCCTCCACGACCTGCAAAGGGCACCAAAGGGATCCCAATGCCCTCCAGCCCTGGATGTCACCCTGTGGTGGTGACACCCTGGTGTCCCAAAATGCAGCCACACGTGCTTTGAGTGCCTGGCAAGAGTCAAGGGCCTTTGTGCAGAGTTTTTAAAGCAGGGGAGAAGAGAAAGGAATTTAAAATCAGCCTGCAATGCAAGAGCAATGCTCAGTCCAGTTCTATTAGATTTATATATATATATATAATATGTTTAGATTTTAACTGCATATCTCATATTCTCTAATATTTAGATTTATATAATTCACATTTTGCTCTTGCTGATCTTAACTGCATATCTTATATATACTCCAATATTTAGATTTATGTAATTCACATTTTGCTGTTGCTCTTCTGAACAAGGTGCTGGACAAGCTCCTTCCCCTGCTCAAAGTGCTTCCAGAAATTTCAAATGGCCTGGGAAGAACTGCAGCAAGCAAAGCACTTAGTCACTGGGTTATTCTGTTTTCATGCCATGAAGATGCAAACCTCTGAGACAAGTTTAAGGGCTGTTTAAATCCACTCTCAAATCTCTTCATCATTAAATAGAAAACTGGATGCTTCCATAAGAAAGCAAAATAACACAAAGAACTGAAGCTGCCAACTTGTCTAAAATAGGCCTTGATGGGAATGATCAGAAGGCCAAGAATTTGGGCTTATTCTCCCTGGACACAAAGTTGGTCTGTGTTGGGTTATGGTGGAAAATCCCAGGGACCCTTTGGAAGGAGAGGAGAGCAAGGCCAGGAGAAGGCAGAAACAAGAACCCCCATCCCTGCCCTCTGCAAGGACCATCCTGACACCCAACCACAGCAGCTCCAGCACCAAGCTCTGGGTGCTGAAGAGGTGGAATGTGGAACTCCTGGGTTTCCAGGAGCAGCTGCTGATCCAGCCCTGCAAAGCTCACACACACCAAGGGCTGGGCTCTGCCACTGCAAACCCAAAGCTCTCCAGCTCCACAACCAGCCCCACGTGAAGCTCAGTTATAAATGTGGGATTTAGCCTGTAATGAGGCATTTACAGGGCAAACCCTCCTGAAATGCAACACAATGCTATACATGAAGCCCTTTTTTGAGCAGGAATTTCATTGACTCCTGAGGCACAACCTGGGCTGTGCAATGTTGGGGTGGGTCCTGCTTCCTTCCCAGAAACAACAGGCTTAGAGCACAACAAGGTCTTCAGAAAGGCACAAATGGCCTTAAATGAAGCTGTTTGGCTTCTGGCCAAACTGGAACCAAGGTGGGACCAGCCAAGGGTCAGTCCATGGGCAGTGCAGGGTGACTCCTCCCTCCACCAGGAGATGTGCAGTTATTGCTCCTCAGCCCCTTAAACAACCTGCCCTCGGATTAATTGGGCAAAGGAATTTGCCTTCCAGAGCACCAGCAACAGGTCTGGCTCCACAGCATTTATTTTTCCTGTGAAAAACATCAAAAAACATGAAAAAAACCCCCAGAAAATATCCATTTCAGAACACTTCCATTTCCCATGGCCATGGCTCTTGCCTGGTTTGGCTCCACAGCATTTATTTTTCCTGTGAAAAACATCAAAAAACATGAAAAAAACCCCCAGAAAATATCCATTTCAGAACACTTCCATTTCCCATGGCCATGGCTCTTGCCTGGTTTGGGACACGACTCCAAAAGCATCCTTTCCAGCTGGGGGGATGGAGGGAGAGGATAAAGAAATGACAGTGGGGGGTTTTATAAAATCCTGAAGAATAACTGACTATCCAGACCCGAAGCAGCACCTGGGGAGGCACCAGGCTCAGTCAAGGTGCAAAATGAGAGCTCAGCCTGTGGGTCCTGCCAGACCCACGACACTCTGGGGTCACCACCCTGAATAGCTGCTTTAATAAACACAGGGGAGCTGAACCGAAGAAATCCTGCAAGAGAGGATTATTTTTCTCTCCTTTGCTCATTCCAAACCCATTTGGGTTCATTTGTTGTCTCATTCCCCTGAGCTGGGGGATGTTCCTGGTGACAGGAGAACTGCCCATGTCCACCTGCAGCACAAAACCCTCAGGCCATCAGCTCAGAGCAGAGCTCAACAGAGCAGCTGCTCAGAGGGGCATTATCTGGCCTGCTCCAAAAGCTGATGCTGGAATAAGCAAGCAGCTTGTTTGGGAATGTATATGCACAATATGTACTTGGAAAGGGACCAAGAAGCATATTTTGGTACGAGACAATATGTTATTTCCTAATGAAGTGCAGGGAGGAGGGCTGGGTTCCACTCCTGCATGTTCTGAGGTGCAGGAGCTCCTGGAGAAGGCACACAGGGACAGCAGAACCCAGCTGGGATGGTCTGGGCCAGGGACATCTCTGCCAGAACTCCAAATAAACCTAAATCAGCAAGAAATCATGGAATTCTACAATGGTTTGGCTTGGAAGGGACCTTAAAGATGATCCAGTGCCACCCCCTGCCATGGGCAGGGACACTTTCCATTAGACCAGGTTGGTCCAACCTGGCTTTGGACACTCCAGGGCTGGGGCAGCCACAGCTTCTCTGAGAGGGCACCCTGTGCCAGGGAGGAATTCCTTCCCAATATCCCACCTATCCCTGCCCTCTGGCAGGGTTTGAACCATTCCCCTTGTCCTGCCACTCCAGGCCCTTGTGAAAATTCCCTCTCCATCCTTCCTGTGGCCCCTTTGCCCAGGACTGGAATCACACAGCACCAACACCTGCTCCAGGAAAGCCACCAGAGAGCAAGGGAGGAGATGGCAAGTGACAAGGCAAGGTCCAGACCAAAGATGCAGCTCCATCCTTGACCTCCTCCCACTGAGGTTTCCAAACCAGCCTGTCCCGTGGTGGGAGAAGCAGGAGAGGAGCAGAAGACATGCCCAGCTGGCCACGAGGGCTTCTCCTCAGCCTGCTTGGACAGCAGGGCTTATTCCAAAGCGAGTGAAGACCCAGAAGGGTCTCCCAAGTGCCCAGGACACCCCCGAGGGCACATTCCAGGAGCAGCAGGAGGGGAGATGGAGCCAAGGGAAGAGCGATGGCCTGATTTAACTCCACAGGAGGCTTCCCACCCCACCTCCTCCTGCTGCAGAAACCTCTCAGCTCCATGGAAAAACCCCCCTTCTCACCCAGCCCAAGTGCAATGGTGCCAGCTGCTCCATTTTGTGCAGCCCCAGTGTGAAATAAGGACACTTTCCATCCCTGAGCCTCTGAGAAGCCACGGAGCTTCACGACTTGGGGTTTTTTTTTGCCTTTTTTAGCGTTATCCACACTAGGAGAAAGTTTTGGGGCTCTCCCTTTGTTTAGGCAGCTCCAGAAGGCTGGGAAATGCAGAGCTGTTGTCACCTCCTGCCAGCTCCAGGGGCTGTGATGACATGTTTACCACATCCTCTGCAAGGCTCAGCAGTCCCACAGCCTCGATGCAAAGAAACCTGAGCCGTGGGAAGAGCAAATCCCAAAGGTTCTGCAGGGCTGGTGGGCAGGCACAACCTTCCCAACAGCAGGGGAAAATATGGGATTTTCTGGGGTTTTCTCTCTTGCAATTCCTGCTCTGTCAATATGGCAAAGACAGAAGAGGGGTTGTCTTATAAACAGCATATAAAATCCATGCTGGAGCTGGGCAGTGGCTTTCCAAATCTAATAAATATCTGTCAGGTTTTTTTCCTTCCTTCCTTTCATTCAAAAAATGAAAAGCTCCATCCAAACCATCCTGAAATTCATGCAAAACCCCCACGAGTTTGCCAGATCTCCAACAAACAACAACCCCTCCACGCAGGGTTTGGTCTCGTTCCAAAAGTTACAAACACACACACTATTTCATCTGCAGAAATTTCAGAGACACTTTGGGAGCTCCCAAAAAAACTTCCAGAGGGAAATGTTCCCATTTCCCCCAGAGAGTTGTGTTGGTTTAATAAAGAGAAATGTGCATCTGTGGGGATG
Source organism: Campylorhamphus procurvoides (assembly GCA_013396655.1). Lineage (NCBI taxonomy): Eukaryota > Metazoa > Chordata > Aves > Passeriformes > Dendrocolaptidae > Campylorhamphus > Campylorhamphus procurvoides. The sequence goes on from WBMV01000308.1 coordinate 74,975, forward strand.
CAGGGCCACGTTCATCCACCTGTTTCAGCTCAGTTGGTTTCCATTTCACTGTCAAAACAAATCACAAGTCCAAAAATAATGGATGAAGAATCCCAAAAATGGAGAGTAAGAACTGACACACCAGGAGGAAAAAAATAGTCAGCACATGTTACTGGAAGTGAAGGAGGAGCCTCCTTCTCCAGCAGGTTCAGTGGTGGGGACCAAATCCTGGAATTGGTGAGGTTGGAAAAGCCCTCACAGACCATGGAGCCCACCCTGTCACTGAGTGTCACCTCCAGTCCTTCCCTGGGCACCTCCAGGGCTGGGCACTCCAAACCTCCCTGGGCAGCCCCTTCCAATGTCCAACCACCCCTTCCATGGGGAAATTCTTCCTGAGACATTGGGCTTTGGCACATGAAGAGTTTCAAACCCACGTGCCCGAACCCCAATGAAATGTTTCTCTCTGTGTGTGTCCCAGGTGAATTTTTAAAAAGGAACCATTCAATAATTCCCACAAAATGCAAGTTTTCTCCTCATGAAACCTCTGGATTGCAAAGCATTAAGGGAAAATTCAATGGGAAATGAATGATGCCCTCAAAAACCCGATTCTACATCTTGGAAGCCCCAGAAGGTGGGGGCACATCCCAGGGAAGGGTGTCCCTTGGGGCAGAGGGAGCCTCCCACCCCCTCCATCCTACCCAGAAATGGGGATTTCATGCCCACAGCATGACAGGCAATGCCAGAGAACCCAACCACAAGAAATGCCAGCGTGCTGCAAACGCTGGGGGATAAAAATGCCTGCCCAGGAGCAAAACCCAACGGTTTGAGGCACAAAACCCGAGCTGCAACGTGAGCACCGGGCACTTCCACAGCCTCTCCTCCAATTACACCTTGAGCAGGGTTGGTTATTTATTTGTCTGTCTACGAGCACCAAATTAAAGCCCTCACTCTTCCAGCCAAACCCAAATATCTCCCTCCCTCAGCACAGAGGGGGGTGGTTTATAACCCACTCCAAGCTAATTTGTGGTCTTTTTGGAACACAGAAGGAAAACCTCATCTCGATCCTATTGTTCCAATGTTTTCCAAACAAACCCCTTGGTATCTGTAGCGTTTCCACCTCGCTCCCCCAGCAGTTCCAGTCCAGACAACGCTGAGAAATGCCATCTTCCCCGCCCGCACATTCATTTTTGCCTCGGATGAGAAATTGGGGGGTGACAAACTGGGATTATGTAAAACTATCACAACCACACCAAGTCCTCGGCAGCATCGCCCTCCCTGCCACCAAAGCCCTGCCAGTCATGGCTCCCTGGCCAAGCAGCAGCCCCAGGAATCCCTCCCTGCGCCCGCCTCGTCCGCAGTGCCAGGAACACCAAACCCAACCAACCCCCTGGCAAAACCCCCCAATACTCACAGGGGCTTTGTCTGCTCTGCCCATCCCCTCGTGCGTGCGCGGGCTGCCAATTCCACGCTGGGAATTCCAGGCTGGGAATTCCAGGGCTGGGAATTCAGGGCTCTGGGCTGGTGCCGTGGTGCCCCCGTGTCCCCAGGCACGGCTCCATCCCTCCGCTGCCCATGTCAGGCTCAGCTTACAGGTGCCACCTCCCGTCGCCGATGCCAAGCCGCGCTCCCAAAAGCACATCCAGCTGCCCCTCCGAGCGTCACCCGGGCATCTTTGGGGCGCCAGGAAGAAGAGCCGGGGGGATTTGGGAGAAGCTCCTGGACAACACAGCCTTCCCTCTTCGCCGAGCCTCCGGAGCCGCTCGGATTCCTTCCGGAACGCTGCAGCAAACGAAGCCTCTCCTCCTCCTCCTCCCCGGGGAGGCAGAGCAAGGGCTTTTCACAGCTCCTCTCCCCGCCACGGCTCCATTTGCCGATCTCCCAGGGCGGAGCAGGGAAGGAGCAGGGAGATCAGGGAGCAGGAGGCAGGAGCCAGAGGCTCAGGGATGCTCTGGAGAACATCTCGGAGTAAGCCGGCGCTGGCGATGCAGCCCGAGCGGCGGAGCTGATGAATGGTGCAGTGCTGCTGTTGGCATGGCAACGGGGGGAAAAAAGCACCACCATGGCAGGAGGCGTGCCAGGGATCCTGGGAACAATTCCTACGGAAAGGCTCGGAGCCCTCGGATGCTTTTAAAGCTGCAGCGGCTCCGCCGGGCTGGGCGAGGGTTTCAGGGCGGCCACCGAAGGGATGGGCACGAAACACCCAAGGCAGGATGGTGCCCAACCCCATTGGGCAGCTGTGCCCAAACACAAGGGAATAACCTGATTTTGCAGCGTGTTCGAACAGCTGGGAGGGAAGGGATTGAATTTATTGATTAAAGGAAATGGCCAGATGATAATAAGGACCCAAGAGAAGGTCTGGGCTGACGAGGGTACCACCACACGGCTGAGGAGCTCTGCCCACACAGAGCCAGGCTGAGATGAGCCAAACTGCAGCACCATCAGGTGGCTGAGAGCTTGAGTGGCACTGCCACCAGCACAGACCCTCCAGCTCCTGCCAGGCACAGGAAAACATCCCCAAATTAACCCCTAACCCAGGCACTGCCAGGCAGGGAGGGCTGGTGGTGCCCACGAAGCATCTCCAGCTCCAGCAGGGCACAGAAAGCCAAGCCAGCTGCCACAGCAAGCTGTGAGCGAGGCCAAGCTTTGCATCCCACGTGCGACACGGAGCAGGAAAAGCACATTATTTGCCCCAGTCCTCACCAGCTTTTCCCTTGACACTTGTGCTCAAAGGGAAAACACAGCAGGACCCAGAGGTCCAACCCGGAGAGTTCTGCAGGCTCTGCCCAGCAGCTGAAATGGCAACACTCAGAAATCCCTCCCATGGATGACTCCGTTTCATTCCAACAAATACAGACACTCAGAATGGTTTGGGTTGGAAGGGACCTTAAATTCCACCCAGTGCCATGGGCAGGGACACCTTCCACTGGGCTCAAAGCCCAGTCCAACCTGGCCTTGGACACTCCCAGGGATCCAGGGGCAGCCACAGCTTCTCTGGGCAATCCATCCCAGCCCCTGCCCACCCTCACATCACAGACCCATCATTAAGCTTGGGAAAGACCTTTAAGGTGATCAAATCCAACCATCAACCAGCACAGCCACCACGCTCCCCACTAAACCATGGCCCCCAGTGCCACCTCCACATGTTTTTTGAGCACTCCCAGTGACTCCAGCCCTTCCCACCATGCCAGCACAGCCACTTTCCCACCCTGACGTGGTGTCCCACCATCCCTCACATTCCCACCCAGCTGGGCTGGTGGCACCACTTTGGGGACAGGGAAGGAAGGTCCTGGAAGCTGCCCTCATTCATCTGGCCTTGTCAGCACTGAACAAGAAACAATTAAAGTTTACAGGGAGGGAGAGCTCAGCTTTTTAACCCCACAATTACAATTAGCATCAAGAATATCAATAATTTGATGAAGATCCAGAGAAGGGAGACGTGACAATCCTCATGGCTGTTCCCAAGAGACTCATGGGTATCCCAAAAGGGATGGGGAGGTGACAAGACCCCAGCACTACAAATATCATGGATGTCTGTGAGGCCCCAAACCCAGATGGACCTGGGGGGTGTTCAGAATCACAATGGTGGGCCCTTACTGGTGTCACAGGGAAGGGCAGATCTCCATCCCGCTCAGCCCTGAAGGGTCCCCTGAAAGAATATACCTTTCCTTTAGGGAGGAGCCTTCTCTGAATGGCCTGAACACACCCAGGAATATTCCTACTCACTTCTCTGAAGTCTCTGCTCAGGGCAAGTCCCCACATTCCCAAAGCACAAGGGAGGAATGTTCTCAGAAGCCACAAAACCAGTCTCTGAAGACACTGGAGCAGCGAATTCAGTGGCAACAGGAGCAATGAGACCTCTGAGGACCCCAAGTGACCCATCTCAGCCCGGTTCTCCTTGGCAGAACCCCCTTCCCTGCCTAAATCCCCTGCTCCCCCCCTCCCTCCTCCCCTCCCCATGCACACACGTGCTCTTTCCAAGAGAATCCTGACGCTTGCAATCTGTCATTCAGCGGGAAAAAAATAGCAAGAGCCAAGTACAGCGCTGAATAAAATTATCCCCCTGCATATAAATGTGCAAGCTGGGAATGAACCCTCCCTGCTGAAGAGGAGGAGGAGGAGGAGGAGGAGTGGGGTGGGCACAGGGCTTTGTGTGACCCCCCTGCACGTGTTGCCTTCCCCAGGAGTGGCAGAAACCCCCCCGTTTTCCAGCCCCATCTCTCATTTATTAACCTGATAGGAGGATTGCTGGCTCTGATTCAGGAGAGCACTTAGACACATCCATCCCTCCTGGAAAGCAATCCTGTCCTCCAGGCAGGTCCACTGCATGGTTTTCAAGAAAGAACACGCTCTGCAGAATATTTAACCCCATAGATTTGCTCTTTGGGTGACTTCTGAGGGTTGATTTGATACCAAAATGGTGTCTCCAACCTTTAGCCTGGGCTGGGAGGGTGGCAGGGGGGGCTTTGCTTCCTTTTTATTACGTGTTTTGCCCATCACACGTGCTAATAAAGGCACTGTTGGTTAAAAAAAATAATAATAAGCCACAGAAATTGAGGTGAAAAGTGCTGATTTCCAGTGTGTTCCCAGGCAGGGCTAAACCAGAGGGGCCAGAGGCAGGAGGGGAGAGCTCATTACTGATGCTGCCTATTCCTTCACCCCTCAGAGCCACAATGACCTTCGTTTTCTTAATCACCAGCCTATTCAGTGGGGTGGAAATTGCACCCCCCTGGAATATTTATCACCCTCCCACTCCAGCCAAGGCTCCAGACCCAGCAAAGCCAGATACCAACACGGCAGTGACCTCAGCCCCTCTGCCTGGAAAACCAACACCCTGTGGAATGTTTTCCTGGGGCTTTTTTTTACCAAAAACGGGCATTTTTCGCTTTTGTGCGGATGAAAAGCTGGCTTGGTTACCAAAGAGCCACGTGCAGAGCTTTCAGAGATTGTATTAGCAGAGAGTCATGGAATGGTTTGGGTTGGAAGGGACCTTAAAGCCCATCCAGTGCCACCCCTGCCATGGGCAGGGACACCTCCCACCAGCCCAGGGTGCTCCAACCTGGCCTTGGACACTTCCAGGGATCCAGGAGCAGTCCCAGCTTCTCTGGGAAATCCTATCCAGGGTCTCCCCACACTCCCAGGGAAGGATTTCTTCCCAATATCCAAGCTAAATTTCCCCTCTGGCAGTCTGAATCCATTCCCCCTCATCCTGTCCTACAGTTCCTGAGGAAGAGCCCCTTCCTTGCAGCCCCTTCAGATATTGCTGGGAAGATCTGGTAAATGGTCTTAGGAAAAAAAATAAAATAGAGAGACAAAGAAGATTTTTATGTCCCAAGCCCTCTGCAGATACAGGAATTGTGACAGGAATGGGGGGAGTCCCACCCGAACGTCTGGAAGGAGCAAAGAGCATGACAAGCCCCTCCAATTGGATAATTTCTCAACAATTTTCCATGCTCTGGAGGTCGCTTTGAAAAATCCATGTGGCAACTGTCAGGCAGACAAAAGGCTCTCTTTGTAAGCTCAGCCTCCCAGAATCAGCCTCATCCCCCTTCCAGCAGCAATCACTACTCTTATTGTGCAGGATTAAGCACTGGACAACAGAAGAGGAGGAAACATCCCAGGGACACGGAATATCCGGAGCTGGAAGGGACCCCCGAGGATCCTCCCAGGCAGGGAGCCCTGGTGGAACCTCTCTGTGCCTTCCCTGTCACCTTGGCTTGATCTGAAAGCTCCCCCAGGAAGAGTTTCCATACAATTCTGCCAGGTTGGGAGTGTGCTCTGATAAGAGCAGGGAGGGTTACTGGGTGAAACTGGTCAGAAACACCCCCAAAACGAGCACAATCTAATATTAACTCTAAATTGTCTCCATTTTTAACCCATCATGCTGCTTTACTACTGAATAAAAACGAGGAGGGTCTTTATCACCTGCCAGTCAATGCACTCTGGCAAAATACTTGTTGATGTAGTAAACAGTCATCCCGTGGGCATCTTGTCCAGGGGAAGGGCTGGGGCTGTGCCAGGGCAGGGTCAGGGGGCATCTCAGGACAAGGGTCTGCCCCCAGAGGGTGGTGGGCACTGCCCAGGCTGCCCAGGGCAGTGGGCACAGCCCCAAGGCTGCCAGAGCTCCAGGAGGGTTTGGACAGGGTGGGACTGGTGGGGTGTCTGGGCAGAGCCAGGGCTTGGATCAATCCCATCCAGCTCAGGATATTCCATGATTCTTTCTGCTGCTGAGGGATATTTTGGCTTCCTGAACCTCTCAGATTAATAGGAAATAAGAGACAGACAATAAGGAATAGCTGAAGAAAGAGAATAAATACTCAGAATAACTAAGAGCAGAAGTGCTGCTTTCCCAGCTCCTTTCCATGTCACCTTACGAAAGCAAATGAATTCCTCTCATGACTGCAGGAGGATGCAAAATACACACCTTCCTTTTACAACATCAACAGTAAATTAACCTAATAATTTGAAAAATCTGCTCCAGCAACACAGGCAAACACACCCTGAATTCGAAGTGCCCCAGGTGCCATCGAGCCACGGACGTGCAAAGCATGAGCAGGGCTTTGCCTGGTACATGGGCCTGGCTCCAGCTGGAACAGGATATTCCAAGCAGATGGAAAAGGGAATGTGTGCAAGCAGAAGGCAGATGCAGTCACCTTCCCATGCCATTTCCCAAGGAGTTTTGGGTGTGACCCCAAAAAGGACCTCTGAGCAGAACTGGCAGCCCACGCTTTCCTTCTCTGGGCAATAAGAACGACCAGCATTTCGGTGGCACCATCCTGGTCTGGGCCCCACCAGGAATCCTCCCCCCCTTTCCTTGAATTACCACCTGCAAAAACCACTGCTGGAATTCCAGCTCTTCTGTGGAACTCCTGGGATGCTCCAAAGAGCAGCCCTGCCCAGTGCTGGCATCGTGACCCTGTCACAGCTCAGGGTGTCCCCCCCTTGTTCCCAATTTCTCCTGGAAAACCAAAGGCACCAGGTGTGTCAGAGCTCCCTTTTAGGTCAGGTTGTCCCCCCTCAAAATGCTGCTTGGAGGTTCCCCCAGCACAAGGACAGGGCACTGGCTGGTTTTCCTTAAAGGTGGAGGTCAGATTTTAGGCAAGACATGAGTTTTTCCAGCTGTTCCCCATAGAAACACCTTTGTTTCAGGCTTTTATATGGGTGTTGGACTCCAAAGTGCCTTTGAAAATCCAACTATTCCACCACCTCGAGGTGTTCAAACCACAACCCCAGCACACTGGATAAAGAGAGCAGTTTAAAAATATGCACAAATCACTTTGCAGTGGAAGTTGATGATTTCTCAGACGTTCTCTGGGCGTTCGACATTTAAACACTGAGCTCCTTGACATCACTGTTAACTCTTCCAACAGTGCCCAAACCACAGCACAAAGTGGAACTAAAATCCCACTCGGCCAGAAACATCTCAACAAACCCAGGAATATTTATAAACCAGAGAGATCTTTTCCAGCACAGAAAGATTTCTCTGTCAGCACAAAACCCAATCCATCCCCAGCTCTGACCAAAGCAGCTCCTTCACCAACCCAACCAACGGCTTGCCTACCGAAGCCCTTCCAAAACCTTTTCTTACAGATTGTTTTATTCATTTTTTTTTTGCACCGACGGACCTTAAAAAGCCCCAGTGAAGTTTTATTATTAAAGTCCTTACCAGTTAACTTCTTCACAGGTTGGAGCCGAACACTGATAGACTGATGTGTGAGTAAGGGGGAGGATGGAAGGGAGCGGGACATGCCCTCCATAATCCGAATGTGCTGCATACCTTCGGTCACTGGCAGGGGAGCGATGGCGTAGTCGGGCTCGAAAGCACAGTCGTTCTCTGTGGAGGTGCCTGGGGGCAGGAGAAACACAAAGGAAGGGGTCAGCAAACAAAGGATTGACTCCTGCTCTAGCATGCCAAGGGATGGCCATGGTTGCTCTTGGGTAGGCTGGATGGTTCTCTTAGAGAAATGGTGCTTTGGAACAGCATCGCTGCATGATGAGCAGAAGAACCAGGAAGAATTGCTCATAACACTCTTAATTTGTCTCTGAGTCTGAGCGTCATGGAGTTTCCACACAGTGATTTGTCCTGTCACTGCTGGCTTTTGGATTGTGGCTTTCTAATGAAAACCCTCCCAGTTGAATTCCATTTCAATACGAGGACTTTTATGCTAAAAGTAAAACCCAAACCCCCGATAAAATGGAAGGCCAAAAGGCTCCCAAACCAACCACCAGCTCTCGGGCAGGCTGGATGGTCCTCTTAGAGAAATGGTGCTTTGGAGCAGCATCACTGCATGATGAGCAGCAGAACCAGGAAGAATTGCTCATAACACTCTTAATTTGTCTCTGAGTCTGAGCGTCATGGAGTTTCCACACAGTGATTTGTCCTGTCACTGCTGGCTTTTGGATTGTGGGGTTCTAATGAAAAACCTCCCAGCCGAATTCCATTTCACTATGAGGACTTTTATGCTAAAAGTAAAACCCAAACCCCAGATAAAACGGAAGGCCAAAAGGCTCCCAAACCAACCACCAGCTCCCAACCTCCCCAGAGACACACAAAGCCCGTGTGGGGGTCACAGCACTGAAGAGCCAAGTGTAAGACACAAAATGACATGAAAGCAAGGGGAGATAGAACAATAAAAGCACATATTGCTAATTGGGGCAATCAATATTAATGATAAACGAGGGGCAGGAGCTCCAGATCAGCAAGAAGCAGTTCCTCCATCAGCTGCAGCTACAGAAAGCTCGGGGTCAAGGACACCTGGATCTCCACCCTCCTCAGGAGGATGAACAACCCAACCCACTCCACTGATAATTCATCTGCCAAACCAACCTGGGGCTGTTCCCATCAATATCTCATCACTGATAATGTGACACCATTTCCAGATGCATTTGGGATTTTAGGGCCTGCTGGTTTCCCTCCCTAAACACTGGATTTTCACTGGATATGTGGGCTGATCTCCATGGTTTGTGAGGACAAGTTTAGAGGAGAAAATGTAAGTGCTGGACAGAGGAGGACACAGACAGGAGTGGGGAGAAGACACCAGGGCAATGCCTCAAACACCTGGCACTCCAGGAGATGACAGACAGATATTCCCAATATCCAAAGGACAAGGTGAACAACCCAAGAGACTGCTGGAAAAACCCACTGCCAAAAATCCTGGCCTGGTTCCTGGAGGGTTCCAGGAGGCTGAAATCCATCCCTTCCTGATGCCAATGCTCAGAACATCTCTCAGCAGGTTTGGAGCATCATTCAGAGGAAACCCAGACAAGCCCTAACCCCCTTCACACACACACAGAGCTGTGAGAGCTCCACACACAAGTCCCACCTCTGAACTGTCTCCAGCTGAACCTGCTGCTGACCCCACCAGCCTCTCTGGGGGCTCCAGGGAAGCCCAACCCATCATCACTGCCAAAAACAGCCACCATGGCTTTTTATAAGACATTTGGCACCAAGCATGGAAAAAAGAGATTTGCCACCACTGATTTTCATTCTTAAAAACAGTTTAAATTGCCTCAGGCTCGATTTTGGGGAACAGTAAACCATGGGCAGCTTGGGAAAGACCTACAAGTGCATGTGTGGTTATTACAGTGTGAGCTCCCAGAGTCCTTGATCAATGTGAAAATCAAGGGCAGTATTTGATAGAGAAAGAAAGGAATTATAACTTGGCAAAGTTTCCAGCAGCACTTTCCCTCTTAGAATTCCAATGCTTTAAAACAAAGCAGCAAACTCACAAAACTCCCACAAGGAGCTTCCACAGATGTCAGGATTCCTCTCTCCCCCTTTGGATGAGTAAACAAACACACCAACAAGGTCACTGGAACACTCTGGAACCTCTTTTGGTCCAAAAGAATATTGGGTTTATCAAACCCTGGAATTTGGGATCACTCCTGGCTGGACTGGACCTTGCCTACTGAATATATTAAATAGGACATCACTGCAAAGTGCATGTTTGAATTAATTAACTGTTTCTTGGAGTTTTATAAGATAATCAAGGAATGAACTAATTAACTCTTTCTTGGAGTTTTACAAGACAATCATGGAATTGTTCCCGTTGGAAAAGACCTTTAAGACACTCAAGTCCAACCATCAAACAGCACCATCACTGTGGTCACCACAAAACCATGTCAAGAGCCACATCCACAGGTTTTTTGAACACTTCCCTTTGGCTCAGCAGGAACATCCTGAACTGCCTGGCTGGAAGGGAAACTGGGAGAGCAGAGAGTGTGTGAGGAGCATTGGAGAGCCAGCAGGCAGCTCTATCCCATAATAGGAAACCACTGGATATGAACCAGACACGGGGAAGGACATCCCAGGGAAGGAAGGACATCCCAGGGAAGGGTGTCCCAAGGAAGGACATCCCAGGGAAGGAAGGACATCCCAGGGAGCCCCAGCAGAGCAAGGCTCAGCCTCCAGCAGTGACACAACAGCACCTTTAGCTGAGCTCAGAACATCTGGCTCGTCCTGCACCTCCAAACACAGCACCTTGGCCTCCAGTGGAACGTGCAGCTACAGATCCCCTGGCCCCTCCCTGGCTTTATTTTAAAAGCAGGACCTTGAAAANCAACGAAGGACATCCCAGGGAAGGAAGGACGTCCCAGGGAAGGAAGGACATCCCAGGGAAGGAAGGACATCCCAGGGAAGGAAGGACATCCCAGGGAGCCCCAGCAGAGCAAGGCTCAGCCTCCAGCAGTGACACAACAGCACCTTTAGCTGAGCTCAGAACATCTGGCTCGTCCTGCACCTCCAAACACAGCACCTTGGCCTCCAGTGGAACGTGCAGCTACAGATCCCCTGGCCCCTCCCTGGCTTTATTTTAAAAGCAGGACCTTGAAAACAAATTTAAAAGCAAAGTGAGCAGAGCAGCTGACACCTCCTGGGGTTTGGGGGTTTGGACTCGCCATCCCCATCGTGGCTTCAACCACTCGCAGTCCTTTCTCTGGGATATTGCCAAAAAAGAGCTGTGCTCTGGAGAAAATGCCTCCATCATCCCTCACTAGGACACCATGACAACAACAGGCTCGAGCCTGAATGAAAGGAGAATTATTGCTGCAATCCCACAGAGGAGATAAGTCAACCTGTAGAGCCCTGCCTGCAAAAACTGCTGCTTGGCCTCAGAGCTGGGTGAAAATCCAGCCTTTGAAGGGCCCTCACAAATGGGAAAACCCCTCAAACCACGTCAAGGTACTTCATAGTACCCACCAAACCCACTCTGGGCAGTGGAGACCCAACAGAGAGTCTGTAGGATTGCTATTTTAATAACATAACCCCTCTTTTCAGCACTGCCTTCCCCAGACCTTCTGCCCTGTAATGAACCCTGTAAAGCTGAGGATGTAACACAGGGCTGGCACACACAGGTCCTTCTCCATGCCCTCAGAGGGTCTGGAGAGGGAGAACCTGCCCATGGAGAACCTGCCAGGTTGCCATCATGGGGAAGGCAAGTGGAAACCTGGGAACTGAAGAATCCCAGCCCTGCCATCTCCAGCAACATCCCCCGTGTGACTCTGCAGGATGAAGGGCTGAGTCCCTGCCCTGGGAACCTTGGCACGTTGGAGGGGAGCAAGGATGGGGACAAAGCCCCTCAGGTGACACAGGGAACACGACACGTGGGAGGCCCCCAAGGGGGACGAACGAGACGAGTGCCCGAGGCAGAACAACACTGAGGGTTTACCTTGCCCAGCTCGGCTCTGACGGGAGTCTACACTTGCCTGTCTTCGGTCTGGTGGCTCCTCGTTCCCTCCATCTGCACGAGAACCAAAACAGCACAAGTAGAACATCACAGTGGACACGTCAGGCAGGTGCAACTTCTCCTTGAGTCCCATCACCTAAGTGGGAGGGATGGTAGGACCAAAGGTCCCCGAGGCAGGTTCAGACTGGGGGAAGCACTGCCTGGCTCTGCTGCTCCTTCCAGCTCCTCCCAGTGAGATCTGGGAGGTCCTCAGGACAGGAGGAGGGGTTCAATTGCTCCTACTGACCCCCCCAGATATTTGAATGGAAGAGGAACCAAATTCACAATTTCATCTTCAAGGAAAATTGTGCATCTTCAGTGAGGTCCTCCACTCTGGAGCATTATTATCTCAAAATATCAAAGTTTTTGCAATCAAGAGATCAAGGAGAAAAAAAAATTGCAATTGTGTCCATTTAGAATCATTTATCAGCTAAAAACTGGGAAGAACAAAGCCTCTTGAAACTGCTCAGGAAAGCAGCCCCAGTTAACAAATCCCAAATCCAGCTGGATAAATCAGAGTGGGATTTAGCTGGGCACGATATTACCCAATTAATTACAGGCTGCTCTTCATTGATCAACTGACCAGATTAGAAACAATAGATTCCCCCACCAACAGAGAGGGGGTTTCTGGCAGTGGAGAGCACAGAGAAACCCAGCAATGCCAGGGGTTTCAGATGCAGGATGGATTCCAGTGCTTCTCCCCACTTTTAGAATCTTTAACATTAGTTTGGAACTGACTGAATTCTGAACTAGCTGTTTGAAGCCTCCCTAGTCAGGTTTGGCATTGGTATTTTGTGGATAACAAAAGCAGCTGCACTCTGCAGAGATATTTCTCACTCTGGGTATCTCCAGAGGAGTTATTGGGTGGAGGGTCCTGCTATGCCATGAATTAATTTCACTTTATCCACTCTGATTCCACGTGAGTTGTGTCTGCCTTGGAGGGAAGTTGTGAACTGCAGCACAGTTCTGACCTGGGCACCAACACTTCCAGCCTACCCCCACCCCAAAAACCAGAGAGGCACCTGAGCCCAGGCCAGGGGAGCTTTGTTTGCCTCTTGTTCCCTTGGCCAAAGGCTCCCAGGCTGANCCATGAATTAATTTCACTTTATCCACTCTGATTCCACGTGAGTTGTGTCTGCCTTGGAGGGAAGTTGTGAACTGCAGCACAGTTCTGACCTGGGCACCAACACTTCCAGCCTACCCCCACCCCAAAAACCAGAGAGGCACCTGAGCCCAGGCCAGGGGAGCTTTGTTTGCCTCTTGTTCCCTTGGCCAAAGGCTCCCAGGCTGAGTTTCCCTTGGCCATTTGCTGTCACCTCAGTGTCCCACCCTGCTGACCAAGCAGTAGCATGGGAAGGTCATGCTGTTCCAGCAACCCAGGATTCCAATTTTACCCCAACTGCTGCCACCCTGAGCAGGTGCCAGGGGTGCCCCTTCCCCCTCTCCCTTCTCCATGCTGACTGCAGACACCACCACAACTGCAGCAGCATCATCATCATCATCACCATCATCATCACTAAAGGCCCCCAGCTATGAGCCCCCCTCTAAGTCATGGAGAAAACAAAACCCCTTTGAGCTCCAAACATAAATCCAGATGCAAAATTCTAAGGATTGAAAGTTTCAAAAGACAAGAAAAGCAAAGTGTGGAGTTAAAACCCTGTGTTTATCCAAAGCCACCTGAATGAGCAGCAAAAGACAAACTCCACCCCTGAAAGCTCCCCCATCCCTGGAAGGGTGGCTGGAATGGGATGGTTTTTAAGGTCCCTTCCAATCCAAACCAGTGTGAGACCTCTGATGGTTCTAGGAATGAATCTCTGATCACACAGAGAGACAACAGCCCTCCTGTACCATCACCTGGGGGTACCAACCCCAACCCTGAGAACAGCCCTTGGCAGGCACAGGGTCCAACAGGGAACCCCTTTCCAAACCTCCCACAGCAGGACCAAGAGACCTTTTTCCTCTTCTGTTTGACCTGAGCAAACCAAAGGAGCCAACACAGAGACACCCAGAGGAGAAGGGGATGAGCAAACCACCTAAGCTGTCAGAGCACAGCGAGACAGGACACGCTCAGCCTTGTTGGACTGTGATTGTCCCAGGATAAACACCATTTTCCCAGGATAAACACCACTTTCCCTTCCAGAATGGTGGTTTATTCCATTTCCACGTGCAATCTGGGCCAGAAATAACAGGGTGAAAGGTGGGTTTGGGCAGCAGCTGCTCCCCAAGATGCTCCAGCACTCGATGATGGGACATAAACCAGTGACAAGGTGCTGCCAGAGCTATTGGGGTGGAGGGGAGAGATCTCAGCAAGTTCCACGATACGTGAAGGGGAGAGAAAATGAACTCCCTCAACAGATTCAGGAGGGTGGGAAAGGTAAAAGTAAAGCAGGTGACTTGGCAGAGATTAAATCTCCACAGGGGCATTTGGGGTGGATGCAGCAAAGGGCGAGTTCAAGGCTCATCCTCAGTCTCAAGGAGTGTTTTAGGAACTCCCCCAGCCAGGGTGTCCCTCTCCCTGTCACCAGATGTCCACCAGGGCAGGTGTGGGTACAACCCAGGCTTTGCTGTACCAAGGCAGGCTCAGGGTGCCCCTGGACCCCCAACCCTCCCACCTGCCCTGAACAGTCAAGGGGTAACAGTGGGAGGGAAACCCAGTGGGAGTGTCCCCCAGCAGCTCCAGGCAGGAGGGATCCTCCAGGGCACAGTGGTCACCTTCTCCTAGCAGGCACCAAGGAGGAAATGAAAACACTAGCAATAAAATGTAAAAAAACCCACAAACAAAGGGAGTGGAGAAGGCTGGCACCTGCAGAATGAACACTGTGGTGAAAGGCAGGGGAACAGCCCTCGTTAAGAGCTCAACAGCTGAACTATTTAATTTTTAACTCTCTTTGCCACAAGTCAGAGTGTTGAGCACACTCAGCTCCCAGCACTGGAGGAGCAAGACTACCAGGGAATAACAGCACATCATTAGAGAGTTACCTTCATGCACATGCCAAAAAAAGGGAAATAACTCTTGCTAAGGGAACGTTAATTCTCCCATTTTTCAAACTTCTGAGCATCCAAATTGAGAGTGTTGACAAAGTCCATCCCTGTGTGCCCACCAGGACTCTGCCAGTCCAGCCACACCCTCCAGTATTTCATTTAGGCTTGCTTTTAGGCAGTGGGTAGTCTTTGCTTTAGCAGTATCTGCTATTTAGAGACATGACCTACTATGTGGCCCGTGGTTTGGGGACAGTCTCACTTGGGAAGTTCACTGAACTCAGCTGCTCTAACGATTGCCAGCGTGGTGGAACACCAGGGTTATTGACAAAGCCTCCAGTGCACCAGCTCAAAGAGGTCACCAGCAGCAGCAGATCAGCTGTGAAATCATTGCTGGGCAGCTCAGCTGCCTGTGGTCATTGAAAATAAAGATCAGCACACACCAGACCAGCCTGGGCGAGGAGCTGTGGTGAAAAACAGAAAGCAGATCCTCCCCAGAAATGCCACAAGGCTGGTGAATAACACGGGAATTATTATATAGTAAATATTGACTCAGTAATCCAGATTCTCTTGCATCTTGCCATGAGAGGGAGGAAAACTTCTGTGATTTTTTATTTTGTTTTTAAAAATCTCAGTGTTAAACCCATTAAGACTCCTGCATTAGTTGAATTTCCCCAAGATGCTGTCTCATCAGTGTCCAGCATTCCTTCAGCTGGGGTGTTGGAAACATCCAAGTGCCTGATCCTGGGACATGCACAGAGTGAATACTCGNCTCTGTGTTCAGGGCCCAGGAACACACCCCAAAACTGGTGTTTCCCCCTCAATCACATCCCTGTCCCTATAAAAAATCCCCCCCAACAAAGCCCTGAAAGCTGGGCACAGGTTGTTATGGAGAGCAGTGGGAAAGGGAAGTCCCAGAAATGTTTGCCTAATTATAACCCTGCATTTATTAATTGTTGATCCCTGGGCCATGGAGANAAATCTCAGTGTTAAACCCATTAAGACTCCTGCATTAGTTGAATTTCCCCAAGATGCTGTCTCATCAGTGTCCAGCATTCCTTCAGCTGGGGTGTTGGAAACATCCAAGTGCCTGATCCTGGGACATGCACAGAGTGAATACTCGTGGCTGTTAATCCTTTCAGCTCCAAAGAGATTAAGGAATCTCAAGGCTCAGTCCCAGCTCCAGCAGAGCAGCCCCTCCTGCTGCAACCAGGTCGTGGGAACACTCCTGCTTCTCCTTCCCCCATCCCCACCCCACAGTGCTCCTCTGGCACCAGTGGCACAACAATCAATGTGACATCACAAATCCCACAGCCTGTTCAGTGTGACATCAGCAACTCCCCCAGCCTGTTCAATGTGACATCACAAACCCCACAGCCTGTTCAATGTGACATCACAAATCCCACAGCCTGTTCAATGTGACATCAGCAAATCCCACAGCCTGTTCAATGGGACATCACAAATCCCACAGACCTTCAAGTGTGAGATCACAAATCCCACAGCCTGTTCAGTGTGACATCACAAATCCCACCCCCTCCCAGCCAGGAATTCCTGGGCACAGCTGGGCTCCTGTTCAGCCCCTGGACATCCCTGATGACCCCCACAAACCACTCAAGGCACAAAAAGCTCCCATTTCTGTGCCTAATTAATTCCTGTTCTATAAACCACTTCCAATTCCCAGCCTTCTCCCCACCCCACATGGACAGCTCTGCATTCAGGGCCCAGGAACACACCCCAAAACTGGTGTTTCCCCCTCAATCACATCCCTGTCCCTGTAAAAAATCCCCCCAAGGAAGCCCTGAGAGCTTTTCCACTGGGCACAGGTTGTTGTGGAGAGCAGCGGGAAAGGGAAGTCCCAGAAATGTTTGCCTAATTATAACCCTGCATTTATTAATTGTTGATCCCTGGGCCATGGAGAGACTTTCTTCCCCTTCTGCAAGCAGCCTGCCAGTGTTTTAGAAATGGCAATGCCAGGCTGGGTTTTGAAATGCTTTGGCTAAATGGGAAAATTAATCCCCATTTCATTCTGATTAGGGTTTTAGCTCATTATACGTTAAATACAGTCCCAGGGGCCAGCAGAGCAGGGAGCAGAGGCACAGTCAGCACTGCCAGGGGAGGGACTGACCTCAGCTCAGGCCAGGGCTTGGAAATAACCTGGAATATCATAAATTGTCCAACATCCTGAACAGATCCTGCTGCAGCAGGGCCTGATGGAGAGCAGGATCCAGGGGCTCTTCCCATGTTGTTAACACACCCAAAGCCCAGGTCACAACTACTCATTAGCCCAGCAGAGCTTAGCAAATTACAGCATGGATTTTAGCCATGACTATAAAAACACATGCACACTTTATGCTTGGGCCACTTCAAAAGGCCATTAATAAGTACATTTCCTAAATTTCTAAACACAGGGCAGCTCCTCTCAGTACCCAGGAAGGAGGGATGTCCAGAGGAGAAATCCATCCTTCTGCACAGGGGATGGAGATCACAGTGATAAGACATTTCTTTAAGATAAAATATCTGCTTTGCCATCAAACCAGAGGGGCTGAGAACTCACCCAGAGCACCATTTGTCAAAACATTATTACTGCACCAGTTTGCATTTTGCCTCTCACTCTTAGCTTTGTCCTGACAGGCAGATGAAGCCCTTTTGCTCCCAAACCCTGAGACAACCAGAAGATAAACGAGGTGAACAGCTAATGAGCTATGTGGCCTCCCCACATTCACCTGCACCTCTTCTGCTCTGAATTTTTCCTTCTTTAAATCAACTTGCACAGCCACCACTGCCCAGGCAACGTCCCCGAGCCCAGGGGGTCATTCCCAAGTGACAGGCTCCTCATGACAAATCAGCATGAGATCCCCCCCCAGGAATGTGAGTCCCACCTGAGGGACACACCTTGGCAGCCAAAGCTCAGCACCTGCAGCACACACAGCTGGGCTCTCACACACCAGCACTCCCAGTTTGGGGTTACTGGGAGTTATCTCAGGGAAAGTCCAGAGTTCAGGGCTTGGGAAGAAGCTGGAGAGGTCACTCTGGGACCTCTCCTTTGTGGGCACACAGCACCACTGAGGGTGGGAAAGCCCTCTGAGATCAGGTCCAATCACCCCCCACCACTGTCCCCTGTCCCCAAGTGCCACATCCACGTGGCTTTTAAAGCCCTCCAGGGATGGGGACGCCACCCCTGCCCTGGGCAGCTGTGCCACGGCTGGACACTCATTTATGTGACGAAATATTCCCTAAATCCCAACCTCTGGCCCAGCCTGTCCCCTCTGCTCCTGTCCCTGTACCCTGGGAGCAGAGTCCAAGCCCTGCCTGGATCCATCAGGGACTTGCAGAGCCAGAAGGTCCCCCCTGAGCCTCCTTTTCTCCAGGCTTTGCTCCTTCCCCCTCCCACTCCTGCTGTGACATTCCCTGTGTCACCTCACCCAGGGTGACATGGAAAACCACCCTCCTGAGTGCCAAGACACCCCATGCTCACCCACCCAAGCCTTGTCACCCCTCGTGGACCCTTCCCCTCTGCCCAAATGTGCCCCAGGGTTCCTCCAGCTCCTGAGGAACCTCCCTCAGACACAACACCCAGAGAAGCATCTCCCACTCTCCTTGTTCCCAGACACGTAATGAAGGCCAAAAGTTAAGTAGAAACGTGGGAAAACAGACAAGTTTTCATTGATGCTGAAGCACAAATTGTTTCTTTTCTTGCAGCAGAACAGAATGTCATCCTGGCCCTTGGGAGGACCTGGTTTCTTGTGTTCTGGGGTGAGGAGATCTCGGTGTCAAACTGGATTAGATTAATTAAACAGGTTCATTAAATCTGGTGTCACAAACAGAATGAGTTACAAGGAGTCTCAGCATCCAGTCTGAAGAGATTTGATGACAAATATGTATCAGTGGGGGGAAGAGGTAGGAAAAGATAAAACCATCACAATATTTCCAGGTCCCAAGGACCAACCCTCCAGACAGCCCAGGCATTCATCTTTGAAACCCCATTCTGAGGCTGGAAAACCTTTTGCTCTGTTTGGGAGAGCTCTGGGGGAATGTGTTGGGAGAGGGAAGGGG
>WBMV01000308.1:103002-125226 GCA_013396655.1 Campylorhamphus procurvoides
AATCCCACAGCCCCAAATAAGAGCACAGTTGCTGCTTTCCCAGGATCTCTTTAGGGAAATCAGTGGCAAAAAATTGGGAAAAATCCCCAGTCAATCCCACAGCCCCAAATAACAGCACACTTGTTCTTTCCCAGGATCTCTTTAGGGAAATCAGTGGCAAAAAATTGGGAAAAATCCCCAGTCAATCCCACAGCCCCAAATAAGAGCAAAGTTGCTCCTTCCCAGGATCATTTTATGGGCATCAGTGGGAAAAGGTGAGAAAAATCCCCATTAAATCCCACAGCCCCAAATAAGAGCAGAGTTGCTCTTTCCCAGGATCACAGGAAAACCCCAACCCTTTGAATGGATTTAAACTGCCCAGTGCCCCCCACTGCAATCCAGCTGCACCCCTGAGCCAGCCCAGGTGTATCCCAAATTCCAGGGAAAATCCTCCCACCCCAAATTCCCATGGTGACATTTGGGGCCCAAGACACAGCCCCGGGTGGGGTGGCATTGGCACAACCCCCAGCAGTGCCCAGCACAGCCCTGGCACAGCCAGTGCCCCCCTGCATCCCTCCTGGCCAGGCAGGGAACACAGAGATGATTAAAATGCAACTTCTTGCTCGATAAAGTTGTCCCTAAAACTGTTACTGGAGCACAAAGCACTTTTGCAAACTTCCTCCTGAATTCCCATTAAAGATCAGCTGCCCTGGCTGGCATTGCCATCATTTTTGGGAAGGGGCTACAACACCCCTCAGTTCCCAAGCTTTTTCTGCTCATAAAAATCTGCAGTCTCTTCTGGCTGTACGACTTTGGATGAGCCCTGAAACTTCCTAAACAGTTAAATATATATATAGATATAGATATATAGATATTATACTTGATATATTCCTGACCCATCAGTAGGAGTGCAACCAAAGCTGCTCACAGGATAAAGGGATTTTCTTTTACAAAAAGAGGAATATCTTGGTTTTTTAAACTTGCATCTGTGTTTATTCTTTCCCACTGCAGCATTTCCAACAAATCCAGCAGGAATTACTGAAAGATTCCTCCTGCAGGAAGAGGAACATTTTCATTTTGCTTCACAAGCACTGCACTGCTTTGAAATAAAACCTGCCTGCTCTCCTGGCTGTGAGAACCCACTCCAAATACACTTCTTTCCTTTTCCAAGGAGCAAAGGATCTCTTCCCTGGGATCTGAGGAGATCCATATAATTCCTGAATTCCACACTCCTGCGTGTTCAGTGTCTCAGGGCTTGGAGAGGAGCAGAGACCAGGGGAAAACAGTCATTTGGGCACATTCAGGGTTCATTTGATCTGGTTTTATATAAAAATAGCACGGTGTTGATATCTAACTCCTCTTGCATTTGTGAAGTCACCCAGCTGGTGGAGCAATTAGTGCAAATTAAGTCTCTGCAATCGCTGCATCTTGGATTTAGGTTACCCAGAACACTCCAATCTCTTACACAACCACACTCAATCCTTTCCTCTTAATTGACACCAGGCATTAGCAGGCCAGTAATTCTATTTCTTGGTGCCCATTAAAGGACAGAGGGACACTGAGGGGCTGCACAGCTCAGTCCACACATCCCTTATTCCTCCTGGGAGGACCAAATCAATCCCTGCATCACCTTCTGGAGCTCCATTTCCCTCTGTAAGCACTGAAAACACTCAGGATGCCAGCAAAGAAAACCACTTCTGATTGGAACAGATCTCCAGTTCCCCTCCACTTGAGCCACAACCAGCAGAATTCAGGAAATGATTACTTTATTGAACCCCAAAGTGCTTTTTCTTTGGCCTTTAAGCAGAGCACTTTGGAAGGGGGTGTCCTCAAGCTCAGCCCTTGGGGCTCAGGAGCTCCAACCTCCCACTCACAGTAATTCCAATTCAGACCAGGTCACTTGGGGTTTTGCTCTCCACAATCCTGACCTTCTGGTGGGTGAGGAGAAGCTGCTCAGGGCAAGTTCTCCTGCCTGACTCACCTTCCCTCCTCACCCTGAGCTCAAAGGACACCCCCCAAATGAGCCATGGGGTTCTTCAGGCACCTGCTATTCCCATTTAGTTTTAGGGATGAAGGCAGGGAGGAAAGAGGGATCAGGGGCAGATCCATCCAGCACTGAGGATGCAACAGCACCAAGCAGAGTGCCTGAGCCACATCCCACACAAAAGGGCTCATCCACAGCCTAAGGAGGCTCCTGAATTCCAAGGAATGCTCTGGATGTGACCAGTGTCACCCCTAGGGAAGGCAGAGGAGGGAGGAGTGACCCCCAAGAGCCAGGGGGACAACACCCCCTCCATCCTGCCCTGGTGTCACCCCCACCAGCACAGGGACACCTGGGGAAATGAAGGCACAACTGGGGTTGTCCTAAAAGCATTTCAAAGTGCAGGGGACAGTCTGATCACCTTCCAAAAGACAGAAATCCTGCAGGATTTTAAAGGGATAATCAGCAGGGGAGCAGCTCCAAACAATCTCTGGGTTCTTTAGATATAGGTATAGATATAGATTGATAAATATATATATATTCAGAACATGATCAAGCACATCCTTCAATAAAGAGGTGCCTCATTAGCCCTTTGGCTTGGTTTAAACATCTCTGTGCCCACAAACCATGCCCTGGTGCAGCAGGTGACACTGGGCTGTCACAGCAGAGCCCCTCCAGGCTCAGGTCAGCACCCAGAGCCACCCACGGGCCCCAAAACTGGCACAGGGTGCCCAGGGAAGCTGTGGCTGCCCCAAAACTGGCACAGGGTGCCCAGAGAAGCTGTGGGTGCCCCAAAACTGGCACAGGGTGCCCAGGGAAGCTGGGGGTGCCCCATTGAAGTGCCCAAGGACTGCTTGGAGAGGACTTGGAGCACCCTGGGCTGGTGGGAGGTGTCCCTGCCCATGGCAGGGGTGGCACTGGGTGGTCCCTAAATCCCTTCCAACCCAAACCATTCTGGGATCCTCTGAGAAATAACTAAATATATTTTTTCCCCTAATACTTATAATTCAAATTAGCAACTCATTGTCATGTGGCAAAACCCAAAAGCAATGAATATATTCCTAACCTTTATAGGTCAAAGGGATCTGCATAAACACTGTACCCACCAGAGCAGGGACTGTTAAATGAACTCCAAATTAAGACATATAAAAAAAGGATTCACTCCTAAGATCCCTGAGAATCCCCTTTTCAGCAAGGGATTACATTTCCCCCCTCAACAGAAAGGGCTCAGAGTGCCCAAATCCACCAGTGGAGTTCCCACCATTCACCACCCAGAGGATCCCAAAGCAAAGAAATGAAAGCCTGAGCTGCTGACACAGGTTAAACTCAATCCCCCACATCAAAAAAACCAATATATAATTGTAGCCACAGGTTGGGGTTTATTTGAAACCCACGTTCAACCCCTCAGAGCTCTGCATTGAGCACTGGGCTGTAAATCCCATATAAAATGATATTGGCTTCCCTCAAAACTGCAGCCCTGCCACTTTCAGGGGGCCACATCAAAATGCCACGCTTAATGAAGCCACTAATATGCTTTATTACCTTAATTACTGGATGGCAGAGAGGGAAGCATTGCTCACAACGGATGAAGGGGGTATTTTCCCCTCCCCAAAAACAGATTTCGACATTTGATCCTTCTATAGAAGGTGAGGGAGGTAACACAGCAAATTCCCTGCTCTCAGTGAAAAATCCCATTTATGCTCCCAAGGTCCAGGCAAGGGAATGTGCCCAAAGTTCTGCTCCTTCCCATGCTTTCTGTAACTCAGGATGGATGCTGCTCTGGAGGGAAGAGTTGGAGATGCAGGGATAAAAAAACCCTCCAGCTGACGCAAGAAACCTTTTGCCAGAGGGCAGATAAAATATGGATAACTTCTCCTGAGTTCATCCAGTTTTAGATATTTTGTCCTTATCAACTCAATGTAGTTTTGTGTGGTCTGTTCCTTTGAACAATAAAGTGTTCTTCAGGCCCTGGGGCAGGCTGGGAGGGCTGGGATTGTTCAGCCTGGAGAGGAGGAGGCTCCAGGGAGAGCTGAGAGCCCCTTCCAGTGGCTAAAGGGGCTCCAGGAGAGCTGGAAAGGGACTGGGGACAAGGCATGGAGGGACAGGGCAAGGGGAATGGGTTCACATGGACACAGGGCAGGGATGGATGGGATATTGGGAAGGAATCCCTCCCTGGGAGGGTGGGCAGGCCCTGGCACAGGGTGCCCAGAGAAGATGCCCCATCCCTGGAAGTGCCCCAGGCCAGGTTGGATGGGGCTTGGAGCACCCTGGGCTGGTGGGAGGTGTCCCTGCCCATGGCAGGGGGTGGAATGGGATGATCTTTCAGGTCCCTTCCAACCCAAACCCCTCTGGGACTCCAGGATTCCACCAGAACCGCCTGTACCTTGCCAGGATTCCCTCCCACCTCTTTGGAAGGAAAATTCCTGCCCCAAACCAGCCCTTCTCCTCCTCCTCCTCCTCCCTGCTCAGACCCCCTCCCAGCTGCATTGCTGTTCCACACACCCACCTAAAGAATAAGGTGTAAATGTTTCTAATCACCTTTTTCTTCCCCCCTCCTCTTTCCTCCTCTTCAAATATTAAAAATAAAGCCTGCACACTCATCCTGGTGGATGTGCTGGCCAGAGAGGGAGCTGTGAGTAAGAGGATGAGCTCCCAGGGATGCCACAAAAGCTGCTCCCATTAAGTTTTTACAGCTCCATCAAGGAAATCAACTTTTCAACAAAAGGCAATAAGGGGCAAAACTTGCAGCAACACTTGGTACAAAAGGAGCTGNGAGGAGCTGCCCCAAACCTGCCCTTCTCCTCCTCCTCCTCCTCCTCCCTGCTCAGACTCCTCCCAGCTGCATTGCTGTTCCACACACCCACCTAAAGAATAAGGTGTAAACGTTTCTAATCACCTTTTTCTTCCCCCCCTCCTCTTCAAATATTAAAAACAAAGCCTGCACACTCATCCTGGTGGATGTGCTGGCCAGACAGGGAGCTGTGAGTAAGAGGATGAGCTCCCAGGGATGCCACAAAAGCTGCTCCCATTAAGTTTTTACAGCTCCATCAAGGAAATCAACTTTTCAACAAAAGGCAATAAGGGGCAAAACTTGCAGCAACACTTGGTACAAAAGGAGCTGCAGGGATGAGGGGTTTGCTGGGCAATGATTTCGGGCAGGGAGGGGGGTTGGTTTGTGCCACTCTGCTGCCAACCTGCCCAAGCCCCTCTTCCTGCTCTGCTTTGATGGCCAAACCTCCTCTTTAGGAGCCAAGAATGGACTTTGGGACTCGCACATGCAAGAGAAGCTGTGGCTGCCCCAGCCCTGAAGTGTCCAAGGGCAGGTTGGAGCACCCTGGGCTGGTGGGAGGTGGCCCTGCCCATGGCACGGGTGGCACTGGGTGGCCTTTGAGGTCCTTTCCAACCCAAACCATCCTGTGGGTCAAAACATCTCAAACCCCCAAGGCCAAGTGTCTCCTCGTGCTCTTTGGTCTCCCAAAGCCTTTCTGGGTGTCTGTGCTTAATAAATGACTGTGAACTTCCAAACTGGTTTCCTTCAGGTAATATTTGTAGCTGATTAAAATACAGCAGTTTGGAACTTGACTTTCTGGATGGAAAATGCAGGAACCCCCCCAAGAAGGTTTTGCACAGAGTTTTGTGCCCCTCAATAAAACACTGTGAGATCAGAACGAGCATTTCAATGGGAACAACTTCAAGGAATGCTTTAAAAAAGAAGATTAAGTGGATGACTCAATCTTATAAATCAGACAAGAACAACGGGATGAATAAATCATTTAAAGGCACTATTCATTCTTGTGGTTATCAGGGAAAGAAAGTGGTTTAATATAAGTTAAAAGCAGACTAATTTGCATTCAGTATACAATTAACTTCATGGATTAATGTGTCACTTGAAATACAAATTAAATGCCTCTTTTTAAATCAGTATATTGGCACCATGAGATAATCCCTGATCTTCATTTCCTATCTAAGAACAGACCAAGGGTCCAGTTCATAACTTAGATTTGGGGGGGGGTTTAATATGCCAAGAGAATATGGGTCAGTTCCTATACCCATCTCACCCTCCAAAAGCAAATTATATAAAAGGAAACATAAACCCTTCCACTTGAGAAAGATCTCGCCGCAAAAATTTCCACAATTCCCTCAAATAGGTCATTTAAAGATGGAAGCTCAAGCAAAAATTATCCAGGAGTTATCTAAAAATATTCCTGATACTAAAAAAAAAAAATACAAATAGTCCTCACAGACATGCTGAGAGGAGAAGTTTGGGCAAGAGGCTGAGGAGGAGAAAGTCCCGAGGAGCAGAAAGTCCTGAGGAGCTGCAGCTTCAAACCCAACAGCACCTCATGGACCAAAGGTGGGACACCCAGCCCAGGAACACCCCAAAAATCAACCTCTGGCTCCTCCCTGCATATCCCACCCCTGGGGGGCAGTGACACGGAGCCAACCCCTGGCAAGGCAAGACACAACTGCAAAACCCTCCAGCAACACCTCCCAAGGCCAAGGCACCTGGCTAGAAATAATATTTCTGTGCAGAACCAGGGCCAGAGAGTGGTATGGAGACATCTCAGCTCCTGGGGGAGATGGGAGTGAAGGCAAACTGGGACTACAGGGTGGAGAACCTGGGCAGGGGGCTGAACAGGGAGCTGCTTGGGCAGGGTTTGGCTCACTTGATGCCCACAAATTTTCATGATACCCAAAAGTTTTCATGACACCCAAAACTTTTCCTTGATACCCAAAACTTTTCATGACATCCAAAACTTCCTTGATACCCAAAACTTTTCATGACATCCAAAACTTCCTTGATACCCAAAACTTTTCATGACATCCAAAACTTCCTTGATACCCAAAACTTTTCATGACATCCAAAACTTCCTTGATACCCAAAACTTTTCATGACATCCAAAACTTCCTTGATACCCAAAAGTTTTCCTTGATATCCACAAATGTTCATTATGCCCCAAAGATTTCATGATACCCCCAAAAGTTTTCATGATACCCCCAAAAGTTTTACTTGATATCCACAAATTTTCATTATGCCCCAAAGTTTTCTTGACACCCCCAAAAGTTTCCTTGACACCCCCAAAAGTGTCCTGCAGAAGGAGCACAGAACCAGTGGCACCCTCAGCTCCTGCTTTACGAGATCCCCTCCTCCTTGTGAGAGCTGCAGGGTGATTCCTAACTGTGATCAAACACAAAAATTCAATTCAAAACCACAAAATCAGCAGCACTGAAGCCCCACAAACTTCCTCCTGCCCACCTGAGAGACCTTTGTCAAAGCTGCTTCAGGTCCTCCAGGGTGCCATCTCAGCCCCTCTCAGCCCAAACCACCCTGGGAGAAGGTCCTTAAAGCCCCAGAAAACCCAAAGGTGCCTCATCCAGTCCTTTTTCTAAAGCTGCAGAGCAATAATTCCACCCCAGCCCATCCATCTTCCCCTGTGTTCTTGCCTTCTGACTTTGTAACTGCAGAGTTGAAACATCAAACAGACTGATAATTAATAGAGGCAAGTTAACAACCTATTAATGCCTTTTGTCACCCGGTGCAGCCCCACCTTGGCTTTTATCAGCACATCTAGAACTTTAAAAATATATGAAATGATGTGAGAAGAGGATGATTTTGCACTGTGGGTTTTTCCAGGGAAACTGGGAATACAGAGTCCCTCTCTCCCACAGTTCCTCCCTCCACACTGTGTTAGAATAATTCCTCCAGAAACACAAAAAGCCCAATTTTGCACCGTGCCTCTGCACTCCAAGCCCTGTTTGACATTCCAGCCCTGTCTCAAAACTCCCATATTGCTGCTCCCAGTTTCTCCCTTGTGCTCCCTGACCCCACTCCCACCGAGAGGCCCCACAACAGGAGCCTTGCTCAAACCTCCTGATAACACAGACTCCAAAAAAGGAGCCAAATTTAGAAGCAGGGGCTGTGAAAAGCCACCTTGAAAGAACATTTGGCACGGAGCTGGATCCACTCCCAGGAGATGAATGAATGTGACCCCCCCTTGCCCCCAGGAGTTGCTGTTCCAGCACCCCCAGACACAGATTCACCCAGTTCATCCACTGATGGTGTTTTATTGCTGGGAAAATTGGCCTGGAATTGAGCCAAGGCACAGGATGGGGACATTGGGTTCTTCAGGAACCCTCCTGGGCAGAATTCCCTGCACACAGAATGGCAGAAGAGCAGGAACCAAAGCCTGGAACTTCAGCAGGAGACAGAAGGATGTTTCTCCTGGAGGGACAGGACAAGGGGAATGGTTTCCCTCTGTCAGAGGGCAGGGATGGGTGGGATTTGGGGAAGGAATTCCTCCCTGGGAGGGTGGGCAGGGGTTGGGATGGAATTCCCAGAGAAGCTGTGGCTGCCCCTGGATCCCTGGGAGTGTCCAAGGCCAGGCTGGAGCACCTTGGGCTGGTGGGAGGTGTCCCTTCCATGGGGTGGAATGAGATGACCTTTAAGGTCTCTCCAACCCAACCCATTCTGGGACTCTACAACTGTTCCCCTTTGGCTGAACAGATCCCTCCAAGGGATGAGGTTTCCTCTGGAAGCCACTGTGGATGTTCCTTTACAATTGTGTGCCAGAATACTTTTGTTTGGTGATGGGGAAGAGGAGGAAGATGTGACTTTATCCCCTTCACACCCAGCAATTTCAGTGGCCTTTGCTGGGAAACTCCTGCTCCCTCTCCTGGCTCAGCCCCAGTAAAGCAGCAGGGTTTTATCCCAAAGCTGGCAGGGAATGGGAGCAAAGCCCCAAAACCCCCCATGAATCCCAAATATGAGTCCTGTGTCCCATTCTGGGCTCCTGGGGACAAGGAGGACATGGAGGGGCTGGACAATGTCCAGGGAAGGGAATGGAGCTCCAGGAGAGGCTGAGGGAGCTGGGGGGGCTCAGCCTGGACAAAAGGAGACAAGTCATATTGGAAGGCTTGAAACAGGAGCAAAGAAAAAAAAAAGGAGTTTTATAAATGTAACACGGTGAGGGGAGTTACAAGAGGAAGGTCAAAGGAAGGAGGGAGCTTAAAATAGGGCTCTGAAAAACCCTGGCCATGTAAATCATTGAAGAAAATCACCCAACACCAGGAAAGGGAACTGGGAAACACTGGGAGAGGCTCCAAACCCCCCTGTGCACACCTGAGTTTGGTGGAAACAGAGGAGAGGAAGAGCAAGGCAAGAAATCCAAGCTCCCCAGGGGGGAAAAAGCCACGGAGAGGGGGTGGAAACAACTCACTGAGAGATGCTACAGGTAGTAAAGTCAGGAGCTCAAACCACACAGGCTCAGGGACTGGCTGAGTCACTGCTGACCACAGCAGGCCAAGAGGAATTATTTATAAGCTATAAAGCAACTCAGGTTAATAGCTGTGGTGTAATTAAGAAAAAGAAAGGGGGATGTTGAATCAGAAGGAAATAAATACTATAATAAATATTAGGATAATTCAGGTTGCTACAATTCCCCCCCCACCAGCAGGTTCATTGTGCCAGCATCTTGTGTTTGTCTGGGAAGAGAATGTGGATTAGGAACAAGCCAGATCCTGACCACAAAAATCAGTATATAAAGAAGCAAACAACCTGTACACACAAACACTCCTTCCCCATCCATTGTCTTTTTCAGGAGGAAAACCCTGAATTACAGAAATGCAAAACAAACTTACTAAACCCAGGGCCAAACTTCACTGTGACCAGAGGGTTTGTCAACACACTCGAGGCTTGTTTAAAAACAGATTCATGAAAAACCAGCCAAGTTGGTGGGAGAAAAGGCTCTGACTTTGTAGGGTTTGGATGGAGCACCTTGAGCATGTGGATCCATTTGGGATTCAATCCCATAATCCTTTTTAGGACTTTTAATCCCTCCCCTCTAACACCTCAAATGAAGCTGCCTGACATTGTAGGACTCACCAGTTGGATCTCATCACTCAGCAATTTCTTTCAGAAATTAAATCAAAAAAGCAATTGGGACCCTCCAACTCTTTTGGGGAGGGGTAAAAATGATCCTCAGACTTCCAAAAGGGATCAGACAGATGAGCCAATGCCTGGAGTGGTGGCTGAGCTGTAATGAGACCTTCCCCAAAATGCCTTTTATCCTGGAAAGGCAGGAAT
This sequence comes from Campylorhamphus procurvoides, assembly GCA_013396655.1. Taxonomy (NCBI): domain Eukaryota; kingdom Metazoa; phylum Chordata; class Aves; order Passeriformes; family Dendrocolaptidae; genus Campylorhamphus; species Campylorhamphus procurvoides. The sequence goes on from WBMV01000308.1 coordinate 113,046, forward strand.
CAAAGCAGAAGAGCATCTCACAGGGGTGAAATTCAGGCCTGGAATTCAAATATAAAGTGGCAGGTTCCAAAAGGCCCTATAAATACATTGGAAGGGAGAAGTAATTGGGTCTTGTGTGAAGCAGGAAAAGGAGAAGAACAGGTTTTTAAAAAGCCCTGCCCCAAAAATCCTCGCCGTGCCAGGCAGGCTCCTGGCTGGGAAGCTGCAGATAAAAACTGCATTGGAGAGTTAAGAACAAGCAAGATAGAATTCCTAACTAACTCAGGAGAGAAAAGCAGGCCCTTTGGGCTAAGGATTACATGCCTCAGATAAATTTAACATGCAAAAAAAAGAGGGAAAGACAAGAGGACTTTAAAACCTATCTCAGCTTCTGGCAGGAATAAAAGAAGAGAAATAGAAACCTCAACCCAGTGGGCAGGATTTCAGCAGCTTCTGAAGGGAACCTGAACTCTGCCAGGGTATTCATTCCATGGGATAATGGGAGAAGGGAAGGGTCCATGTGCTTGGAAGAGGACAAGGAGAACTGGAATAGGGGGGCTGATGGGATCCATTCCAGGGGCTGATTCCCCTCCCAAAATCCTGGGATGAAAACACGAGTGCAGTGCTGGGACAAGGGATGGTGGGAGCAAGCAAGGGAACTGCACACAAACACAAGTCAGGTCCTGGAGGAAGAAATGAAACCAGAGAACCTCCAAGAACATGGAATCAGGGACCACAACTGCCCTGGAAGGGCTGGATTAGAGCTGCAAGAAGCCTCTCCCTGGTGTTAATGTAGCTGGTGTTAATATTCCTTCATGCCACAGTCACCCTGCTGGACCCTCAGCCAGGAGGAGTCCCAGGATGGAGCAGAGCACAGTCCTGTGTCACCTCAAACCCAACCCAGCCCACCTAAACAGAACTCTGGCTCCAAATATGAGTCAGAAAACCTGTGTGTCTGCATGTCCCTAACTGAATTTACAGGAGCTGATCTGTCTGGCAGCCTCACCCAAACCCTGTGCAGACAAAATGTGTCCTCCAGGCACTGCTGGGAACCATCCTGAGTGTCCCTGAGTCACAGGAGGGCTTTGGGGAGGGCAGGAGATGAAATCTGGGCTCACCCACATGGACTGCACGTTCCAGTTGGACAGGACAAGCTGAGTGATTGTGTTCCAGGGCAGGGATGTTTTCCCTTCAGTCCCTGTTCATGTAACAAACCTGAGCACCTCCTTTTCCCACTCCCCCTCCTGCCCTCAATGTCACACACAATTCTCAATAAAGCCACTTCTTTCAAAGGCACAATTGCAATGAATTAAACACACAGTCCAGTCATCAGAGGAAACCTCACCTATTAAATCCATGTATGAATAAGAAATCCCCTCTTTTCTCAGGCTTTGCCCAAAGCCAGAGGTGCAACCTCTCCAAAAACCTGGGTCTCAGCCACTCATAAATCACAAATATCTGAATATCCAAGCCCCTCACTGTGGCCTGGGGAGACAACCCAAAAGCACAGACACCTCAGGGCACACCAACACAACACCTGGCAGTGCCACCACAAGCCCTGGCACTGCCACCACAAGCCCTGGCAGTGGGATAAACACACATTCCTCTTCCAGGCAAGGGAAAACCAGCGAGTTTTCCCAGGGAATTTGTCCCCCCTGCATCTCCACATCCTCCCCAGGAACAGCCACATGCACTATTTACACAGATGCACCAGCACAAATAAACACTGGAGCCCAAAATATTGAAAAAGTGCTGCCAGATGGCTTTCAAAATCCAAATCAAAGATCTAATTAAAAGCCCTCGGCCTGCCAACACTCCATTTTTGGAAATAACCACCGAAGGGAAATCAAAAGGCTTTTTTCAAGCCTATCAATATTTTTGTACTGTTTTTCTCCCAATTCCAATCCCCATCAGGGCTCCAACAGGCCAAGCCACGTGAAGCAGTGAAAGTGTCAACTCCTTCCCTGGGCTGGGGGAACAGGGAGAGCCTGACAAAGGATGACTAAATTTGGGCAATTTCAACTTTGATTCCAACCCTTCCCTCTCTCCCCCTCCTTCAAAATGAGAAAAGAAAAGGAAATTGCTGCTGCCATCACCAGTGCTGCCCGTGATAAAGCAATTTGCCCTGCCACAAGTCACCACTGGCATTTTAAAAGGGGGAAAAGAAGTTATTTGTGGAAGTTATTAATGCAGCCTGACCCTTGCTGTCTGTTTATTTTCCCTGGACCACAAAGCCAGCTGATGGTTTACATCCATTTTAAATACATATACATAGATTTTCCCATATTCAACCCACCACACAGTGTAAGTTTAAGGATGCCTGGAGTGTCCAAGCTCATCACCTGAGTCCTGGTGCCCAGGGAGAAGCAGCCAAGGCCCCTGGCAGGGCTGGGGGCAGCGCTGTCCCTGTCCCACCCAGAGGAGGTGACAGTCACTTACCACTGGATCTGTTTTTGCGGTTGGATTTCCCTCCTGTGAGAAGCATCTTGAGGCTGTTTCGAAACATGGTGCTCCCCTTGCTCTTGGTGTATCCCAAACACTGCAAAGGAAAAAGGACAACACATGGAAAACAATCCAAAACCAAACCAAACCAAAAAGGTTCTGGTTTTGCCCATGGGAAAAGTGCTAAAACAAAGATAAAAACTTTAATAAAAGGATGCCAAACCCCTTTGGCAGCACAACTGGAATCACCACGCACACAAATCCCACCATTCCCTCATCCAGCTCATTTCCAGGGTTTCATGATTTTAGGAAATAATTCCCCAGCCCTGCTGAAGCCAAACCCTTCCTGGGGCTCAGCAAAGCAATCCTGACGTGGGGCAGGAATTGGCACCAGGAGCCAAGTCACTCAAACCCAGAGGGACTGATGCAAAAACCCCAACCAGAAACATTATCCCTGTCTTTTCCTTGTTTCTGTGGCTCAGGAAAAGGGGGAAAAAAGGGTGTCTGAGTGCAGCTGAAGATAAAAGGGTGTCTGGGAGCAGCAGCCACACTGACAGCTTATTAAAGCAGGTACAGCAGCAAAACACCTCCAACAAAAGCAGCTCCACACCAGACCAAAAGGCTTGAGAGGAGCCTTTGATCAGGACATCCAATAAACCAGAATTTCCCCTCCAGTGTAACGTGATCTTCCCCAGGTACAAGGGAGCACACTCATCTGGGAGACAGAAATAGGGACCTTTTCCCCTGGAACTGTATCAGGTTCCTCCTGGAGGATGCTCAGCAAATGCCAGCTCCAGTGTCTCATTTACCTGATACTCTCCAGTCTATTCAGACAGAAATACCCAGTTCAAGGAGCTTTGGGGGTGTATTTAAAGCCACTTTTGGTGTGATTTATTCACTTAGAGGGCACACACATCCCAAACCCCAGCAAGCACACAGGGCTGACAGCAACCTCAGCCCTTCCTGACTCCCACAAGTTCCCAAAAGATCCCAAAAACATCCCTGGGGTGTCTGTGCAAGGAGGAGGAATATTCAACAGCCAACAATGTAGAGCTGGTGCTTCCTTGGCATCAGAAATCCCTTGGGCATCACCTGGTGCCACCCAAAGCAAACCAGCAGCTTTAGGCTCGTGGCCAGAGCTCCTAAATGAGGTTCAGGTCCCCTTTGGAGCATCTCAGGTGGGAGAGGGAAGAAGGAAAGGTCTTTTTGATGAAGCTCTGAGCACCCTGGGCTGGTGAAAGGTGTCCCTGCCCATGGCAAGGGTGGCACTGGGTGGGCTTTAAGGTCCCTTCCACCCCAAATCACCCTGGGATTGTCTCATTCCAGTTTAGCCTTCAAGCCTGAGTAAGTTTTTCCCAAGAGAGAGCAGCAGGTTCAGCAGCTGACCCAAATTTTCACTGCACCCAAGCACATCCTTCTGTGGCTTTGGGCAAACGTGGCCACAGCTCTTCCCTCTGCCCAGAAATAACACTGAAGGACGTTATTTAATTAACTAAATTAAACGTTCTCTTGCTTGGATTAGTTCATGGAGCCAGAGGAGGGATTCAGGAGCAGAGTGCCAGGATGAGGAGGAGCTGGCTCAGGTATTTCTTCACCCCCAACAAGCTCCTCAAGGCACCACCTCGAGCCCAGGTCCATTCCCTGGGCCAGCAGAAGCAGAAGCTGCTGGAGATCCTTCCCATCCCCATTGCCAACCAAGAGCTGCTCCACTTTCCTGGCCATTGCTCCCCTCTCCTGTGGCTTTACCCACCCCACCAGGACAGCACAACCCTCCAAACAGCCCCAGCAGGAGAATTCAAAGCTCTGAGTCAAGAACCTTCTGGTTTTCACCCAGACACTTTGCCCTGTGTTGGGTTCTCTTCTCCCAAGTCCCAATCTCACCCTAATGCACGACCAGCACTGGTTTGGGGGATGAGAAGGCAGAAGCACAAAGAGAAGAGGGAAGGAAACCCAAAGGCAGGGGCAGAGGGAGCCCTGAGCCCTCCCTAAACCCTCAGCATGACTAAGGCCTATTTGTTTTCTGAATTTTAGGCCAGAGTTTGCAGCCAGGCTACAAACCCCACGTTATCCCAGCCCACAGGAGCCTCTCTGCCTTCTTTTTCTAGAGGGAGATTGTCTGTCAGGCAGGGAATTACAAAATCAAAGCTATTTTTTTAACACATATAGCACCAGCAGAACAGCCAGATCCTTCCCTTTGCCTCTCCTCTGATCACCTCCCTAAAAATGAAATTATTTCTTTCTGGGAAGCTGATTAGCCAAGCTAAGCTCTGGTTCAAAAGAGTGTTTGATGTGCAGTGAGTCGGGCAAATATTGCTGGCAACTTTGGGGCACTTTAATAGGACCAGCTATAAATGCACAGCCCCAGATTAGAAAGAAAACCCTGGGTTTTCTTCCCCAGCTGCAAAAGGAGGAAGGGAATGCAACAAGTCAGATGTGCAAAGGGGGTTTTATTTCCCCCTCGAAGCTTTCAGTTCCTTTCTCACCTCCATGTAAAGGGAACCTTCCTTTGATTCCCCAAAAGAAACTTTTCCTGAATAAACGAGCCCCAAAATCCTTTGGCAGAGAACACAGTCATGCAAAATAACTGCAAAACTTGCTATTCATAAAATACTTTCTTTCAAAGGCTCCTGGGAGCACGAGAGTCTCTCTCTTCATGAGGGGAGCTGAACTGGCTGCACCAGAAATGAAGAAATGTGTCTAAGAAGTATCTTACATGAAGATTTCACAAAGAGCCACCTTCCTAAGATTAGTTTGCAGGATTTAACACCGTGTAAAGCCTAAATGAACATTTGGGGAACACAAAATCTAACCTTTCACAAATGAGCCAACCCTTTGCAAAGAGCTCCAGGAAGGAAGAGCCAAGAGGGGCTTTTTTAACTGTCCAAGTGACACATTTATAAAGCTCATTAGCAGGAGATGAAAGAAAAGGGAATAAATGGAAGGCAAACACAGCCCCACAAGGGTTTGGCTTCCAAGCATTTCCTCCACGTGCTGCACACCCAGAGCTGGAGCTGCTGCCACACCAACCTGTCCTGCTCCTCAGAGGGACCAGCCAAGGTCACCCCGAGCTCTGGTTGGGATTCAAGAGGGTGTTTGGAGCCTGAGGAGCACATGGGAAGTCACCATCACCCCTGAGATCCATCAGGGGATGCAGGAGGACCAAATCCATCAAACTCTGCCTCAGCACAGGAGTGGGAATGAGTGACCACAACACTGGAGTCAAAGGGAAAAGGTCTTTATGAGTTCCAGCACAGGGGCAAAATTGGGAGTCAAAGGGAAAAGGTCTTTATAGGAAAAGGTCTTTATAAGCTCCAGCACAGGGGCAAAATTGGGAGTCAAAGGGAAAAGGTCTTTATAGGAAAAGGTCTTTATAAGCTCCAGCACAGGAGCAAAATTGGGAGTCAAAGGGAAAAGGTCTTTATAAACTCAAGCACAGGGGCAAAATTTGGAGATGAAACATTTCCAGGAACTCGAGGAATGAAACCAGCACTGTTGGCACGTGGCAAATACCCCGAGAACTTCGAGGAGTCTTTGGAAACAGGAAAGCAATGGGGGAATTAAAAGGAATTAAACCCTCCCAATTAGAGGTCTTTAAGCAATTAAGGGTTTATTAAACCGAGTTCTCTAAACTAATGGGCTTTGCAACAAGTGAAAGTGAACCAAAAGGACTTGTTTGATGTTTGTTCCCTCCGAAAAGCCTGAGGACTGATAATTGTGATGGGGGGGACTCTGCCCATCCCTTGGGGACCCTCCTCAAACATTTGGTCACATTTGTGTCCCCTGCAGACCCTGCACTTTTATTTAAGTGTTGGGATGGAGCAGCTCCCTAACCCAGCCCAGAATCACCCCAGGAGGAATTCAATCCCCCTCCAGGAGAAAGCCAAAAAGTCAGAGCCACTTCTCTCCTCCCCAGGGAGATGTGGTGACCTCAAAATGAAGGGAATTTAATTTGGCCTAACCTGGTTTCTAATTTGGGCTTAATGACAGGGCCTGAATTGCTGAGGGACATTTCCAGCCTCCATCCCCAGTGCCAGGGAGAGCCCTGGGGCACAGGGAGGGGCACAGGGAAGGCAGGAATGGCACCACTGCCCTCTCAGCAGCTCCTCTGCTGGGTTTTAGTGCCTTCTGTGGTGCCCACAAATTAAATTTATTGCTTTAGGTGTTAAATATCATTCAGAGTTGCCTCCACCGACAATAAAAGGTGAAATAAAAGCACCTGGGGAGGGATTGGAGGGCACTTCTTGGAGGTGGCACCGACCAGGCTGGCTGTGCCAGGGGCACCAGCCCTGCCCCAAATGCCCCCAAAGACCAAAGGGCAGAGAGATTTTTGCATTTCAGCTTCTGGCAAAGCCCCAGGGCAGCCCAAACCAGCCCAGCTCCACCCTGCCCATGCCTGAAGTGACCCTGGAAGACACTTTGGGGTGACAAAAGAGGTAAAAGGAAAAATGAAGTGTGGGGAAATCCCACAGCACTTCAGTGCTCCAGGAGATTCAAGGAAAGGGGGATTCTTTTGCCCTTTTCTAAATAATCTAAAATACATGTTTAAATGCAGAGCTGATTGAGGAGCTGCTCTAAGGCTGTTCTGCAAAGCTGCAGAAACCTCAGGAATATTCATTATGTTCCCCCAGTTCAACCCACTGCAAGCACTGGGGAGTTGCTCAGAACACACAATAGTTTGGATTTTATATATATATATATATATATATAAAACCCCCTTGAAAAATGAAGACCCCAAAGTCCATTGGCACAGAAAGCAGTGCCTCTGTTACAGGCTCTGTTGACAAAANCAATTGATCACTGATAGACAAAGACCCAACAGAAAACAACTGCAATTCTACAGAACCAATTAAATAACCCCTGCAAAGAAGTGAGAAGGAAAAATTCTCCTACCTTGCTATCTTTAGATGAGTCCAACCTCTAATAAAACGTGTCCTCCTCCATCCAGTGCAGGTCCTGAAAGACAGCAAACCCCAAAAATTGAGCAGCATCTTCTCAGCCCCTCTGTGCCCCACACTGAGCTCCCACAGTGCCGTGGCAGGCAGAAATCCAGGGATAAAATTAGGAATAAATGCAGGGATTTCCCCCATTTCCCCTGTGCCAGCACCTCTCCTTATTCTCTCCAGTAAAAAGGAGCTGCTCCTGTTTTTAAATCCACTCTCAATGCCCATTTCCCTCCTCCTTCTCCCCACTTTGAGCACAGGAGGAGAAGAAAAGCAGATAAACCTCCCTCTCCCCATCATTTATAACCCACTGTTTACTGAGCACGGCGTTAATTCCAAATATTTCCCTTCAGCCCGGCGAGTTCTCCTGCCCAAACCCTCCCTGCAGTGTTTGCAGCTGAAATTCCAGTTTAAAAGAGAACCCCAGCTCCCAGAGGGGTTCCAGCACTCAATCAAGGCTCCACTGCCTGGCCCTCTGCTCTGTCATCACATCCTTAGGAGAGGTTCATGCACACAAAACCTCCCCAATGTGTCCTGGAGAAGGAGCAGAGCAGCTTTGTCATCCCCAGCCTGGCTCTCATTTGTGCTGATGAGATGGTGTCACACCAACCCCCTGAAATACAGACCCATCAAACAAACACACAGCCCAAAAATCCCAGGAAATTCGGGCTGCCCCATTTGCAGGTTTAAAGGAAAGGAGAAGGAAAGTTCAGCCACTTCTGGGGGGTTTTATGGTACTGCAAGAGGGTCTTGAGAAGGGACTGACACCTTTCCATGGGATTCAGAGCAGCTTCTCCACTGGTCTTTTGGGAATAATTTGGCATATCAAGCTGTAAGACATTCCATAAATCCACGAGGTGATCCCACCTGGTTTCTCAGCGCTGCCAATTCTCCCTCTGGCTGCCAAAATCCCTGCAGAGCTGGGCTGGAAGGAGCTGCCCCCCCAGCCTGGCCAGGGATCCTGGGCACACCAGGAATGTTCCTCCTCCAAATTCCCTGCCCAGGGGCTTTGCTGCAACCCCCCAAATGCCAATTTCTGCCTCCCAGTCCAGCCAGCAGCCCAGGGGTGGAACAGGAGCCCCACCAAGGAGAAACCCAGACACAGGCAGGTTAAAGAAGATTTTTATGATTTCACATGATTTCAGTCCCTGGATGGTGACTTGGGACAAGGGTTGGAGGGACAGCCCAAGGGGGAATGGATTTCAGCTGAAGGAGGGGTTAGATGGGATATTGGGAAGGAATCCTTCCCTGGCAGGGTGGGCAGGCCCTGGCACAGGGTGCCCAGAGAAGCTGTGGCTGCTCCTGGATCCCTGAAGTGTCCAAGGTCAGGTTGGACAAGGCTTGGAGCACCCTGGGCTGGTGGGAGGTGTCCCTGCCCATGGCAGGGATGGGGCTGGATGGGCTTTCAGGTCCCTTCCAACCCAAACCACTCTGTGATTTTAAACCCACATTTATTAGACCCCAAATAGACAGCACTTCAATGCCACTGACTCAGTTTTCTGCCCAATCCTTTGAGCTGGTCACAAAGCAGGTGGGAAGGGAAGGTTTGGGAAGGGAAGGGAAGGGAAGTCCCTTCCTCCCAAAGCAGCAACGCCCCCATTGTTGTAAAACTGAAAACATTGCTGGGATAACTCCAAAAAACTCCTGATAAATGGTTCAACCTTCCAGTGGGGGGAGCTGGGGGAGCTGCAGCCCCATCATCTTCCCCTGGTCCATCCCCAGAGGGGTTTCAGCAGCATCTGCTCCAGGAGCCATCAGGAAGCTCCCTGGGAAGGCACCAAGAAGCTCTCTGGGAAGGCAGCACCTCTCAGTGGCTTCCCAACCAAAGCTGGGTGCCATTAAAGGGCTTTTATTCTTTAAATGCCTTGAACCCTCTAATTATGGTGGGAAATTCCACCGGGGAGCTGGAGGGAAGTTGTAAATGCTGACATGTTGTATGACAACAAATACACTCAGATTGATATAGAAATGTTCATACAGAATCAGTTGTAGAATCATTCCCTCATTAAACACAAATCACAGCCGGTGTGTTTGAATCACAATCAACACTCACTCAGATATTCAAAGTTTAGGGGGTTAAACTCTCTGGCCTGTGGCTGAGAGTCAGCATATCCATCTTGGAGGAAAATTAAATGACTCCTTTGTATCGTATCAGGATTGTTTTCCCAAGTTGCCTGGGCTTGGCAGGGAGAAGGGAGCAGTCCCACATCTTAACTCTTTCCTCCCAACGACCTCCCATCCCCACCAAGGTCTGGGAATGCAGAGTGGGACCAAGGAATGGGAATATTCCTGAGTTCCACCATTCAAAATAAATAATGGAAGAATGTTTTAGGCCAACAGAACCAGGTAATTTCTGGCAGTAATTTATGACACAGAAGGAGGAGACAAATTCCCTGGCTTTGCATCCAAGGGCTGATTTCTTTTCTTTTCTTCTGGACAATCCCCAGCCCAGAGAGACACCAATTCAGCTCCCACCCCATATCTGCCTTCCCACCTCCCCCACCACCTGATTCAGCCCCTAAACCAGAAACCCTGGGCTTTACAAGGTGCTGGGTTTGCCCTGGACCCTCCCCCCAGTTTGTGAATGAAGCCCAGGGCTGTGAATGAAGTGATATGATGCAATTGCCAGAATAAAAAAAGCCCAAGGCAGGAATAACATCCCAAAGCCAAGAAAGCAAACACTAAAGGAGCACAGGGAGGAAGGTTTGGCACAGCCAGGAGAGGAGGAGGGGAGGGAGCTCAGACACAGAGCTGTCACCTGCACTCTGTGCTTCCACATCATTTCTTGCTTCTATTATTAATTATTGTTATTAATTATTGCCTACCTGTGTAGGTAATAACTAAAAAAGGTGTTCAAAACAACCAAAGGGTAAAACAACAAAAAGATACACATTTACCACCCCTGGAACCTCACATTCACCTCCAAATATTTCTCCAAAAGAGCTTGTCTTATATTCTATTATATTGGACCATCCACCCTGTATTTTGTATTTTGAACCATTTGAGAATATTGAGCCATCCTATATTTGAGAATATTGAACCATCCTATATTTGAGAATATGGAAGCACCCTTTAAAATATTGAGCCATCCCATATTTGAAAATATTTAACCAGTCATCCTATATTTGAAAATATTGAACCATCCACCCTATATTTTGAGAATATTGAACCATCCTATATTTGCAAATCTTGAACCTCTCATCTTATATTTGAGAGTGTTGAACCAGCCTATATTTGAATATATTGAATCATCCATCCTGTATTTGAGAATACTGAACCATCCCATATTTGAAAATATTGAACCATCCTATACTTCACAATATTGAACCCACCCTGTATTTTGAGAATATTGATCCATCCTATATTTGAAAATCTTGAACCTCTCATCTTACATTTGAGAGTGTTGAACCACCTACATTTGAAAATATTGAATTACCCATCCTGTATTTGAGAATATTGAACCTCCCATCCTATATTTGAATATATTGAGCCATCCTATATTTGAAAATATTGAGTCATCCTATATTTGAATATATTGATCCATCCTATATTTGAATCTATTGAATACCAATACTGAGAGACTTCCAAGGGGCTGGAACAGGACCATGCTCAGTGTCTCTGAAAAGCCAAGGTGCCCCCAAGAGCAGAACTTGCTGCTCAGGCTCTGCCCTGGCCCCAGGACTGGGGATTTGCAGCTTTTCCCACTTTGGGCTCCTGGATGCCCCAGCTGGGATTTATCTGAGGAACTCCCTGAGCTTGGAAGGGGTTCCAAAATCCAAACAAATCACAGTTGCAATTCTTTGCACACACAGACACGTTGGAAACTAAAGGGAGCCCCACAAAAACAGCCTTCAGTCCACTTCTAACTTCTATAAATCCATTTTTTTAAGGAAAACGTGAGTGTTAATGATGCCTGTCGTGCAGCAAGTCAAAGCTCAGGAAAAAGAATGGCAAGATTATTTAAATGACAGCCATGGAAATCTGCCTGACCTCATTTTACTGAGGCCTGATCTGCCAAACAAGCCTCATCTTTCCATCTTGATGAAGAGTTTGTCTTCTTAACCTCATATTCTCTAATTAGAAGTAAGATTTGAGTCCTATGGTGCCACCCATGATGCTGCCCTTGCCCAGGAAGGGGCACCATTGAGAAATTCAGAATTTTACCAATCAAACCATCCACCACAACCCTCAGCCTGGGATCAGACACCTCCTGGCTCGTCTCCAACAGCACCAAGCAGGAATCCACTTTGCCATATTCGAAGCTGGCAACAGTCCCTTCATCATCATCACTCCAAATAACTATGGGAAAGCATCCAGGCATCAGTGGAATTATGGAAAAAAAATCAAATGAAAAATCAGGGAATTGGCCATGCTTTAAATGAAGGGCTTTGGGGTTTTTTTTGCTTACCCCCAGATGCCAAAAAAAAAAAAAAAAAAAAAAAGGGAAAAAAAAGGGAAGGAAGGGGGAAAAAAGGCAAAAAAGCAGCCAAGACACTGCCCCAAGTCCTAAATCCAAATGAAATTCCCATTGTGCTCTTCCCAACCCAAACTCCTGGTTTTCCATGAAAATTACCTGGAGCTCCCACTGCATTTTCTGCTCCACAAACACTCCAACCTACTCAGGGACCAGCCCAATTCTCAGCACCTTCATCCATTTATCAAAGTTTATAAACTCATTTATTTAGGGCAGGAGATTTGTGCTCCAGTGCCTGGTGACCCCCAGCCCTCACCCCTCTGGTGCCTTCAGCCCCTTAATTACCCCCCCATAATTACTAACTCTAATTAACAACTTGCCTATCTCAGATCCCTCATTCTTTATC
>WBMV01000308.1:125242-143023 GCA_013396655.1 Campylorhamphus procurvoides
GATGCCAAAAAAAAAAAAGAAGGCAAAAAGAAGGGAAAAAGGAAGGAACGAAGGGGGAAAAAGGAGGAAGGAAGGGGAAAAAAGCAAAAAACCCTGGAAGTGGCTCCAGAATGGGCTGGTAAAAATCCCCTCGTCCCTCTGCTCCATTTTTGGGTTTGGTGTGGTTGGGGGGGTTTTATTCCTGTTAAAACTCCATTTCCATGAGTTTGTCTCATTTATCTCTAAGAGGGCACGTGCACAGGACCTGCTCCAGCAGGGAATTCCTGCCAACCTCAGGAGGCACCTCAACAGCTGCCACTGTGCTCAGAACCCTCTGAGGATGGAAAAGAACCCCTGAGGATGGAAAAGAACCCCTGAGGATGCAAACCAGCCACTCCAAAGCTCCTTAACCAGCCCCTCCAGAACAAACCAACCCCAAAGAACACCAAAACCCCTCTCCCAGCTCCTGCAGAAGCTCCACCAACCAGAACTCGAGTGCCCAAACACAATTCCTCTTCCCAGCCTGGTTTCCCCTTTGGAAAAACCCCCTGGGGAAATATGGGAAGATGANCTCCATTTTTGGGTTTGGTGTGGTTGGGGTTTTTTTTTATTCCTGTTAAAACTCCATTTCCATGAGTTTGCCTCATTTATCTCTAAGAGGGCGCGTGCACAGGACCTGCTCCAGCAGGGAATTCCTGCCAACCTCAGGAGGCACCTCAACAGCTGCCACTGTGCTCAGAACCCTCTGAGGATGGAAAAGAACCCCTGAGGATGGAAAAGAACCCCTGAGGATGCAAACCAGCCACTCCAAAGCTCCTTAACCAGCCCCTCCAGAACAAACCAACCCCAAAGAACACCAAAACCCCTCTCCCAGCTCCTGCAGAAGCTCCACCAACCAGAACTCGAGTGCCCAAACACAATTCCTCTTCCCAGCCTGGTTTCCCCTTTGGAAAAACCCCCTGGGGAAATATGGGAAGATGAAAACAATTACCAGGAAAGAGAGGAAAGTGCAGATGGGGGAAGAAACTGGGAAAAACTGAACAGGATGGAGAAAGGAATCTTTAAAGGAGAGAGAGGTTAAAAGAGAGGTCTGGGGTGTGTTTTTTTGAGTAGAAGTATTACCAGCAGTTTGAATGTTTGATTTGAATTCATTTGCTTTTCTATTGCCTGTAAACTGAATTCTCCTCAGCTGAATGAACCCAAATCCTCCTGACAGCTTTCTTAGGGCAAAGTCAATCAAACACTCTGTATGGCCACAGCTCTTGCCCAAAAACATCCCTTGCACTCAGCAGAATCAGTAACACTGAGGTTTAACATCTACAGACAACTTGGGCTTAAACCAAAAGAGGAAAGACAGAGAATAAAAACAAAGGATTTTTCATCTCCAAATCCACCCCTAGAACAGAGAGAACAGTGGGACTGGTGTTGTCACCAGTTTGCTGCCACCAAAGAGCAATCCCTGCCCCTCAGTGAAGCACAGCAAGGAAAGGGGGATCAAGAGAGGGTTTTGTTTCACTTCCCTTCCATTTATCTGATGTCTGGCAAACCATTCCAGGCAGCAGAACTGGGACTTGGCACAAGTGGATATTCCCCTTCAAGTCACTCCTTCCAGCCTTCCAACGAGGGAGATGAATAAGCACTTGAAGGAAAGGGCTTATTTAGACACCTTTTATCTTTTCTGATGTACATAAGTGATATTTAATACAGGCCTGACTCCTTCAGACAATGTGTTTAAAGCACCAGTTATAAATGAAGCCATTGTGTGAGCAGTGGAATTGCAGCACATCAGAGGCTTCCAAAGAACCCAGGGCTGGACCCAGGAGCTCCACCCCAGCCTGCCCTGGGAGCTGGAGCAGGCAGGGCTGCTGCTCTCCTCCTGCCCTGCCCAGGGGACAGGGGACATGGGGGACACACAGCCTGGGGACAACAACCACTGCAGGGAGAGCTGAGAGAACCCAGGGAGAAAGCAGCTCATCTCCAAGCAGACAGGTCTGGGGACATGAGGAACTCGAGCCAGGAGGAGGAGGAGATGAAACAGCAGCAGGCACAAAACGTTCCCAGGGGGAGCACCAAAGTGAGCCCAAAGCCCACACTGAGCTCTCCTCTCAGGGAGGCTCCTGCAAACTCATGGCCAGGGCTGAAGGAGCTGCCTGAGAAGGACAAGCACCCTCCCAGGTGCCAACCAAGCCCTGGTGGGCACTGCCCTTGGCTCAGGTGTGCCCAGGCCCTTCAGCAGGCATTGCAACATCTGACCTGCAGCTTGCTTGGCTCTGCATCCCCCATCCCTCCTGCATCTCCTGCATCCCCCACCCCTCCTGCATCTCCTGCATCCCCCATCCCTCCTGGGTCCCCCTGTCCCTGGGTCCCCCTGCCCTGGGTCCCACTGATGCTGCAGCTCTGGGGCTTGCCTGAGCCCCCCTGGTGTCACAGTGCCTGGGGACAGTGCCAGCCTTGGTCTGGGCAGAGGAAATGCTGTGCCCATGACTCATGGAGAGAGCCCAGGCAGGCTCAGAGAGTTCAAGACAACCCAGCAGAGCTGCTCCTGCCCCACTGCTTTGGGTTGGAGGCAAAGCCTCCCCCCCTTCCCCTGCTGAGCTTAAATAAAACTCTGGCAGGGAAGGGTGAGATCTCTTCCTAAAGCTGCACAAGCATAAAAACAAGCTGATTTTTTTAGCTGCTATCTATAGCTTGTCATATGGAGGAAATGTGAACTCCTCCTGGAGCTGGAGGGAGAGGATGGGTGTCTTTCTCTGCATTTGGAACGTGGCTGATTGCGACTGGCATGCACCAGAGACAAGAATTCCTGTTCCCATTCACTGAGGCAAATCCCAAATCCCATCCCCTTCTTGGCACTGAGGAGTGTGCACAAGTAAGGGGGGGAAAAGGAGAAACAGCCAAAATATCTGCTTTGCTTTCCCTCTGAAGCTCAGAGTATCAGGGAGATGAGGTGGGGAGAGCAGAGACCCAAATCCCAAATCCCATCCCCTTCTTGGCACTGAGGAGTGTGCACAAGTAAGGGGGGGAAAAGGAGAAACAGCCAAAATAACTGCTTTGCTTTCCCTCTGAAGCTCAGAGTATCAGGGAGATGAGGTGGGGAGAGCAGGGACCCAAATCCTGCCCCCATCACTAACTCTGAGATTACTCTAATGTTACTCCAACATTACTCTAATATTACTCAGGCCCTGCAAGGAGGAGCAGCACAGAAGAGTTAGGCACAGACCTGTCTCACACCCCCCCCCCATTTCCACCCAAACTCTTATTCCAGAGCTTGGTTCAATTCCCACTTTGGGCTCAGAGCCTCTGATTCACCTTTACTACACCCTGCAACAATGGTTAGCAAGAAACAATGCCCTCCACATTTCCTCAGGCAGGTTCTGCAGGAAAACCTTCCTGCCATGGAGCTGTGCAAGAGCAAACAGCAATCAGTGGCTGGGGCTGCATCCCCATCCCTCCAGGAAGGCTTTTTTTTCCTTTCACAGGAACGGGTCTGAAACGTGACAAATATTTCATGTCCCCAGTGCTGCAGCTACACTGGATTAGCTTTAATCTAAATCGAGTGTGGCCATCCCATTGTCCAGAGTTTAGTGCTTTTCAAGTAAAATAACACAAACAACACTGCAGAAGCCACTTCAGAAGGGTCTTAACACCAGGCCAAAAAAAGGCACATTTCCTCAGCTCCCACTGAGAGCTTTGGGGCTGTATAAACACAGGCAGGGAAGACAGAGGAGGGAGGGCTCTGCTCCTGGGCCCTGCCTAAAAAGCTGTATTAAAGCAGAATTAAAGCAATATTCCCACTGCCCAGCCATGTGGGGTGTGTATTGTGGGGTGTCCTGGCTAAAATACAATATTAAAGCAATATTCCCATTGCCCAGCCATGTGGGGTGAGTACTGTGGGGTGTCCTGGCTAAAATGCAATATTAAAGCAGAATTAAAGCAATATTCCCACTGCCCAGCCATGTGGGGTGTCCTGGCTAAAAAGCAATATTAAAGCAGTATTCCCACTGCCCAGCCCTATGGGGTGAGTATTGTGGGGTGTCCTGGCTAAAAAGCAATATTAAAGCAATATTCCCATTGCCCAGCCATGTGGGGTGCCCTGGCTAAAAAGCAATATTAAAGCACTATTCCCACTGCCCAGCCCTGTGGGGTGTGCACTGAACACCTTTAACCTTCAGAGACCACACTCCTTAACCCAGGAGTGAAGCAGCTCCCCAGGTCAGGCAGGAAGGTGGAGATGGATCCCAAAAAAACCCAGGAAAAGTGGCCCAAGTTCCCTTTAAAGGGTGAATTTCACCATTCTCAGGGCCACACGTGCCTGGAGCTGATATTTCCATGGCTCCACCAGTCAGACCCCCAAAGTTCTCCATTAACACTTGAGAATCACAACTTTCTAGAGCTTTTATTTATTTTCCCAACCCATACAGCACTTGTTGCATTTCCCTCACTGTTATTAATCAGGGATTAAAGATTTAAGGCCCTTCTGCACCTCTGGGTTCTCCTGCACCAAAGCTGGATCACCTCCAGCCTTCTTGACATTCCCACAGCAGGAATTCCTTTTCAAGGTAGAACAAGTCAAGTGAAAGCAGGGAAATGTCCTGACAAAGCTAATTATAACTCCTATTCCAGCCCCTGCTAATGTAGGTCTTCAGCCACAAATTAAAAAAAAAAAATCAATTAAATTTAAACCTTCCTCCACCAGGAGATATTGAGACACTCACAAGATTATTCTGCCCTGGGAAAAGCACTGTATTCCCTCTTTTACAAGCAGGATACTCCTCCCTTACACCATGAGTAGCCTTGGTGGTGCCTGCCATGCCTTCCCCAGTGAGCAGAACACCCAATGTTCTCACTCTCCAGGCAAACCAACACAATGGAACCCTCTCCCATCACTCAAAACACAAATGCAGATTTTTCCTGACTCAATGAAGTCCCACCACAGAGAGGAAAAGGCATCCAAAATGACTCCTGGGAAAAAATTATGAGTTTATTTACCAGTTATTTTACATTAACCAACCCCCTCGAGCCACTGCAACGTCCCTGATAAGAGATCTCAAAAATTCCTTTCAGGTGAAACCCTGACAATAAGAAGGGAAAAATGCAAGCTAAGAAGAAATCCCTTCTCCCCTCTGCAGGTTGCAGGCAGTTCATGTCAGAATAAATTGAATTTAAAAAGCCTTCCCTGCCCCTGCAGAGCTCAGAGTGTGTTTGCCTTTGCTTTTCCGGGTATGGGAAGGTCATTTCCTGCACTCCTCTCACAGAGCAACAATGAGAAGCAAAAAAAAAAATGAAAAGTCCCAACTGAGTCAACACAACCTAAAATCGCTCCTGGAGTGTCAAGTGAAAGGTCACCCTGCTCAGGAGTCACTTGGTGCACAATAATTATGTTTAAGGCACTAATTGGGAGGGTTCATTGGAGCCCCTGGGCCACGTGAGGACAATAAGGATCAGTCCACTCACAGCACTCAATTCGTATTTAAAGGGGGAAAATGAAGTATTTCCACAGTCTAAAAACATTGCCAAAGGCCAAGGGATATTCCTAAATATCAATTTCCAGCAGTCATTCCACCTCAGCAAAGGAAAACGCATAGTATAAATACATTTAAGAAACACACCAGGCAACTCATTCCTTCTAAAAAGCAGAATTGTGCTGAAAACTGGAATTTCAAGTTGTAACTGAGCAGTCAATCTGTGTACAAAAGTTATTAAAACTTCAGAACTGGTAGCTGGCACTTGATTTTTAAATGATGG
Organism: Campylorhamphus procurvoides; assembly: GCA_013396655.1. Lineage (NCBI taxonomy): Eukaryota > Metazoa > Chordata > Aves > Passeriformes > Dendrocolaptidae > Campylorhamphus > Campylorhamphus procurvoides. The sequence goes on from WBMV01000308.1 coordinate 130,967, forward strand.
CACTTACCTACAAAGATTTCCTTTACTTTTAGAATCACAGTGTTGTAAAACCACAAAATTACCTGAGTTGGAAGGGACTTGAAAGCTCATCCCATCCAGCCCTGCCATGGGCAGGGACACCTCCCACAGCCCAGTCTGCTCCAACCTGGCCTTGGACACTCCCAGGGCTGGGGATTTGGGGACAATACCCTGGTCACATCATCTTCTCCTGCTGAGCACGTGGAGATGGGATGTTCCCTCAGATCTGTGGGGGGTGAATTTGGTACCCAAGTAAAACCCCATCCCAGCCCCTTCCATGAGCTCCCCCAACCCCCTCCCAGCAGGCAGGGCAAAGAGCATCCCAAATGGCTCTGGAAGCTGCAGGGAGAGCTTTAAACTGCAATTCCCTCCAGGGGAGAGGATCTTCTCTGCACCAGCCTGTTCATGCCAGGATGTCCCAGCCAGGATGCCACCAAGGGGCACCCAAAGGTTGTCACTTTGCCTTCACAGAGCACTGAGATGTGATGGGGCTGCTCTTTGTCATCACTCCATGCACAGGAATCCTTCCCAAGCCCTGCAAGACACATTTTCCATGGGGAAAATCATCTTTAAAAGGGTCATAGAAGATGCTCAGTGCCCCAGGTAAGCTGGGCAAGGGTCCAGCAATGTGCATATTGACCAGGGATGGAGACAGAGGAGGGGAAATATACCCTGAATACAATAAAAAGTAATAAAAATTATGTATTCTCCTCAAAAAAGTGATTCTTTCCCACACCAGCTCTGCCCCAGCACCAAAACCTCCAGGAAAAACCAACTTCTGAATTATTTCTGCTCTAATTTGGGTGGGCCTGGTTCACAGGTCACCACTATAAATACAGCCAGAATTCTCCTTTCCTTACATAAGTTTGAATAATGCATCAATATGCAAAGCTGTAACACTGTTAGTTCTGGGTCATTTGCCAGTGCAGAACTTGAAATCCTCCCAGAAAGTTCTTAGTGCCACAAAATTCAGATTCTGTGACTCTCTTGCAGCAATTAATGAAGGGGATCTGTCAGCAGGTTCAGCCAAAACACCTTCATGGGGCTGTTTCTGCTCCAAACTCCACGTGCCTCTTGAAGCCCTCACTCCACCCTGGCCCCAAACCCCAACCCTTCAGTTCTGTATTTAAATAACATTAAAATAACGACACCCCTGAAGTCATTAAAGCAGGGAAGGAGTGAATTTCAATCTCATTCCCAACACCTCTTCTCTCCAGCTCTCAATTAGCTTTGTTTGTGTAAAAACAGTTGTGTCCAGGCACATTTTATATTATTTATTTCCTACATCTGTAGGAAACTCAGGCAGCAATTAGGCAGATTAATGTCTAATACTGAGAGTCATTTACTCCATCCCCCAGTGCCAGCTCAGAAATGCTCCTCAGACCTCTCCAAATGTGCCCTTGCTCCATTTCACATTTATATTCCAGTGGAATATGAATTATGCCTATAAATACAGACACACACAGAAGATTTTTAAGAAGGCAGGAGATCAAATTGATAAAGGGAAACCATGTGAAATTCTAGTTTAAAGTTTGCAGTGAACTGGACAGGGAGTGGCAAAGATCTTCCCCTAATTAAACCTGAAAAATAGGGCAAATTCAGAATTTGGAGGGGGGGAAACCATGAAGATTTAGCAGCTTCCAAACACTCAGCTCATAATTACAGATGTGAAAATCCACTAAAATTCCAGTGAGAAGGAGCAAAAGGTGATCCATGGAACCCTCACTACCAGAATCCAGGAAAATGATGCTGATTCTCCTTCCAGTTGAGTCAGGATATCGTGCAGATAAAAGAAATCAAGTTGGAATTGCCATTTTCAGCTGAATCAACCACCCAACCCCAAACCTTCTCCACCACCCAACCCCAAACTCCCTTCCAGCTCAGTCCCAGGAACACACCTACCCCTCACCCAACAGAAATTCTGGGGGAAATCACACTAAATAGCAGTTCCCATTCTTTTCCTCATAATTATTTGAAACATTTTTAATCCCATCTGCCACGAAAGGGTGATGGAGGAACATCCAAGGAGAAGCAGGAGCTGCCCATCCCTCCATGGTTGGCCAAGGACCCCCCCAGTGCAATGATCTCAGGATGCTCAGGGGCATTTGGGGCACAGGGAGAAATGTGGCAGAATCCTTTTGGACTTTTAAATCACTCTTAATCCTCAGACAAGGGTTTGTCCTCTCCAGGAGGACACTGGGAGCCTTTATCACAGCAGCTTCTCAAAATGCATTAATGAGTTCCCCACTTTTGGGCTGCTCCTCCCACCAGCCCATCTGCATCCCAATTTCCAGGCCATTATCCAGTCAGGAAGCACATTTATAAATGCACAAACATCTTGGTGCTCTTCTCCCTCTCCATTTCACCTGGGCTAATTGAGTCCTCCTGCAAGGATTTATTTTCTCTTCTTCCTTCCCCCTCAGGATGCACAAGGAACAGAGAGTGGGGTGTTTGCAGAGCTGCAATTCACAGCCAGGGGCAAGAAAACAACATTATTCCACTCCACTGGCAACGTGCTGGCTCCTCACACACAGAGCCAGGGCCATCCTGATAAACATGGCATTCCATATGGGAAAGGGAGTCAGGAATGATGGAAAATATGGGATTGCCACCCTACACAAAGATTTCCTTCCAGTTCACTCAAAGCCAAAGCTCCCAGGGACAGAGCCCTTTGGGAAGGGGATGCTCCTCACACACAGATCCAGGGCCATCCTGACAAACATGGCATTCCATATGGGAAAGGGAGTCAGGAATGATGGAAAATATGGGATTGCCACCCTAGACAAAGATTTCCTTCAGTTCACTCAAAGCCAAAGCTCCCAGGAACAGAGCCCTTTGGGAAGGGGATGCTCCTCACACACAGAGCCAGGGTCACTTTGACAAACATGACATTATATATGGGAAAAGGAGTCAGGAATGATGGAAAACTATGGGATTGCCACCCTAGATGAAGATTTCCTCCAGTCCACTCAAAGCCAAAGCTCCCAGGGACAGAGCCCTTTGGGAAGGGGATGCTCCTCACATACAGATCCAGGGTCATCCTGACAAACATGGCATTCCATATGGGAAAGGGAGTCAGGAATGATGCAAAAATATGGGATTGGCATCCTATACAAAGATTTCCTTCCAGTTCCCTCAAAGCCAGAGCTCCCAGGGACAGAGCCCTTTGGGAAGGGGATGCTCCTCACATACAGATCCAGGGTCATCCTGACAAACATGGCATTCCATATGGGAAAGGGAGTCAGGAAAGATGGGAAAATATGGGATTGACACCCTAGATAAAGATTTCCTTCAGTTCACTCAAAGGCAGAGCTCCCAGGAACAGAGCCCTTTGGGAAGGGGGAGCAGCAGGATGGACCTGCTGAACCCAAAGGGTGTGGAAGGAGATGCTGCAAACACCAAAACCAGCCCTGGGCACCTCCCAGTCCTGCACACCAGCACACACTGGTGCCCCTCTGGAAGACAAATCACTTCCCACCCCCCTAATTAATTGGCACATATATTTAATTGTCTCCAGCCCAGGCAGAAACGCTTCCCCACTGCTGCTTTTGCCTTGGGTTTAATGACTTAGAAGGTTCCAAGAGGCTCTGCACGTGGCTGGAAGAGGAAAGCTGAAGGGAGGAGTGCCTGGGTGTGCCATCATTTCCTTAAATCCTTCCCTGCCGAGGAGCAGAAGGATGGAAACCACCTCAGCACAGGGAAATCTTCATTTCAGAGGGTCTCAGCACAGGCAAGAAGGGGAAGTGGAGGTGTTGGAGGGGACCAGAGAGCATCAATTCCTGACCCTGCTCCTCCTGTCCCACAAAGCTGCAGAGATGGAACAGCAGGAGGAGGAGGAAGAGCACAAATAAAGGAAGGAAAACCAACCTGAGGGCCCTCCAAGGAGGAATATGCAAAAGGTCCCCATCTGAGAGGGGTAAAACAACCCTGGGAGGAGAACAAAACACACTCCAGAAAGCAGCAGGCTCTCTCTGGAGCCTTCTTACAGTATTTCCACACTATTTCCCATTCCTACACCTTATTTAGGAAACCTTTTCCCAGCAAGCTGCACAGAGAGAGAAGTCATTTCCTCAAGGAAAACCTGGAACCCACAGAGGGATGCAAACATCCCAACCCACAACCTGGAGCTGCTCTCCTTCCTCTCCAAAGCAACCAGCTGTAAATATCACATCTTTCCATCAAATTAGGCCCAGCAAACAGGCAAGCCAAGTGATTAATATTTCAAGTGGTTCCTTGTTTGGAGGAATATGCTAAGATTTGACTTCATGAAGGATTTCTGCTTCCAGTAATCAATTCCTCTTGGTGTTTGAGCTTAAAAAAACTGAAATAAAATCAGATGGAGCCCCATTAGCACCAGCACTTCAGACACAACAACTCGACACCAGGGCTGGAAGCTCAGGCAGCAAGGACACCCAGTGCTTTCTCTTTTTACTTCTATTTAATGAGGTGTTACAGAGCACCTGAAAAACACAAAAAAAGCCTCCCACAGAACAATTAGGCAGTTCCTTTGAATTATCCCAAATAATCCCAGGCTGGCACTGAACTTTCCTTCCTACACAGGCCCTGCAGAACCCCTGAATTTGCCTCAGAGCACACACAGACTGCAGCAAACAAAGGGCTGTTCCTCCCCAAGCACCCCCAGGCTGTGGCCAAGGTTATTTTACACAAAATATTATATTTGGGGCTATTTTTTAAACCCTTCCAAGCTTCAGTCACCTCTATTGTGCACTGAGGTGATGGATCCACATTTGCATCGAGCCAGCAAAGGCTCCTGAATTTATTCTCTTTGTTGCTGTTCATGAAATATGGGATCTGATTTCTGATTACTCAGGGCTTACTTGTTGGTAACTTTAACATTCATAAGCATTTTTATAGGTCAAAGAGCCCAAATAAACCATTGTAAACCAGCTCCATGAGTAAGAGAAACAATGGAGACAAATGAACAAATTCCAGCCCAGTTTTCTGGTTTGTTTTCCAGAATGAAAATTTCCCAAAAACTGAAACCATTTGGAAGTTCAGGGGTTTGGGAAATCCTACAAACAGAGTCAGGAAACAAGTGCTTTGTCAGCCACAACTTCAAGGAGATTTGGGGTCACAGAGAACTCCAAAGTCACCATATACCACATCAGTGGAACCCAAATGAACCTTTTCTCTGTCAGAGTTGGCTGGGAGGTAAAAAAGGTGAGACTCTTGATGAAACACATCATGGATTGCACCTCCAGAGTTCTGAAATAGGACAACAGATCCAAAATAGTCCTGGAGCCAATTAATTGCAAAAAATCAGGTGCTCTTCCTGGTGAGGAATCAGAAAGGACAGGGGACTTTTCCCAGCTGAAGTCAACAGAAATACAGGTTTTCAAGGTGTTTGGACCAGGAGCAGGGAAGTGTCCAGTGTCCAGTCCTGGCCTCCCAGTTTGGGAAGGGGGTTGAGGGGCTGGAGAAGGTCCAGAGAAGGACAATGAGGTTGGGGAAGGGGCTGGAGCACAATTCCTATGAGGGAGCTGGGGGGGTTCAGTCTGGAGAAGAGGATGCTCGGGGGGACCTCCTCACCCCCTACAACCCCCTGCCAGGAGGGTGCACCCAAGAGGGGTTGGTCTCTGCTCCCAGGACAAGAGGACACAGGTTTAAGCTCTGCCAGGGGAGGTTCAGGCTGGATATTAGAAAGAAATCCTTCAGAGAGAGGGTGATCAGGCATTGGAAAGGCCTCCCAGAGAGGTGGTGGGTTCTCCATCCCTGGAGGTGTTTGAGATGACCCTGGATGTGCCATCAGTGCCATGGCCTGGTCATCATAGCAGTGTTGGGACCAGGGTTGGATCTGATGATCTCAGAGGTGTCTGATTCTGTGATTCTCTGATATTCCATCACCCTTTACCTGAGGAGAACCAGCCCAGAGCACACCCAGGTGGTCCAGCTGATTCTGTGATTCTCTGATATTCCATCACCCTTAACCTGAGGAGAACCAGCCCAGAGCACACCCAGGTGGTCCAGGGACACTCAGCCCTTGGAAGGGGTGCACAGTGCTGGGTTTCCTGGCATTGATGCCCAGCTAAACAAGCTGCTGCCTGGGATCTCCTCTGCCTTCNTGGGAAGGGGGTTGAGGGGCTGGAGAAGGTCCAGAGAAGGACAATGAGGTTGGGGAAGGGGCTGGAGCACAATTCCTATGAGGGAGCTGGGGGGGTTCAGTCTGGAGAAGAGGATGCTCGGGGGGACCTCCTCACCCCCTACAACCCCCTGCCAGGAGGGTGCACCCAAGAGGGGTTGGTCTCTGCTCCCAGGACAAGAGGACACAGGTTTAAGCTCTGCCAGGGGAGGTTCAGGCTGGATATTAGAAAGAAATCCTTCAGAGAGAGGGTGATCAGGCATTGGAAAGGCCTCCCAGAGAGGTGGTGGGTTCTCCATCCCTGGAGGTGTTTGAGATGACCCTGGATGTGCCATCAGTGCCATGGCCTGGTCATCATAGCAGTGTTGGGACCAGGGTTGGATCTGATGATCTCAGAGGTGTCTGATTCTGTGATTCTCTGATATTCCATCACCCTTAACCTGAGGAGAACCAGCCCAGAGCACACCCAGGTGGTCCAGCTGATTCTGTGATTCTCTGATATTCCATCACCCTTAACCTGAGGAGAACCAGCCCAGAGCACACCCAGGTGGTCCAGGGACACTCAGCCCTTGGAAGGGGTGCACAGTGCTGGGTTTCCTGGCATTGATGCCCAGCTAAACAAGCTGCTGCCTGGGATCTCCTCTGCCTTCAGAGGTGGTGCCATCCAAACCTGGAGAGCTTCATGTCAGAAGAACATTGATTTGTAGGGGTTGTGTTGCACTCCAAGCCTCGACTGCACAAACACACACAGATCCCACTCATGGTTTCATCCCAGCCGAGGCCACCCCACCTGAAGACACCACTAAAGGTCCTAGCCAGCCCCTTGTTGTGTCCCCCCTCTGCTCCTCCAGCTGCAGAACTGCCTCTCTGGCAGCACAAAAGCAAGGCAGGAGTTTGAAGGCAATCACAACAGCTTGCTTAGTGCAGGATTTTAACTGGAGCCCTGAAACATCAGTACATTGGGTACCTGGAAACCTTATCAGGGATTGGATCTATCTGAGTGCTTGAATTTCTCACCAAAAATATCTGATTTAGGGGATTATTCCAAAAGAGTGCCTTCAGAGCTGACTCAAGTTACATTTCTTCATAGAAACAGTTGGGTAAATAAATTAAACAACCACACTCAGGCACTTGTAAACCAGCATTTTGAGCACACTTCAAAACATGCCTATGTCATTTCAACAGGGATTTCTCCAAACCCCATAAGGTCTATGGATGCATCCAGCAGGCACACAGCCTTTACTGACCACATTTGGTCCAGGGGCTTCTGCACCTTTACAAGAGGCAGAAGCAATGGAAAAAGAGAAAAAAAAGGCCCCAAAGAAATGAGGGTGCTCAGCTATTGCTGAGGATTCCTGGAGCTCCAGCTGTGCTGGGGGTGGGAACAGCCTGGCAGGGACAAGGAGCAGCTCCATCAGCTCCCCCAGACAACCTGATAAAAACCAACAAAAGCCCTCTTTGAGAACTTCCCTGAGCCTGGGCAGGCTTTTTCTGCCCCCTGTCACACGGTGCTGCCAGGCTGGGAGCAAGGACAGGCTCTGCCCAAAGTCACAATTCCCCTGCTCTGAGTGCACACAAATAACCTTTATCCATCCTCATTCCAGATGTTCTGCAGAGCTTTGTGCTGCTCCTCTTTGCCTGCATCTATTCTGCTGCCTGCTTTTATTCACAAGAAACCCAGAGAAATCTTCATGTTCTAAGCTTCCAGTTTTTCCAGATCCCTTAGAATGCAATCCCTCCTTCCCATCCCTGCAAAAGGCAATGCCATGCACAGGTTTGACACTCAATTCCTCCAGCCAGGTTCCCAAGCAATCTGGGAGCCAGCTCTGCATCCAGCCCCTCATCACAGCAAAGGGAACAGGGAATTCTCCACCCCCTTCCCAAGTTTCCCTCATCATTTTACCCCATCAGTTTGTTCAAGCCTGGTTAGGAGTGCCAAGGATGGAGAACTGAGATCTTTCAGCTCCCACTGGGCAAAGCCTAAAGGGAATCAACACAGAGACTTTTTAAATAATTCCTGTTTCATGGACTAACCAAGCTGAGCTTTATGTAATCCCTCCCCCCAAAAAGCCACCTTTTTTTAGTGCCTGGGAGCTGGTCTAGCAGCATCACAGCCCTGCCTTACTCCCCTCACACTTTCCCCCAAATGCCAACAAGTAAAACCTCAGCAGAGCCCCCCCCTTGACTGAAAATACTCCTCAAGCTGGCAAAAATAAAGCCTTGCATCCCTTCCCCTGTGCCAACGTCCCCTGCTTGAGAAGGACACCAGTTGGCCTGTGATCACAACTTGTAACTGGCAACAACTCCCACTGGTGGTACTTTTTGGGCTGACTGCTACCCACACAGTGCCAGATGGTGCTTCCACCTCTGCTGAGGAGGAGGAGGAGGAGGAAGAGCAGCCCTGCCTGCTGCCAGCACTGCAGCTCCTCCCAAAGCAGGAGAGGGGGATATCACCAGGCTGGAGAGGAACAGCCTGGCCACTTGGAGCTCCAGGACAGCTTCAGCCTTCAAAGAGCAATGTCCCCTTCTTGCACGGAGCCTGTTGCACTAAATCCCTGCTCCTGAAGGTAAGAAAGCAGGGTGTTAAGCAGGGGGAAGATGCTCACAAAGATTGCCATCAAACACGACTCTTCTGGCTCTGAAGGCGAGTTTTATTGTACTAAAATCTGTGTGAAGCAGCAGGGAACTGAGGGAGTTCCTCTAATCAAACCTTACACTGAAAATTAAATAGGAAAATTAGGTGAAGGAGAGGGAAAAAAAACCCCAAACCCTTCCCATAAGCAAATGGGAGACTTGCCCCTTCATAACATATAAATTATCTATTAAACTAAGATTACTCAGAACTGTAAAAGCTGGTAGAAAAAGGCACGAGCATCTCTTTGCATCCCTCCTATCACAACATCCCCCTGCATTTGCTCCCCTCCCTCCCCAGGCTCAGTTTAACAACTCCCATAAAAGTTCCACACACACACACACTTTTGGCTCTGTTCTCCAAGCACCACAGATTTCTAAAATCCTCACGCTGTTTTACTGTGGATTTCCCTCTCTCAGAACCCCTCCATGTTTTATTCCATAAAATCTCTGAAGGATAGAAAGTTGTTTATCAATTTGCCCACTAATCTGCCCTTTGCTGAAGTTCTTGCAGGAACAGCCTGGCTAAACCCAGCCCAATTCCCTGCTCAGGAACAGCCTGGCTAAACCCAGCCCAATTCATTACTCAGGAACAGCCTGGCTAAACCCAGCCCAATTCATTACTCAGGAACAGCCTGGCTAAACCCAGCCCAATTCATTACTCAGGAACAGCCTGGCTAAACCCAGCCCAATTCCCTGCTCAGGAACAGCCTGGTTAAACCCTTCCCAACTTTCTGCCCCCTCCTGCTGCCAGCCCTGAGCAGAGCCCAGCCATGGCACCAGGAATGTGGGCATTCCCAAGGAGCCTGGAATACCAGGAGTGGCACAGGGGGCTCAGGCCTGAAAGGAATCCCTTCCCAGGGCAATTCCAAGGTCCCAGAGCCCCAGTGCCATCCCCCAGTGCTGCTCAGCTGCCCACTGGTGTCTCCCAGCTCTAAAAAGAGTCCTACAACAGGGCTTTGTGCCTTTATCTCCTCGTTCTGGAACATTAAGGACACCCTCCTATCAAAAATAGTTTCAAAGAGAGGATAATCCCACGGGAGAGAGGGGGAGAGAAGGCAAGAAGGGAGCAAACTCAGCTGTTATTAAAGAGGTAAATAAAAGGAGTGGCCCAGGAAGACACACACTCCTTTGTTCAGGGCTGCTCCCTGCCTTTCATGTATTTCTGCACTAAAAGTGCCAACCTGAGGAGATCCAACCCAGGAAGAGGAAAGGGCAGCAGCTCATGGGGATAAAAGGACATCCCCAGAACCTGTGGGACCAAAGGGGGTGGGAACCCCACCCAGGAGCTCCAGGAGAGCAGGGGGAAGGCAGGAAAATGGGATTATTCCCTTCCCCCTCCAGCCAGACATGTGGGGGAGCAGAGTTGGGAGGGCAGGAGCTGAATTTCAGCAGGAACCCCCAGCTGGGGGATGGCACACCCAGGGAAAACTTCCCCAAAGAGCAGGAAAAGCTGAGCCTCAGTTTGCTTTGTGTGCTGCTTCCCTAAAATAATAAATGAAATGCACCAGTTCCCATTGAACAACTGCAGAAAGGATCTGAATCCTCCAGCATTTACAGCTCTGGATGGAGGAGCAGGATCCCAATTTCCTTTCAGGGTCTTCTCCCAGTTTTATTTCCATTTTTCCAGGGGAAATAGTAATTCCTGACCTGAGCCAGAAGGAGCCCACACTGGGAATGCAAAGAGCATCAGAGCCCATCAATACAGGATTTATATGATTACTGATATTTAAGGCAACTATTAAAGCACCAACCAGAGGATTCAGCTCAACCAGCTCCTCAAATCACGGGTGGAAAACTCCCCTGCACTGAAAGAACTTCAGATTAGCAACAGGGTGAGTGGCAGGGACAGGAGAGACCATAATTGTTCCCAGGTTAATTAAATTAAATATTCAACCTCTCGTGCTGAAAGGGATTTTACATCATGCTTTCATTTTATTTTTCACAGGCATTGCTGCTTTCTCTGTTTCAGACTGAATTTCTCATCCAAACTATGAAGGAAAGAGAATTTTTAAAGACAGCCAGCTGAAAAAAAAAGAGAATACAGAAAAAGGGAGGGAAATAATCCCCCCAGATCTGAAAAATACAAAGTGCAGGAGAGTGTTTCCTCCTGGCTGCTTTATCAAAGCCCTTTACTTAAGTGACCTGAACACCAGCAATCTGCCAAAAAGTTATTGTACCTGCCCTGGAAAGCAGATAAAAAAGGGAAAAATGAAATAAACCCCCCAAATATCTAAATGTCTGCAAGTAAACAAGAGGCTCCCCTCCTATAAAATACAAATTAACCATCTCTTTGCTCAGCCTCCCTAATTAATAACAAATTCCCAGTGTGACTTGGATTGCAAAGAAGGATTCAGCAATGCAAAATATGGCTGTCATTAATGAGCTCGTTACAGATCTCAAATTTGAGATCACTGCAATTCAACCATAATTAGCACTCCAAGCTGATGTAAATAAAAATAAGACAACTGAATATTCACCAATAAAGTGAGGGATTTGGAGACAAACACCACCTTTACCCTGTTCACTGTTATTTGGGAGTTTCACCTCAAACCCAACTAGTCTGCATTTTAATTTTAAAAACAAACCCTGCAGATTAAGGTGAAAGGGGCAGTTCAGCTGAATTATTTCAGCAGGGATGTGATAAAAGCTCCAGGTTTTAACCATCACACCCTGGAAAAGCTGCAAAGTGGCCCTGGGGCTGCTCCAAAGGGGAACAAACACATGGAAAACTGGCTGTAAAGCCCAAGAACCCCTCCAACAACCCCATGAAAAAACCTCCAAAAGCAACTGCTATAAATTTATGGATTAAAAATCCCGGGGAAGGAGCGGCAGGAAAAGCTTCCCCCATCCTTCCAGGCCCTGGGAAGGCTGCAAGAAGGACAAAGCACACAGTTGGTATTTGCACAGGGCAAGGAACAAACAGAGCTTTGAGCCTGCCCTGCTTTGCTGGGTCACAAACCCTCATCAGATGACTCCTCAGCAACCTCTGGCCAAGGGGGCACCATGAATGGCACTGCTTGTGGGGCAAGAAAGGGGCATTGATGCAGCCTGGCACCTCCTCTTGGGACACACCATCCTGCCAGGGGCTGCTCCAGGACTCCAAAAAAGATGGGGAGGAGAGATGTGTCCCAAGAAATGCCTGCTCAGCCCAGGCTGGTGGGGAAGATGCTCCTTCACTGCCCAAGATGTTCTTTTCATACAGGCCAAAGAAGTAACAGCTCCTGGGGAGAGCTGAAATGTCAGCAGGAGTGATTCATGGCTCTGCTAGCTGGGGATGGGAGAGGAGAGAAGGGAAGGGAAGAGAG